>QJPP01007347.1:0-335300 GCA_003996215.1 Jaltomata sinuosa | reverse complement strand
CGTACTTTCTTCCGTTTTCGTGTTTGTTTCCATTTCCTACAAATACAACATAAAAACATCAAAAACAACAACGGTTGCTTGAAAACGTACGATTGTTCTTAGTAAAAAGGAGTCGAAAGTGACGTAAATTAGCATCACATCAATCACCTAGCTTAGTTTGTTCGTTAAGCCCTTGACATGACATGATGGTTGCAGGTTTTAACTTATTATTACTGAAACCAAAACAAAATGGGTTAGATAATAATAAGCAAATAAAAATAAATCTTTAAACGATGAATATTTTCAAAATAAGGAGGATTTTATTTGAAATTCGGGAATATTTACAAACTATGGCTACAACTTACATGAATGTAGGTTCATGCCTTTTAGCAAGCAGTAAACAGTACGAGGAAATTCAAAATATAAAGGGCGGGTCATGGAGCCTCATCCAGACTGTCACCGAATTTTGTAAAACAAAGTCTTTGTCTACCCCGTCGAGTGGAGAGCAGCCAAGGGAGTGGCGACCCAGTTTTGCAACTTCTCGCCGGGTTTGAGGTTCCTAATTGTGGTTGTTTTGGGAGCTTCTTCTGCAATAGCATCACACTCCTCAAACATATCCCCTATTCCATCCTCCAACTTATCACTTGGAGGACTGACGCGTACTGGGAACGATTGATACAAATGAGGAAAAGGCTTGGACAGTCCTGACCTATTCTTTTCTTTGTTCTTGGCTTCACCTTCTTGGGTCACATACCCCAATCCGTGCTTGCTCAACTGTTCAGGGATACTTAAAGGTTCGATCTAACCATCAGATTTCCTTCCTAGCCCCGAGCCTGGTTCATAACCGCACCTCAGCATTGTGGTCGCAAGCATCTTGTAAATGGGAGGCATGGGAATTTGAGGAGACAGGTCCTCTTCTGTGGCATTCACAATTTCCACCGTGTAGAAGTCACTCCCTCTCGGGACCTCTTTGATTGTGGGGACACAATTGTTTGGGCGACTCAGATGGTTTCCCTCTCCATGGATTACCACTTTGTGCCCTTCCCAAAAGAACTTCACCATTTGGTGCAAGGTTGATGGCACGGCCCCAGCTTCGTGGATCCATGGTTGTCCCAAAAGAAAATTGTAACTAGTGGTAATATCCATGACTTGTAACTCTGTCTGAAATTTAGTGAGTCCGATCTGGATGTATAGGTTGACTTCTCCAAGGGTATCTCTCTGTCCTCCGTCGAAGGCCCTCACATTGACACTGCTTTGATGGATCTTTCCCAAATCGTATTCCAACTGTGTCAGTGTTGACAATGGACAAATGTTCAATCCTGATCCATCATCGATCAATACCCTGTTCACAACCTTTTCTTGACTCTGAATAGTGATATGTAGAGCCTTGTTGTGCATCACGCCATCAAAAGGAAACTCATCATCACTGAAACAGATGTGGTGGCTTCCTAGGACTTGGCTTATCATGGCAGTAAAGGTTTATGCACTGGTACCCGTGGGCACGTAAGCTTCATTTAGAACCTTGAGTAACGCCTGTCTGTGGTACAGGGAACTCATGAGCAATGCCCAAATAGAAATTTGAGCGGGGTTTTTTTCCATATGCTTCACAATCGAGTACTCTTTTGGATGCATTCTTCTCCAAAACTCTTCTGCTTTGCCTTCAGTGATTGGCCTTTTCTGCAGACTCTTCTTGTAAGCATCATCTTCCAGATTATCGAGGACATAACATCTCTCATATCTTGTCATGCCGTGAGTTGCGATGGCTTCAATTACAAACTCTTTTTCAACCGGCACCAACACAACAAATTATGTCTTCTCCGCGATGCTCAAATAAGCTATAGACCTTTTTAGTTCCTCAGGCTTTCTAGGGCTCGACGACACTATGGACTTGGTTGTGAATCAATCTTCCTCTATTTTGACATGTTTACAGTGTCTCTTCCGTGATTGGGAAGTGGGTTGTTATTAACATTTGGCGGTGCTGTCTATAAGGTGACTACCTTTTGATCAATCAAATCTTGAATCTTGTGTTTTAGATTGATGCAATCCTCTGTGTTGTGTCCGGCACCTCCAGAGTGATAAGCACAATTCCAATCAGCTTTGTAGAAAGGAGAGTTGACGTTACCTGGTTTATGCTGAATGGGCTGAACTAATCCAGTGGCCTTCAGTCTTTCATAAAACTGAGTTTGGGTCTCGGCTAATTGAGTGAATGTTCGAGGGACTTTCTTTTCGAAATATGGTCGGGGGAGACCGGGGTTAGCGGGAGGAGGAACCCGGTGGTTGTTCTGGTTTTCAGAGCTCTTTGGTATACTGGAAAATTTTGGGGAGGTGCTTGGTAGGTGGATTCTATATTTGGGACTGGAGTTTGGTATATTGGCTACACATTTTGTTGTGGAGCTTGGTAAATAGGTTGAGTATAGTAAATCGGTTGAGGATTTTATGGAGCTGGAGGAGGGGTTGTTGGAACAAGTGGCTTCTTGTAACCAGCTCAGAAGGGTTTATGTGGTTTTGGACTAGGATTGAAAGACATCGAAGATACCTCCTCTCTCTTTTTCTTCGTGGGTCTGGTAGGTCTTGATGAAATCGGGGTTTTGGCGATTTTGCCACTTCGGAGCCCTTCTTTTACAATCTCTCTAATTTTGACTAAGTCGGCAAACTGGGCTTTTACCGCCGATATTATCTTGTCAAAAACTTCTGACTCTTGAGCGCGCATAAACACCATGCTTATTTCTTCTTCGGTCATAGGAGGCCGGACTCTCGCGGCCTTTTTTCTCCACCGGTAAGCATAGTGTTTGAAATCTTCATTTGACTTTTGCCTTATGCGTCCCAGGGAATATCGATCCAGGACGACTTCTACATTATATGCGAATCTCAGGCGAGATTGCTCCACTTGAACCACTTCTTCAATTCATGGGAGGCGAACATTCTGATACCTCTCCACTAAGGCTTCGGCTAAAGAGTCTCATTAGCAGGGCGTCGTTTCTTCTAGCATCGACCATCTGATCACAGTAACTCCTTAGATGGGCTTCAGGACTCCCAAAACCATTGAAGATTTAAAATTTTGGAATTTTGAAACCTTTGGGCAGGTTCATCTCAGGGTGAATGCAGAGATCATCATAATCGTAGCCTTTCTCGTAAGGCAAACTCCATAATTCTCAAATCTGGGCCATTTCTTCCCTTATTTGTGCCATATCGAGGTCGCGTTTCATTTCCGTAGCCTTCAGCTCTCTTTCTTTCTCTTCATAATGATCTAGCTCAGGATTCTCCTGGAGGATGGGGTATGGTTCTATTATGGCATGGGAAGCGGGAGGTATGTTCTACACGGGTGGGGGCTGGACATGTGGAATATTTTTCGGGTATGTGGGGTAAAATTATGTGGGTTAACTATGTTGGTGGCATTAGGATGGTTGTTTTTGGAGTTGTAGGTGTTTTGTGGAGTGTTCTGGAGGTTTGGAGGGTTTTGTGTGAAATAGGCAACTGGATTGTTGTTCTGGTTATTATGTTGAACATGGGGAGTATGGGTATGGTACAGGGACCTAACGAGGGAGGGGTTATTGTGGACAGGTTTGTTTGAAGGCCTGGGAATGGAAGAGGAGGGGATGTCTTTTGGTTGACTCCAGTTTGCGAAGAATTGAGTGGAGGGTTTTTAGAAGGGAGCTGAGCATCGCCCAAAGAAGGAGTATTGACGGCGATTGCCAATCTAGCCATGTATTTCACCTTTTGCACTTCTTCCTGCATTTTTTATAATTTCTTCGCAAGTTGTGCGATCATTTCATTCTGTTCAGCGATGACGTTGTCTCTTATAGCCAGGGCATTTTCTTCCTCACTATCAGTCATTCTTTATGCAGACAAGTGAGGGCCAGAGGATGGATCTAAGTGTGCTTTCGAGCGAGTGAAGTAAGAGTGTTCAGCCAGCTTTTGTCAACCCAAACCGGTTTCTTTTATCAGTTGAAATGAAAAACAACTCAAAAGCCGCTATGTTAGTTTTTTGTTAGTGATAAATAATACAAGATATATGGCAAGAAATAAACATATAGGAATTACTTCAAACACATAAAATTTGCTTTTTGTCAAGACAAATTGGTCCACAAGTGGTTTTGACTCAATCGTTTCAAAGGACAGGATTTTGTCCATTAATTTGGGATTAGTAGGTTTTGTCAGGAAAGGTTGATTTTGTTGATCTTGTAACATCTCTGCCTATTGTTCTCCTTAACTCTTCGTCGTCTTCGTTGATGTGGAGAAATGACAATTTCTTTAAGACATGGGCTGGGCCTTGAAGGCTGTCTATGTATCTCATGAAGGAGAATTCAGGCCCCACGTAGTTCGAACTTGTGCTAGATAAGTTGTCTTATTTCATTTCATCCACTATTCTAAATACAAGGGGAAAGTAAAAGATGACATCGAAAATAAAAATAAAGAAACTGAAAGCTAAAACTCTGCTACTTTTGCTACTTTCAGCTCTAGATGATGGGATCTGCTAGACTCTTCTAAATTTTTTCTTCAAGGATGATAAGGGGGAAACTCCAGCTCGATTTTTCCCATGTCAATGAGGTATTCCAAATTGACCCGAAAGTGGCAACAAGTCTCGATATTATGGACTCCGACACCGTTGTGGTAGAGGAAAACTTCTTTCCCCTGATGCCAAGCCTTGAGCATCTTCCCTAGTCTCCTTTCCACGGGCTCCAGGATCCTGGTTTGGACTAGCTTAGTATAGATTTCATAGTAAGTTTCCTGGAAGACAGTGAAATCATAGCGATGAATAATCATTTCCTCAGTGATGGGTGATACGCCCAAATTACAACTCCAATTATGAAGCGTAAGCGGTCGTCGTCAAATATAGAACCCAACTAAGGTTGGGGTCGATCCTACAGGGAATAAGGTGCAAATTAAGTCGTTAGTGAATTAAATGACTAGTAATCAATAATTTCCGGTAAATGTGGGGGGGTTTGAGTGAACAATATTTGATCAAAGCAAATAAGAATGTACGATGAATAATCAATATGAGAGTGACTTAGGGAAGTGTTCACCATGGCGTCGTAACAATGTCGACTCAAGGCTTAACCGGGTTCTTTCTATATGCATGTCATGATGTGATTGAATTAATGGTATCATCTAACCATTTCTCAACCAAATAGACGATTTTCCTTTTCAATTCTCTCGAACTTGAAAAGGTGAGCTTGCTTATTTCAATCCTAAAACATCAAGTAGATTAATCTAGTTACAGCATTAATCATAAGACGAGAGTTGGTAGTCTCGAATCCTCGTACTTAATCAAGTTTTCCAGTTTTAATCTCTTTACTCAAGCAAATTAAACCTATGCATGTCCTAATGTTTTCAACCACTAGAAAACGTTAATAATGAATGATTAACAACGTGACAACATAAAGATTGAACCCTACGCTACCCGGAATCTATATTGCTACTTTCGCCATGGCTCCCACAACCCTAGTTGTGGGAAGTTAGTTATTCATGCTATTAGGAGAAGAGAAAAAAATCATATTCAAAATAGAAAGAAGAGATTCTTACGATATATGAACACAAGCTTCAATTATCCAAGAACAAGAAACCAAGATCCCAAGAACAATGGAAGAATATGATGAAGAAGAAGATAAACGTGTTTGTCATATTTCTTCCTCTCAAAAGTCGCTCAAAAATATCCTAGAACTATTGGGTAATGAATAATAAAATAACCCTAACATAGGGTATTTATAGTAGTGTAGGAAATAAAGTCCAAAAATAGAATTTTTGGAATCCCGCGTCGCATTAACGGGTCGCCTGACGGACCATCACGCATGTGACGGGCCGTCACAGCTAAACAGTGATCTCCCAGGCAATTTTTCTGGTAAGTCATCGGGCCTGTGACGACTTGCTGGAAAATTCTGGTAAGTCGTCGGGCCTGTGATGACTTGCTGGAAAATTCTGGTAAGTCGTCCGCCTAGTAGTGACTTACAGTGTTTTTCTTTGTTTTATCTTGGTGGCATGAGTGACGGTCCGTCAGGTCAGTGACGGGCTGTCACTCTTAGGCAGTGCTCGATGAATTGTAGTCTCGTCCTGACGGCCTGGCTGACGGCCAGTCATAGGTGTGACGGTCCATCACGCCAGCCGTCAGGCTTAACCAGTTGAGGTTTTTGAACATTTTTTCTTCCGTTTCTATCTCTAGCTCCATTCCCTGCAAATATAACAATAAAACATCAAAAACGACAACAGTTGCTTGAAAACTCATGATTATTCTTAGTTAAAAGAGTCAAATGTGCCGTAGAATGGCGGCACATCAACACCCTCAACTTAAAACGTTCGCTTGTCCTCAAGCAACATGACAACAAAAACAAAAAGATGACTCAACTAAGAAAACAAACACGTGTCACTAGCAAATCATGGCCATTCAACAGCTTATTCAATTTAAATCAAGCCCCCTGGTAACACACAAATGTATGAAAAGCTAACTTGTAAGGATCCAAACATGTCATTCCGATATGATAGAATATTCTGCATACACACACAATAGCTATCCCAACAGTCAATAGATGATACAGAAATCTCGGTGCCCTCACCACAAAGAAGTCCCACACACAAGATTTGGGATTAAGTAAGGCGCTCATACTCACAAACGATTTCAAACAATGCACATGCGATGCCATAAGCTTGCCCTTGCTATTCTATTTCAGTTTTTCAGAAAGCCGCTCAGGATCACTACAGGACTTGTTTTGGCTTGTAATGAGGCTTTGGGTGCAGGTAGGATACGTTTGGGGAAGAGTGACTAAACCTTTCTTGGAATCACCGACCTACTATTTCCACTTATCTTTAATTGTTCCATCCTTATTCACCTTTTTATTCCATTCTTTCTCTACAGGTGCGGCCTCTTTATTTTGACAATTCTTTTTCACCTTTTTTTTTCGTTTCTCTCTTTCTTTTTTTTTGTTTTTCTTAAGCACACACTCAAAATTTTCATTCTATTCACAACCAATCTTATCCATCCTATTTTTCTTATCATTTACCTCTATAGTAGCCACCCTCAACTTAGGCTGATTGCCTGAGTTGAGGTGCACGATGTCCAAGGAAGGACCAGGGCCAAAATAGGGATTCAAAGTTAAAAAGGAATGGTGGAAGGTTATCGAAATAATACGGTCAATTATGGCTCAAACAGGGATCAAAGGGATTATTTGCATTTGGATGGTCTTATAGGCTAAGTGGACTGCACACAAAAAGGGCCTGTGATCCTTTCCTAAGCAACCAACTTCAAGCTTAACAAAATAGACCGGGCAAGTTCTAGATGCATGCACAGAGTAAAAATTTATAACAATAAGCTCACACACACTTGGCACCAAGAAACCATACCACTACCAACTATCAAAACAACAGCTCGGCTTAAGCATAATTATTACAATCATAACCACACAATGACATTCAAGGATCCAGAACAGTCAATCGTTTCAAACATAAGTACAAAATCAACTTTTTCAGAGGGGTCTCCTTTTAGTTCAACTTTCCAAGGAGCCATGCTTGCTATCAACACCAGAAAACAACACAAAATTTTTTTTTAAAATGATCACCTAAACGTGCCGGTTCTACTAGATAGCACACCGGAGGGAAAAGAAACATGGCAACAAAAACCCTCGGTGGTGAAAGACTCAAAGGTATTCCAACACCCTCAACTTAGACTCATGCATTGTCCCCAATGCGTACATGTGAAACCTAAAACTGTGAGAGAAAGGAATACCTGTGAGGCCCATAGGACTCAGAGTCTGGCATGATGTTGGAGACCGCCAGGGTCTCCAAAGCAGGAAAAATCGATGGAATAGGTGCAAGCTACACCATCCTGTTGAGCTCCAACTTTCTCTTTTATCGGCTCCGCAGCTAGTCGCGACAACTTCTTTACTCTTTCTAACTCTTTTCCTTTGCTGGTTTTCTTGTGGTGTTTTCTTTTCCTTGATTTGTTATCACCGCCTTCCTCTGTAGGTTTATCTTCTTGTGATCGCAGCATCATTCTCATAACAGCTAGAGTCTCGACACAACCCTTCTCCTCAATATGCACTTCTGTAAGGGCTTCATCAACAACATTTATAACCGAGACCACTCTCATGTCTCTTGGTGGCTTCATCAATTTACACGCATCAAACTTGACAAATTCATTGTTTAATCTGAATGTTAGTTCGTTTCTTTCCATGTCGACCACCACTCTTGCAGTGGCTAACAATGGTCGTCCCAATATTATGGGAACTTCAAAGTCCACTTCGCAATCTAAGATCACAAAGTCAGCCGGGAATATAAACTTACCAACCTTTACCAGCACATCAGACAATATTCCCACCGGTCGCTTTACTGAATGGTCATCCATTAACACCCTCAAGATAGTTGGTTTGGGCGCTCCCAAACCCAATTGTTTATAGATTGTTAGCGGCATCAAGTTGATGCTAGCACCAAGATCACACAAGACTTTTTCAAAGTTGAATTTCCCAATAGTACAGGGAACAGTAAAAGCACCTGGATCTTCCTTATTTTCCACTAACGATCTTGAAGAAATAGCACTGCAGTGGTGGAGGTCATCTTCTGGTTCAAAGCTCACTGTCCTCTTCTTGGTGATCAAGTCCTTCATGAACTTGGCATATCTGGGAATTTGTTCAAGAGCGTCAACCAATGGGATGTTCACTGGTATCTGCTTGAGCATGGTCATGAAATTTAGGAACTTGCCATCTTACACTTTCTTCTTCAAACATTGTGGGAAAGGAGGCGGTGGCTGAGGCATCATAGTTGGAAGTTTTTCAACTCCCTTGCTTTTATCCGAGAGCTTTTCGTACCATCCTCTGCCACATTTTCATCCGCATCATCACCTTTCTGAGTCTGAATTACCGGATGTGATTCCGATAATGTTTTACCTCTTCTCGTAGTGATCGTCATACAACTCCCGTCCTTCCTCGGGTTTTGAATGGTGTCACTCGGCAAGGTACCTGTCTTCCTTTGATTTAGAGACGTAGAGATTTGACTCACTTGCTGCTCTAATTGCTTGATCGAGGTGGAATGTGAATCCACTACCTGACTCATTGCTGATAATTCAGTCCTCATCTCCTTTACCCCGGCGTCAGTAGATTCCACCTTCAGCAACATCTTAGCCATCATGTTCTCTAGTTTGGACGTCCCTGTCTCGGTGCTAGCTTTTTCCCGATTACCAGGTGGTATATACAACCTACCTCCATCAGTTTTATTCTTCCAGTTCCCCTGATCGCGGTCTCTGTAGCCAGCTTTTTCATAGTAGTTGTCCCTCTGATAGTTCCGACCTTGGTTTCCCTGACCATTGACCTGGAAACCACCCAAATAATTTGCCTCCTCATCAGGTTCAAACTCTGTTGCTCTACTTTGGGAACCCACAACTTTCACTTTCTCAATACCTCCTGACAACAAATGCTTTGTCAGTAGGTCCATTTGCATTTTCAGATGGGCCATATCTTGGTCCCGCTCTTCCTCCTTCCTGCACTGCTCTGCTGACATACCAACTGCATAAGTGCTAGCTGCTACCTCTGTATCACGTGTATGCCCAGGCCCTATTGGTTTTGGTGAGCCTGTCCAAAATAGTTGTGGCCTTAATAAAAGTGAGTCCCATAAATGTTCCACCTGCTGCGTTATCCAATATCGGCTTGGTAGCCGAATTCAGTGCCCTGTATAACGTCTGCATCGAAAAATCTTCGGTCAACTGATGGTTTGGGCATTGTGTCAACTTTTTCTTGAACCGCAACCAAGTCTCATGTAACGCCTCATGAGGTTGTTTTCTGAAGTTGTTAATTTCATCCCTCAGCTGTATCATCCTAGAGGGAGGAAAGAACCTTTCTAGGAAAGCTCCTTTCAACTCTCCCCAGGTGGTGATAGAATCGGGGGTTAGCTCTGTCAACCATAATACCGCCTCATCAGACAGGGACAGCGGAAACAACCTAAGCCTGATCGCTGTCTGACTTACTCCAGGCAATTCAAACGACTTGCAGATACCCACAAAATTCATTAGGTGTCGGTTTGGATCATCACAAGAAACACCACGGAACACTCCTCTCAAGTTCAACAGCTGAATCATTGTGCTAGTAATGTTGAACTTGGCCCTCGGGCGCTAGCGGAGGAAGCGCAATGGCGCCCGTATCACCAACTCCATCCAAGTCGATATCCTCATCATTCAAGTGATGTTGAGCCTGTTGTTCTGCAGCGAGCCTTGCTGCTTCCTCCTGTTGTACATTCATGGTTTGCCTTAGCGTTCTTGCAAGCTCGGGGTCGTAGGGTAATATTGGTTCACCCGAGCGTCGGGTATTCGGAATGCACAACTATGTACCTTGTAACATACAAAAACACAAATAAAAGTAAAAGTAGGAAATATGACTAAGAGTAAAATAAACACACCGGACTTAATAAACAACCGTATTCCCCAGCAATGGAACCAAAATTTGATACGCCTAAATTACAACTCCAATTACGAAGAGTAAGCGGTCGTCATCAAATATAGAACCCAACTAAGGTTGGGGTCGATCCCACAGGGAATAAGGTGCAAATTAAGTCGTTAGTGAATTAAATGACTAGTAATCAATAGTTTTCGGTAAATGGGGGGGTTTGTGTGAACAATATTTGATCAAAGCAAATAAGAATGTACGATGAATAATAAATATGAGAGTGAACTAGGGAAGTGTTCACCATGGAGTCGTAACAATGTCGACTCAAGGCTTAACCGGGTTCTTTCTATATGCATGTCACGATGTGATTGAATTAATGGTATCATCTAACCGTTTCTCAACCAAATAGATGAATTTCCTTTTCAATTCTCTCGAACTTGAAAAGGTGAGCTTGCTTATTTCAATCCTAAAACATCAAGTAGATTAATCTAGTTACAGCATTAATCATAAGATGAGAGTTGGTAGTCTCGAATCCTCGTAGTTAATCAAGTTTCCCGGTTTTAATCTCTTTACTCAAGCAAATTAAACCTAGGCATGTCCTAATGTTTGCAACCACTAGAAAACATTAATAATGAATGATTAACAACGTGACAACATAAAGATTGAACCCTACGCTACTCGGAATCTATATTGCTACTTTCGCCATGGCTCCCACAACCCTAGTTGTGGAAGTTAGTTACTCATGCTATTAGGAGAAGAGAAGAAAATCATATTCAAAATAGAAAGAAGAGATTCTTATGATATATGAACACAAGCTTCAATTATCCAAGAACAAGAAACCAAGATCCCAAGAACAATGGAAGAATATGATTAAGAAGAAGACAAACGTGTTTGTCGTATTTCTTTCTCTCAAAAGTCGCTCAAAAATATCCTAGAACTATTGGGTAATGAATAATAAAATAACCCTAACACAGGGTATTTATAGTAGTGCAGGAAATAAAGTCCAAAAATAGAATTTTTGGAATCTCGCATCGCGTTGACGGGGCATGACGGTCCGTCACAGCTAAACAGTGAGCTCCCAGGCAATTTTTCTGGTAAGTCGTCGGGCCTGTGACGACTTGCTGGAAAATTCTGGTAAGTCGTCGGGCTTGTGACGACTTGCTGGAAAATTCTAGTAAGTCGTCCGCCCAGTGACGACTTACAGTGTTTTTCTTTGTTTTATCTTGGTGGCATGGGTGATGGTTCGTCAGGTCAGTGACGGGCCATCAGACTGGCCGTCACTCTTAGGCAGTGCTCGATTAATTGCAGTCTCGTCCTGACGGCCAGTCACAGGTGTGATGGTCCGTCATGCCAGCCGTCAGGCTTAACCTGTTGAGGTTTTTGAACATTTTTTCTTCCCTTTCTATCTCTAGCTCCATTCCCTGCAAATATAACAATAAAACATCAAAAACGACAACGGTTGCTTGAAAACTCACGATTATTCTTAGTTAAAGGAGTCAAATATGCCGTAAAATGGCGGCACATCAATGGGCATTGCATGGACAACTTTTTCACAAGAAAGGATGGTTTGGGGCCCCAATAGATGGCTTATCTGGCCGTTAGTGATCACGTGGTAAATTTGGGCTCTTAGGGCATTGCATTCATTGGTAAAGTGTCCTCTGCGACGTGGATGATAGGCGCACTCTTTGTGCTCATTGTGAGGGTGACATCCGAATCCCTCAGATTGGTCAGGATGCAGGACCCCCATAGCTTTCAGGGTCTCATAAATTTCTGAACAGAGAATCACCTTTGGATTTTTGGTATATTCACGAAAGTAAACTTTGAGGGTGATGGGCTTCCCTCCTGGCCAGAATCTGGAAGGTCAAATAGCATCACCATTGACCAGAAGGTCAAATAGCATCACCATTGACCTTGGTCCTGTGGCGGACTCTCGTGTCAAAGAGTTGGGCCCCTTCGTTAGTGGGCACTTGCTCATTGTCTTTGGGTTCTTCAGTTACTCTTTCCTTCCCTTTGTTTACTTGTTCCAATCCTTCAGTGACATCCTCAAACTTTAGGAGAAATTCTTTGAGTTTTAGGTCAAAGTCTGGTTCGGTCTTAGTCTCAGTTTTTCCCAATATTTGGTCAATCGCAACAATCCTTTCTTTAACCTTGGCAATTTGCTCTTCCACCTCCTTGGACCGAGCTAAGGTAATTTCCATAAGTTGGTCGATTCTCTCATGTTTTCTCTGAACCTCCTCCATTTCCTCTTGTATCCTTAGCATTCTTTCTCGCATAGTCACGGCCTCCATTTCAACCTTTCCTGAAGGAACAGAGATTTTTTAGGAAGTTTTCAGAAGGCTTTAGGATTTTTGGAGAAACTTGGAAGACTTCGAGTATTTTAGTCGTACTTTACATAATGGGCTTATATATTTTTTTGCCTACGGTGTTCTAGAAAATTTCGGCATGGAGTGGAATAATTTTTCATTGATTCAAGCAACACACATAGCACATAAAACAGTTTATATCACAATAATATCATGCTAATATCGCATCCTAACTGGGTGACCTTTTTATGCCAAGGTTAGGCCTAGCGAGTTTGGAAGACGTATGTGGCGTATTTGAACCATTCTATTGCCCCCAAAATAGCATGTATATATATATGGAAAACTTCCCTTTTTTAAAGGGATACAAATGCTAGCCGAAAGGGGAATACATTTTAGGGGAAAGGATATTTGCACAAAAGTCACGCCCACGCAGGGGTGAATTTAGGAAAAGTAAAGACATACATGGAAATAAAGCCCACGCAAGAGCTAAGATATTAAAGATATGACATGGAAGGTCCTCCTTTGGTCCTGCTCCTCTTGGATGCTCTGGCAATGCTCCTAAGCTCGAATTGGCTCAACCACGTGTCGCTCTGGAGTTTAACCACTTGTTCATGCATAGGTAATGCCCCAGCCTCTATGGCTTTCCTGGTCATTTTTGAATCAAGTTGGGCTATTCCCATTCTCATAACTTCGAGTTCCTGAGTCAACCCTGCTATAATGTGTCGATCTTCTTCCTTTTTCATAAGAAATTCTTTCTCTCTTCTAGCCATTTCCTCTTAGAGATTCAGTAATTGGAGACGGAGATTGGGTCTGAAGGCAACCCGTGGTTCTGATATAAATACTTCTGCAACGTCTTCCTTCAACCACTGCTTATAGCCGTCCATATACCCGGGATCGAACCTGTCTTGGGACAAAGTCTCTAGACCCATTTTCTCAAGTGTCTTCCAATTATGATGGATCCTCGAAGCTTTCATGACTTTTTCATGTTCCTCTTAGTCGATGAGATAGCAACCCATGTGAATGGTCGCTGGCTCAATTTGAACCCTTCCAAATTGTCTAAGAACCCTTTGCAGAGCATAAGGTCAGATCTTGCCAATTCCCGGGAGAGGGAGGAATGCCAGGTCATGATATTTCACAATTACTTCGTTCGAGTGAAAATCATCGAACATCATCTGCACATTATATTCTCCAAGCTCACAAAAATCTTGGGCCCATCCTATCTTGGTCCTGTTTTTGGTGCCTCTATTCCTAAGCACTTCTGCCAACACTGCAAAGTTATCGATTCCATCTGGGTTGGGAATTTCTTGGCTTCCGTTATCTTTGGCCAGATGCTTTAGAATCCAATATTGTAGGAGTAGGTTTCACCCATGGAAGTAACGATGACCGTTCTTGCATTTCCCCAAAGCTCTATAAATATCAGATAAGATGACTGGTACTAGAGGAAAATAGCTCACGGTGGTTCCCTCTATCAGGCCATGGAACATGGTATGAGCCACCATTATTATTCGAGTGTTGATGCGGAGTTGTTCATTTAGAGGGAATACCATGATTCCTAAAAGAGCAACAATGAATGCCAAGGCTCGGGTCTTGTCCCACTCTTGAAACATGTAGAATTCGCCTTGGTACTGAGAGAACCCTTCCCTAGTGGCAAAATGGTTGTAGAGTTCTTGAAAGGAGATACTTGGACCCCTTATCTACGGGCATTGATTCTCCCGCAAGTAGAGATACTTAGCAATCTGACTCGGTGTGGGTTTATTCGGTATTAAGATGCCTTGTTGAGGCCTTAATCTCCTTTCATTCGCTGTACCCGCGGTCTCTAGGCAATCCCTGACTTCTTCTATTATTGGGGTCATTTCCATCATTCCGAATCAGAACACCATTTTCATGTTGTTCCAATACCCTGTTGAAACTTCGGTCAGTTCTGGCCAGGACTCCATATCTAATAAAGACAGCAAATGTCCCATATACTGACGGACTGTCCTCTGACGGTTAGGACCCAGATTTATCCACCACATTCAGAGGAGGAGAGGCACCTCTTTTACCATGTCAAACTTGAGGAATTTTGACATCCTACAAAACAGAATAACCTGTTAGGCCCCACCCCAGGACAATAGTCTGGTTACAACACATACTTCTTTCAAACAACACGTAGTTGGATGCTATGTCGTTGGGTCGGAAACCCATTGACATGTTTTGTGGTTTACTAATGGACTTAATATCCCTTGGACATTAAGACATCCTAGGCTAATGCCTATTTTTGGGATTTGGTTTTGCTTTATCCTGAGTTTCTAGAACAGGTTTTCAAATTGACTGGGAACCTAGACAGACAACCCAAGCTTGAAACAACAAGTGACCGTTAACCGACCGCGGGTCAACTACTTCACTCGTCTGTTTCAAAAATTATGTGTTTTGTCAAGAACGATTGCAAAGATTTTCATAATCACCTTTTTACCCCTAATGCATTCTAATGCTTTGCCAAAAGAGGCGGAAAATTCCATGAATAGTTTATAATTGCAGAAAAAGTAAACAATTTAAGGAAAGCAATAAAGTTACAATTATTACAATTTCTGAATAGCTAGTCAAACAAGTTAGTTTCAAACAATAAGGTTAGAACCTAGTTTAATTATCCCCAGCAGAGTCGCCATTTCTGTTTTGATCCATTTCGGGCAAGGACGGAAAAAACATGGCTTTGTTCATTGAAAAGTTTGTGTCGAAAATCTAATTAAAGTTTCCAAAATGTTTTAAATTAAAAGAAAGAGTCACCACTTAGTTTTTATAAAGTAAAAACCAAGAAAAACTTATAAGAATTTTTAAAATCCAAAACAGATAAAGACTTTAAAAATTAAGAGATTAAGGGTAAGGGTTCAAGTTAATACTCTTGGAAGGGTATTAAGGCACCAAGAGTATCCGCTAACTCGCGGTTGCCCGGGCTTGTTTGAAAAACTAACTTGTTGACAAACTTTAGAAATATGGGATTGATTTTAAAAGACAATTTGATATATAAGAGGGTTCTTCTATAAAGACAATATGAAAGAGTTGGTTTTTATTGCACATGAGGGAAAGGCGTCAATATTTAATGAAAACATTTTCACGAACAACTGAAAGAAACATTGATTAATATTAAAAATATTTGAACAGAATTATTAACTTCGTTTGGGAATAATTCGACTAAGTTTACAAGGTTAGTCCAAATTATGCAATTAATACTAATTAACAATTAAAGTAATATAACATAAGAAGTTAAGGACTAATCCTGTCCTAATTCTAGTGTGTGGGCCCGCTTTAGGACCACCGCCGTCTTCACTTTGGACTTAGTCTATTTTGTCGATTTTTCAGCCCTTTGGGCTACTGTTACTGCCGAATGTTATGGGCTTTGGCCCAATTTTATTTATTCATTCCATTTTGGACTTCTTTCGATGCGAATCATTTCTTTTGGACGTGGCCCATTTCTCTCCACCGTTGCCGATGCTGCCTCTGATATTTTAGCCCTTTAGGGCTTATTCTTGTTGGACCATCAAATAATGTTGGGCTAAGCCCAACTAGAAGATGCAGGGGAATTTTGAGAGTCCAATTGGACTCCACCAGATTTCATACATAGAAAGAGTAAAATAAATGAGGATTAGTACGTGTCTTAACTAAATTAAACAAAAATAATAATTCAAACAGTGTAAATTTTACACTGAAGAAATATACACCAATGTGCAGGTATTTTTACCAAGTTAAAGCATATGAATCAAGGACATTCATACAATAAAATCACTAATTTTATCACTTAAGACATATGTTTTATGAAACTTAGCCATTTCAAAACATTCATATGGATTAACCATATTCTAGAAATTCAATAAGGGGGTAGGGAGTTGTTCAAACAAGACATGTATTCTTAGATGGATAGAAGTGGTATCACATAGGCATAAGGCACATATTCAACATTTTTCAATACTTACATTTAAACATATAGAGCAGATTCCATATAATTTGAACAAAAGACTAATTTAAGAGCCTAATCTGGAAATCACATACCAGTCATAGACAAGTCAAACGATATGAACAAGCGTTTTTAACATTGATTACTCAGTACAACTAATAAGAAAACACTCAAGAAAAAAAGGAGAAGTATATGGGAAAGTTATTAACATCCTAAAGGCCAACATCATCTCATGGCTTATACAGATAACACATAGAGTAAACAGGGAGGTGATCGTTTTGGTAGTGAAAAAACAAAGGGAACTACAAGGGTGAGGAGCATGCCATGAAGGGACATATCTCATCCCTTGGCTTTTTTTCATAGCAGGACAATCACATACAATAATCAAGGAGTATGTTTAAATCATTTTTTTTTCAAGGGAAAGGAACAAGGTGATCGGATAGAAGGAATGAGGAAAGGGGATGAGGGTTAAACAAGTCTAAAGCTAATAACAGTTTTCATGTGACAATCAAGGAAATACACATCAGTATTAGCAAACAGTGAAAATGGCAAAGGGGGAGTGAGCATGCTTGTTGTTAAACATGAAAGGGGGTTTGAACATTCGTAGATTAAACAAGTAGGAAACATATACTCGTGATATACATGCTATACTACTTAATCAAACCCACAAACTATGAGAAGAAATCAAGACTCAAAGATGACTCAAACATTACCCTAAATGATACTAACAGTTTAACATGTAGACTGATACCACATAGCAAAAAAACAGTGAGGAAAGAAAGAAAACATTTGAAAAAGTAAAGCTTAAATATGAGGGTAAATAGGTTAGGGGTCGATCATTGCTCACAAGTATGAAAATTTGTACTCAAATATACACTACACAGTTAGCTCAAAAACCAGCAAAAATCATAGATAATTAAGACTCAATCACTTGAACTAACATCACCTTAACCATGGAGAAGAGTAGTGCTAATAGTTCAAGCATACATGTTCATACCTCATAGTAAGAAACAGTAAAGGAAAAAGGAAGACAAGTCAAGGGTAGGATCAAAGGAACTAGGGGCAAACAGGGGAAGGGTCAAACATGCTTACATCAATTAACAAGTATAAAAATTTGCACTCACAATGTATACATGTTACACAGTTTACTCAAGAAACAAAAAAACTCAAGATAGACCTAAACATCACCCTAAACATAGGAGAACAATGTTATCAGTTCATACATAGTTAAGACAGTAAAGAGGGAAAAACAGGTTCATCAAAGAAAAAGACTAACAACAACAAAGAGGGATAGAGTTTTTCATGAAAAAAATTAGACCTAAGTCCTAACAATAGGCTCATACTCGAGTTCATAGAATTTAGACATCACATAAGTCAAAACTATACTAGTGGAACTATGGGGTTTATACAGGGAAAGGGAGAACATTGTCTAAAACTCATCACAAAAAACTATTTAGACATGAGCAAACCATCTTATCATTCAATCAATACATGCGTGAAACAACAACATCTAGACAGGGTTAGTAAACCAAATATGAGCATGATTGTGACAAAGGGGGTTGACAAAAAACAAGAGAAAAATCAAACATTTCATGTACAAAACAAGAAAAATTTCATACCACAACATTCAAATCTTTTAGCTACAGATTTTAACTACGAACTCTCATTTACCTCTACTGTTTTAACAAATCAAACAAAGCTAGTGAGGATCATGGTGTTTCTAAGCGAGATTGCTACTCAAAATCATAATAACAGCCTAGAACAGAAACACATATCATAATATAGCAAACAAGACCAGAAATCCAGATTCGTTCAACTTGAACATTTCATAACAAAAGAAAAGAAAGGGAAACAATAAAGCGAGGTGGGTGAGGATTATACCTTTTCTAGGGCAGCAACTTGTACCTTTAACCTCACCGGAAGTTTTACCACCACAGGATTAGCGCAACCTCGTTAGAACTTGTTTTTTTAGTGTTTATTTTCCAATCTAGCTGACCAGTTTCGTGAGGTTAGAGAATCAATTCTCCAGAACCCCCAATATTTCCCCAAAAATCAGTTGCTTTACATGCAGCTGGGGGGGTATTTATAGGGAATTTTGGGTGAAAATGGGGGGGGGGGGAACCAGAGGGGTTTTGGGGGGTTTTGCTGAGGAATTCAAATTCCTCAGCTGGAGCAACGTTCACAGCAACAACTTGTATGAAATTGTACAAGTTTTACGGATTTAGCATAGAGGAGTGACAACTGGAGCTTCTGGAAGTTTCTCAACTTTGCCAGCTCAATTTCGGACGGAGTTAGGGACATCGTTTGGGAATTTTGACGGAGTTAGAGTCGTTGTTAAAGCTAAGTTGTTAGGAATGGTACCATCTTGGTACAAATCTTTAGTGGGGTTAGGAGAGCAAGGACGATTAGAGGTGTGGATTCTTTCCACGTCGCCTCTCTCAGTACATTTGTGGTACAATTCTCGTGCCTAGCACGCGATTTTGGTACGGGGAAATGAAGAAGAAGAGGGAATAATGGAGGAAGCGGCTAGGGTGTGATGTGAGGGTTGAGAGAAAATGAGCAAAGGGTCGTTTGTTTGTCTGATGAGAGAAGAGAAGAGGAGTATAAGGGTGATGTTTGGGTCGGGTCGGTCGGGTCAGGCAGGTGAAAGGATTGGGCTGAGGGGAATTAGGAACTGGGCCAACCAGGTCAGGCGGATTTGTTGGGTCAAATGGAGGCTGAAGCAAAGGGGTTATAAGGGTGTTTAAAGTTTGGACACATTTGCAAAATGTGGTCGCTTTAGGTTTAGGGAGGTAGCCAAAGTACGAATAAATTGATGAAATTCGGCTAGAATTTTAATGATTTAAGGAATTAGGCTAGCATTGGAATATAGACGAACTAATTACAATCAATTCTTGAGCTCATTTAACTTAAACAAATTTAAATAATTATTGAATGTAACAGTTAATTACCTCTTAATAATTACGAAATTAATTTATTCAATTAACTCTCGTTTTGAATTAACTTGGAGGAAAATCAAGCGTTCAATTCTTAAAAAGGATTTTCTTGTGAATTTAAACTATAAAATAGCTCTTAAAGTAAACTTTATATAAATTTCACATAACTAAATATGAAAAAAAATATAAATTATTACTCAGAACTATCATAAAGCTTATTTGGAAAATATTTTATCCCCTTTTTTACAAAAATAATTATTCCAAAAATTGTTTAAAATTTAAAAAGGCTCAAGATTAATTCGTAACGTGGCGGGTAAAAAATGGATGTCAACAATATATATTAAGGCAGATGAAGGTTCATGAGCATAACTACCCCACTCATGACTTGGAGTTGGTGGCGGTAGTATTCACGCTTAAGATCTGGAGGCACTACTTATATAGGGTTCATTATGAGATATTCACCGATCCTCACAGTCTTCAGTACATTATGAGTCAGCAAGAACAACACTCAAGGCAGAGGAGATGGATTGAGCTATTGAAGGACAATGATTTCACCATTTTATATCATCCGAGCAAGGCAAACGTGGTAGCAGATCCCTTGAGTAAGAAGGCGGTGAGTATGGGAAGCCTAGCTTCACTTTCAATTTTTGAGCGACCGTTAGCCTTGGACATTCAGTCCTTGGCTAACCATTTGGTTAGGCTTGACTTGTCGCATCCTAGAAGGGTTTTTGCCAGTATTGAGGTTCGTTCTACTCTAGTTGATCAAATTTAGAATTGACAATTTGAGGATCAGAATTTGTCTGACCTTCGTGATCAGGTAGTTCGAGGTGAGGCCAGATAGGCTACGTTGGGTTCTGATGGTATTCTAAGGTTCGACAGTCATCTTTGTGTTTTGAGGGTTAGAGATCTAGTTCAGTTGATGCTTCGTGAGGAACATTTTTCTAGATACTCCATTCATCCTGGCGAATCAAAGATGTATAGAGACTTGAGAGAGCTTTACTAGTGGAGTGGTATCAGGCAAGACATAGCGGAGTTTGTATATCAGTGCTTGAACTGTCAGTAGGTGAATTTCGAGCACATGAGAGCTGGTGGTTTGATGCAGCACTTCCCATTTCTTAGTGGAAGTGGGAAGGGATTACTATGAATTTTGTAGTTGGTTCACCTCGTACTTCTTGGTGATTTGATTCCATCTAGCTGATTATTGATAGGCTAACTAAGTAAGCACATTTCTTGTCGGTTCAGACTTCTTACAGTGTGGAGAAGTTAAACCAGATTTACCTTCATGAGATTGTTCGATTGCACAAGGTCCCAGCTTCTATCATTTCAGACCGCGACACTTAGTTCACATCTCAGTTCTTGAGATCGATGCAGCAAGATTTGGGTATAGAGGTTCAACTTAGTACTTCTATCAACCCTCAAACATATGGTCAGTCCGAGAGGACTATTCAGGTCCTGGAGGAAATGTTTCGGGCCTGTGTTCTTGACTTTGGAGGTTCATGGGATCAGTTTGTGCATTTGTCTGAGTTTTCTTATGATAATAGATTTTATTCAAGCATCGGCAGAGCACCTTTCGAGGCTTTATATGGTAGGCATTGCAGATCGTTGATTGGTTGGTTCGATGGTTTAGAGTCTAGACCCCAGAGTATGGACTTACATCGATATTCCTTAGACCGAGTCTATGTGATTCAGGATAGACTCAGAGCAGCCTAGAGTAGGCAAAAGAGCTTTGCTGATTGTAGACTTTGTGCCTTGGAGTTCAGTATTAGTGACTTGGTATTCCTTCGAGTATCGCCCATGAAGGACGTGATGAGATTTGGTCGAGGGGAAAGCTTAACCCCAGGTTCATTAGGCCATTTGAGAATATACAGAGGGTTGGTAGTGTTGCCTACATGTTAACTTTGCCTCGATGTTTTTAGTTTTGCATCCCATTTTTCATGTCTCGATATAGGACCGATATGTTCCAGATGAGTCTCATGTGTTGCATTGGTATTTGGTTTAGTTAGATGAGAGTTTATCCTTTTTCGAGGAGCCGATAGCTATTCTAGCCAGGGATATCAAGATATTGAGATTTAGGGAGATTTCGATTGTGAAAGTTCAATGGAGGCATCGTCTGGCCAAGGAGGCTACTTGGGAGACTGAGAGTTAGTTGCGTGCTCAGTGCCCGTAGTTATTCGAGCCTTCAGGTACTCCCTTCTTCTTGACTTTCGAGGACGAAAGTTCTTTAGTAGTAGATGATGTAATGACCCTTCCGGTCATTTTCACATTTGCACTATTTTGTACTGTTAGATCTTTCTTGTAGCGGCCCCAATTAATTTGTGAGTTGCTGGGACTGGTGGTTTTGTGACCTGGTCGTTCGGTTGGCTGTTTTGGTTGTTTCTCTGTTTTAGATCTTTAACTTAGCATGTTATTGATTTTAGTCAACATTCTTAGCTAACGTGCTCAAAATCAAATTCCGATAGCTTCCTTATCTCCAGAGCGTTGAGTTTGTCCTAGCTGGACCTTTATTGGAGGCCTGAGAAATTTCGATATGGGTTTATAGGTTAGTTTTTCTATTTTCAGGTCATTTGGAGTTGGAAGTGTAACTTGGGTAAGCTTTTGATGATTGAAGCATCAGATTCGAAATCCAACAATTCCATCAGCTAAGGAATGTTGAGTTTGGGTTAGATAGATGGTTGGTTCGGGTCCTAGGTGAGCCGAGCTCATTTCGAGTGTTTGTTTGCTTGTTGTTTAGTGTTGACTTGGGTTAATATTTCTCCAAAACAACCTCGTATGGAAGGTTCATCGATTCAACTGAGTCCGGAACGTTATTTACACTTTGTTAGCACTATTGGTTTTTGAATATCGGGTTCCGATTGCGCCCGAAATGCCTTGTAGAATTTTAGAAATGTTGCATTTTTTTGGCTATTGCAGGTGCAGGCCTCAGGCCTTAATCACAATCGCGAGCCTCTACCCTCATGACCGCAATGAAGCATCTGGTCTCTTGTTCTTTGCGATTGCAACGTCCCTTGTTGCGACCGCGATGAGGCCTTCCCTCCTTTGTTCTTCGCAACTAGGTGGCTAGTCCTCACGATTGCTATGGTCTAGCCAGTGCGGTCCTCACGACTGCAAGGGGTCCCTCTATGATCGCGATAAAGGACCCCTGGGCAGTATATAAACTCCCAACTTTGTCTTCTTCACTCCAAATATGAATTCCCCATTGATTTAAGCTCCCAAAATCATCTAAACTCAGTAGTGAGTCAATTCTTGGTGTTGGGGTGCAAATTTCTTGGCCTTGATTGTTTCCCCATCGTTATTGGTAAGTTTTATCCACTTAAAATTCTTTAAATTTTCCTCCTTGATTCTTTAATTTTTGTTATAGTTGGCTGGCTGGTTTGAGCCATTTACCTGACTAAATCCTCTCTATAATTTGAGCATGCAAACCTAGGGGTGTGGTGATCATTGTGCGGTTATCCAGTTTTGATTTTGACCAGATATTATTATAGCAGTATGGGTGTCCTTAGTCTCATTTTAATGTGTTATTCGTGATTTTAATAGTTTGATTATCACTCGGAGCTTCTCGGAGCAGTTCAGCCTCGGATATCGTTGTGCCAATATCTTGTCATCGAACGACAGGTAGGTTACAGTTTGAACTCCTTAGATTTTTCATATATAAGATAAAATTATACAAATTGGCATCCTTGGGTTGGGATTTCTAGCTTGGCACCACATACATTGGTCGCTTTTCCATGTTCACCTTGTTTCTTTCCTTTGTTGTGTGTAGTACTCTTTGTAGCCTGATATTATAACCCTTGTGGTCCTTTATGGCCTTATTTGACTCTGAACAATAGATGGTGGACTATTCGGGGATGTCCGTGAGTCCCAGACATCGTTATCGTGATATTAGACTGGCTATCAGTGCTGTAGCGCAATTGGAGCCTGTGCAGGGCCGATAGGTTGAATATAAGCTTATGGGTGGCTATTTGTGTTTGATCATGTTATTTCCATGCATATAAAATGAATTTTTTCATATTTTACTATGGTTTGGTCTTCGGGCCTACTAGTATTAATTTTCTAAACTTTGCATGGCCCTAGGGGCCGTTTTTGACGGAAATGAATTGGAAATGATTTGTACTTGATTTATGGATCTTCTTGGGGTAGAAGATTTAAGTATGGCTTCTATCATCAGTTGTTACTACTATTGCTAGAGTCGGCAAGGTCATAGTGCTAGACCTGGACAGAGTCTAGGCATGCATATTTGAGACTTGAGTCTCCAGCTTAAATCCGAACCTACTCCGGATGATGTTTTTGAGATTGAGATATAGTATGGGGTATGGGACCTCCATGGACCTTGTCATTCCAGACCAGGGGCCTTCGGTTGTGTGTGTCAGAGGAGGGGTAAACGGTGGAGTAGAGATATACGGGCAGTGTCCTTCCATAGAACTTACCTGCTGGGCCCGTTCGGCGTCGGAAGAGGTACATACAGAGTTACTGTTCCACCCAGATATCATCATACATCATATCATTCATTGTTTGAGGCTCCACCATTGTTTGCTATTTGTTGAGTGTACGCTCCGGTGGTATGGGCGGCTGGAGGGTTTGTTTTCACTTGTTTGCATTCCTCGGTTGTATGGGCGGCCGGGGGTTTGTAGGTAGGCTCTTGTTACTCTATCACGATATTATTCCATGACATGGTTGTATATGAGGTTGGATATTGGGAGATTGTTAGTGTCTTGACTGAGTGATTTGAATGCTTAGTTGAGTTATTAAATCTTGTTCTGAGCATGACTATATTTATTCTTCTTCTCCCTTCCCTGTCTACCTGAGGTTACTGCTATACCGCCCACTTATAAACTCCTTATATATATTGTTATTGCAAGGCCCCAGGTGCGTCATTTCTTACTTTCACCTGTGCCTGTTGTGAATATATCCTACTTGCTAGCCTTGAATGTTGTAATTTGTTGTCTTCCCTCTGGGCATAGTTTCTGTGTACTTCTTCGTTGATCTTGGTGACTATTTGCTTCTATTTAGTCTATTACTGCTTTTTTATCTTATATGTGCCCAGTCGGCCTATGATACCTACTGGATACTTTTTCTTTGCATTTGGTGCTCATACTATACTCTGCATCTTATGGTGCAAATCCTAGTGTGAGCCATCGTCGTTAGCTCATTGGAGGCTCGTGCGAGGAGCTATTTTTGATATATTTTAGACTGAGGGCGAGCTCTTAGCGACTGGAGCTTAGCTTTTAATTATCTTTTGTATCATCTACTCTATTACTACTCGGAGACATCTGTACATATTCTTTTGGATCCTTTGTACTCCTTATATGTAGTTCTGGCTCTATACTATGGTACCAGGTTTTGGATATGGTTAGCTTCCACATTTATGTTATATATATTCCCGATGTTCATTTTCTTTACTTATTTCCCTTGCTTCCGCTATTTAAATTGTTCTTCCTCTCATTTGTTAGATAGTAGTCAATTACTGACCATTCGGGGCTACGGGAATTGGTTTGCCTACTAAGGGGTTGTAGGTGCCATCATGACCGAAATATTGGGTCATGACAGTACAAGTGATCCAAAAGAAAATATACACATATGTCCCTGAATAGCAAAAAGAGTACAAGAAATAAAAGATGAGCTAAAATCTATGTTCCGGTCATCAAGTGCTTCTCAGATAGACCAACAGTCAACCCTCACCAGTCTCCATGAATCAGGGGTGATGGCCCACACTAGGATCTGCACCAGAAAGATGAGGAGTATAGTATGAGAACCAATGGCTAAGCAACGGGTACCAAGTAGGAATCATAGGCCGACTGAGCGCATATAAGATATAAGAGAAATAATATAGCAAATAGAAAAAAAAAAAGGTCACATGAGCAACGAATAAGTACACGGAAGCTAGCACAGAAAAAATACAAGGAGAAAACAAACATGCTCGACTAGCTTCTAGAAATATACATCACAGAACATAGGCAAAGAAAGAAGAACGCATCTGGGGTCCTTGCAATAACAATATAGCGAGAGAGTTTAGGAAGAAGCAGTATACCGGTAACCTCAAGTAAAAAGGGAAAGAAGGAAAGCAAGTAAACAAACTCATTCTTGAAACCCAATTCTAACAACTAAAACATGTCAATAATACACTCTCAAAGTAGGAATAACTAGCCAATAATTCAAGTATAATCATGAAGTGAACCAGAAGCATATACTACACAACTCCCACATGTTAAACCTCGAATAAGAACTCGAATATAGCCATAAACATAACCAGAAATGTGATGGAATAATAGTAAGTCTACCCACAGTCCCAACGGGCGCCCATACACCCGAGGAACACATACAACTAAAGACAAACCCACTATCAGAATGTATACTCAGCAAACAACAAACAAGAGTGGAATCTCATGCAAATGAATGATATGATGCAATAGGAAAAACCAGGTGGAACAGTAACTCCATATGTACCTCTCCCGGTGCTTATGGGACAAGAAGTTAGGATCCATGGAAGGACATGACCCGTATACCTTAATTACACTGTATACCTTTCCTACAGCACACTCATCACGTAGCCCCTGGTCTGGATCAACAAGGTCCATAGAGGTCCTCGACCACATACTAAATCTCAGAATCTCAATAAAGTAATTCGGAGTGTATTCGAATCATAATACATAGCCGAAGTCTAAAAAATGCATGCCCATAGTCTATCTAGGTTTAAAACAGTAAATCAAGTTTCAAAAACCCCATCAATGGTGCCCGGGCATAACCGGGTCTAAAAAAATAGTAAAACAAGTCTAATACTTGGCGTGTCCGAGTCTAGTACCATCTCAAATCAATAAGGAACCAAATCTAGCACTACGGCCCAACCGAGCCTAGTATAAGTGTGAAAACAGTGATAAAATCATCCTTTTAACTCTCTTACCCCAAAAAGATCCAGGAAAATCAGTTCCAAACCTTTTATAGCCATTTTTACCGAAAATGGGCCCTTGGGGCCATGTAAGGTTTAGAAAACCATCAATAGTCAACCAAAAGCCTAAACAGTAAAAAACATGCAGAAAATTCCTTTATATGCATGATAGTGATATGCCCAATCACAAACCGTAGGCCAACGACTCACAATCAACTTATCTGCCCTGCACAGGCTCCAATCGCTCTACAATAAAAATAACCAGCCCTATAAAAGAATATCAATGTTTGGGACTCACGGACATTCCCGAATAACCAACCATTTATGGTCCAGAGTCAAATAGAAGGCCACACAGGACCACAAGGGTGATACTATCAACTACAACAAATAATACAATCATCAGAGCAAAAATAAGATGGTCAAGAAGAAGCGGACAACGTCTGGGGTTCCAAGATAATAAACCCAACCCAAGAATGCTAATTAGTATAATTATAGCCTATATACACAAAGTCTAGAAGAGTTAAATCATAACCTACCTGTTGTCCGATGACAAGCTTCTAGAACAAAGATGTCTAATCCCGAACCACTCCGAGAAGCTCCGAAACAAACTAAACTATCATAAACATAAGCTACGTATTAAAATGAGGTTAAGGATACCAATATTTCTATAATTATAACTGGGTCAAAATTTGAGTCACCAGCAGGCCCATGGGCCTCACAACCCAAAGCCAGAAATGAAAGAGCGTATAATAATCACCACACTCCCGTGAGTGCATGCTCAGAATATTAGAAGAAATTGGCCATGGAAATGGCCCAAAATAGCCTACAATCCATTAGAATTAAAGAAGGAGATTAAAGAGGGGAATTTACGGAGATAACAAGGAATTTACCAGATTAAAGGCAAGAGGATGATCACGGAACCAAGAATTATCACCCCCATGTTTGGAATTGAAGTCACACAGAGAATTATGGAGCTTGAGCTGTTTTTTAATGGAGATGAAAATGAGAAGGAAGTTTATATACTTTCCATGGGTCCTTCTTTGCAATTGCAAAGGGACCCCACGCGGTTGCGAGGACTACGCTGTCTAGGCAATAGCGATTGTGACGAATAGCCATGCGGTCGCGAAGAACAAGAGAAGAGGGGTTTCATCATGGTTAGGAGGAAGGATCTCACGATCGCATAGATCAAAGGGAGGCTGGTCCACAGGCCCTTCATCGCGATCGCATTAAGGGACCCTCGAGGTGGTGATTACCAGCGAGATAGACCATCTCTATCGCGATAGCTTCCTTGCAGTCGAGATTATGGCCATAGACCTGCACCTGCAACAGCAACCAGAAGAAAAACTAAGGGGAAAAAGTCTCTGGATGGGCCCACAGGACTCATCCAGGAACCTACACGCACTAAAAAACTATGATAATGTACTACAAATAGCATTTCGAACTCAACAGAACTGACAAAAAACCAACATAGGTTGATTTAAAGAAAAGTGGGCCCAATTCCCAAAAACCAACCTTAAACCAAAATGAAACTCACCACCTAAAAATGAGTCTGGAAGCCTCGGGACTCAAACCAAAGGTCCCGCTAGCCTAAAGTCAACATTTTGGAACTAATAATGTTGACTTAAATCCCATCTTAGGCTGTCTTCTCTGAATATTGACAAAAGTCAAACTTCTAAGTTCAACTGCTAGAAAATACAAAAAATTAACACGATCCTAAACCAAAAGTTCCCAGAACCTGACCAAGGGTCTATCTAGACCAAAATCCATGCTCTGGAGCTAACAAAAATTTTAGAATTTGATTTCGAGCGTGTTTTAAAAGAATGTTGACCGAAGTCAACAATATCCTATGTTTAAGCTCTAAAAAGGGAAATGACCATAAAGACTAAATGAACAGCCAGGGAACTGAATCACCAGTCCCATCAAGCCATAAATGACTTGAGGTAACTATAGGCAAGCTCTAATAGTACACAAAAAGTAAAAACGCAGGAATGATAAGAAGGGTCATTACATCATCCGCTACTAAAAAGGATTTTCATCCTCGAAAGTCAAGGACCAGGAAGTACCTAAAGGCTCAAACAATTGCAGATACTGAGCCCTAACCTCTCACTCGGTCTCCCAGGTTGACTCTTTAATCGGACGGTGCCTCCACTGAACCTTAACAATTGTAATCTCTCTAGATCTCAACCTCCTGACATCTCTGTCAAAAATAGCTATCGGCTCCTCAACAAAGGCTAAAAAATCTCATCTAACTAAATCGAATAGCACTGCAACACATGACAGTCATCTAAAATATACTTCGCAACATCAATACATGGAAAACTGGGTGCATAGCTAAAAACATCAGAGGCAAAGCTAACTGATAGGAAACACCACCAACTCTCTGAAGGATCTCAAATGGCTCGATGTACCTGGGGCTAAGCTTGCCCTGCCTACCAAATCTCATCACGCCCTTCATGGGTGGTACATGGAGGAATACCAAGTGACCAATACTAAACTCTAAGGCACAAAGTCTACAATTAGCGTAGCTCTTTTGCCTACTTTGGGCAGCCCAGGTCTATCAAGAATCACTCGAACTCTGTCTAAAGAATCACAATGCAAGTCTGTACTTTGTGGCCTAGACTCCAAACCATCAAACCAACCCACTGGTGATCTGCAAAGCCAACCATACAATACCTGAAAAAGTGCCATGGAAATACTCGAATAGAAACTATTATTATAAGCAAACTTGGCCAAAGGCACAAACTGATCCCAAGAACCTCCAAAGTCAAGAACACAAGCCCGAAGCATGTTCTCCAGGACCTGAATATTCCTTTCAAATTGGTCATCTATCTAAGGGTGGAATGCAGTACTAAGCTGAACCTTTGTATCCAAGTCTCGCTGAATTGCCCTCCAAAACTGAGATATGAACTGAGTGCCACGGTCTTAAATGATAGAAGCTGAGATCCCATGAAACTAAACAATTTCACGAAGGTAAATCTAAGATAACCTCTCTCCACTGTAAGTATACTGGACCAGTAAGAAGTGCACTAACTTAGTCAGCCAATCAACGATTACCCAAATGGAGTCAAACCATCGAGAAGTGCGTGACAAATGAACTATAAAGTCCATAGTAATCCCTTCCTACTTCCACTCATGAATGGGAAGTCGCTACATCAATCCGCTAGGTCTCATGTGCTTGAAGTTCACCTGATGACAGTTCAAGCACTGAGATACAAACTCCACTACGTCCCACTTCATACCACTCCACGAGTAAAGTTGTCTCAAATCTATGAACATCTTGGTTACACCAGGATGGATGGAATATCTAGACCAATGTGCCTCCCAAAGAATCAACTAAATCAAATCACCAACTCTTGGAACACAAAGACGACTATCAAGCCTCAGAACAACATCTTAATCTATAGTAGTCTGGATGGCCTCACCCCAAATAACCTGATCATGAAGGTCACATATTTTTTGATCCTCAAAAACTGACGGCTCTGAATCTAATCAACCAAGGTAGTGACCCTCAATATTTACGAGAACTCTGTTAGGATTCGACAAGTCAAGCTTAACCAAATAGTTAGCTAAGGAGTTGATGTCCAAGGCCAACAGCCGCTCTGAAACTAAAAGTGAGGCTAGGCTTCCCATACTCACTCTCTTCCGACAAAATGCATCTGCTACCACATTTGCCTTGCCCGGATGATAAATAATAGTGAAATCTTAGTGCTTGAGTAACTCAATCCTCCTCTGCCTCGAGTTTAGCTCTCACTGACTCGTGATATACTAAAGACTATAGTGATCAATGAAGATCTCATAGTGAACCCCATATAAGTAGTACCTCTAAATCTTGAGCGCGAAGACTACCATCGCCAACTCCAAGTCATGAGTGGGGTATTTACGCTCGTAAACCTTTAGCTATCTCGATGCATAAGCTATCACACAATCCTGCTGCATCAATACACAACCAAGACCAATCCCTGAAGCATCATAATATATTAAGAAGCTCTGACCCTCAACTAGCAAAGTCAATACTGGAGATGAAGTCAACAAGGCCTCAAGCCTCTAAAATCTATCCTCGCACTAATCCGACCACTGAAATGGGACATCCTTTCTAGTCAGCCTAGTCAAAGGTGTTGTTATGGAAGAAAACCGCTCGATGAACCTCATGTAGTACCCTGCTAACCCAACAAAGTTGCAAACCTCGGTAGGAGTAGTAGGTCTTGGCCAATCACGAACTGCTGATATCTTTCTCATGTCCACTCTAATCCTATCCTTAGACACCATATGTCCTAGGAATGCTACTAACTCAAGACAAAACTCACATTTTAAGAACTTGGCATAAAGTCGATGATCTCTCAAAGTCTAGAGTATAATCCTCAAGTGCTGTTCATGCTCATCTCCACTCCGTGAGTATACAAAGATGTCATATATGAAAACTATCACAAATGAATCCAAGTACAGGCTAGTCATCCTGTGCATCATGTCCATGAAAGCTACAGGTGTATTAGTCAACCCAAAATACATCACCAGGAACTCATAGTGGCCATAACGTGTCTTGAATGTTGTCTTAGGGATTTCCTCCGTCCTAATCCTCAACTAGTGGTAGCCTCACATCAAATCTATCTTAAATAACATGGCTGAACCCTGAAGTTAATCAAAGAATTCATCTATGCATGACATTGGATACCTATTCTTCACAATCACCTTATTCAGCTGCCTATAATTAATACATATTTGCATCGACCCATCTTTCTTATTCACAAATAGAACTGGAGCACCCCAAGGTGACATATTAGTCCTGATGAAACCCTTAACTAACAAATCCTGGAGCTGCTCTTTAAGATTTCTCAAATCAGCTGGAGCCATACGGTAAGGAGCAATGGAAATGGTATTGGTACCCAGCTCTAACTCAATAGAAAATTCAATATCTCTCTCAGGTGGAAGGCTTGGTAGGTTGGTAGGGAACATATCTAGAAAATTTCTAACCACAGGAATCGAGTCAGGGGAAGAAGGGTCGGCACTGGCATCTCAAATATATGCTAGATAAGCCAAACAACTGCGAGAAATCAACTTTCTAGCTCAAAGACAAGAGATGATCCCAGATGGTGTATGGCTAACAAAACCCTACCACACAACCAGGAATACGCCGGGCATGGCTATGTTAACGATCTTGGCATAGCAATCCAAAACCACATGGTGAGGGAATAACTAGTCCATGCCCAGAATCATATCAATGTCTAACATATCAAGAATAATCAAATCACCCCAAGTTTCAATATCTCTAACAGAAATGATACAGGATCTCACAATTTAATCCACTACTAAAGAATCTCTTACTGGGGTCAAAACAAATGCAGGTACAGATAACAACTTACTAGCCAACTCAAAACAAGGAAAATAGTAGGCAGAATCATACAAGCAAGTAGATCCAGGATCAAATAAACCCAAAGCTGACTGACAGCATACATAAATTATACCTATAATCATAGCATTTGAGGCCTCTGCCTCTGGTTTCCCAGGGACCACATAAAATTGATAACAACCAGCTCCTGAACGACTGCCATTCGTACTACCTGTCTTGCCACATGGGGAACCACCCCAACTGTGAACACCACATACTCTAGCTGGTGAATGAACTACATGAATAGGCTAAGCCGATTGGCTAAACTATACCCCACTAGGGGCAATCTCTAGCATAGTGCCCAATAATTCCACACTCATAACAAGGCCCTGACGGCCGATCCTACCTGGATGAGCTAGTTGTACTTGTGTGGCAACCATGGCCTGATGCCCCAGAAACAATACCCCTTGAAGTCTGACCATCATAACCCAGCTGGCTACTCTGACCCTGCACAAACTGAGAACTACTAGAAGCCAGAAGTGAAGCTTGATCCAGCCGACTAGACTGACCCTGGTGCTACTGTGGCTTATAACCTCAGCCCCACTAGCCTGAACCTCTACCATTGTAAAAAGAACCACTGTAGCTACCTTGATGTCGAGGCCTCTTATCTTTGGCCCCTGGAATATGATGGTGCAAATCCTCCATAGTATGAGCATGATTAGCTATAGCCTGTAAAGATCGACCGCTAGCAACTAACACCTCAGCTTTCTATTTGAACTCTAATCTCAACCCCAAACAAATCTACGAATCCTATTGGGCTTGGTAGGGATAATCATGGCCCCAAATAGAGTAAGCTAGTGGAAGTAAGTATCGTACTAAGATACGATCATAGAACCCTGCATAAGTCTAGTGAACTACTCCCTACAATGCTCTTTATTGCTTTAATTCAAAAACTTGGCCATAAAGGCCTCATAGAACTCTTACCAAGGTAACAGAGGAGACGAAGATGGTCTACAAGTAGCCTATGCCCTCCATCATAACTTAGTTAGGCCCTCCACCTGATAAGTAGTGTATCCAACACCGTGAGTCTATAACACACCTAAATGGTGTAACATCTCCTCATAAGTAGAGATAAAATCATAAAGATCCCAACCAGGTGACCAGAAAATCTAGGTGGAGCCAATCTCAGAAACCTACCCAACACCTTCTGCTTCATCTCTGCCATAGTTGGGTGAGTATCTAGATGATGTGCAGCAGATGGTACCAGAATAACCTCAGCATAGGGATCCACAGTAGCAGGCTACGCCCCTGAACTATGTACACCCAAGGCTACCCCCTGAGCAGATGTCTTTGCCACATCTGAAGGCTGTCCCTCTATCATACCCAATAACTGAAGAAGTAAATCATAAATATCTAACGAAGGAGCTGGGGCTAAAGCTGGCACAGAAACTGGTGCTACCACTAGGGGTACCTAGGCTATCTCTTAGTCCATAGGCTGCTACTGTGGAACAATCTTAGGCTCATACTCGGGTGAAACCTCGACCTTAGGAGAATTAATTGGTGCTGCTGCTCGTGTACGCCCTTTAGCTCTACCATTGTGACCTCCCCATCCCCTAACTAGAGTTGAAGGTTCTCCCTCGCCTGATGTTAATGATCTCATATGAACCATCTTCGAGAGAATAAACTAGACTAAGTGAGACACATGATAAAGAAGCAAGAAGAGAGTCATATTTCCTAATATTCCATTGTAGCCTCCCAAAGATTGAGTACGGATGTCACTGCCCCAATCTGCAGAACTATACTAGACATTGGCTCTTATAACGATGACACTGGTGAACCTAGGCTCTGATACCAAGCTATCACAACTTGATTTCTAAGTAATGGTGGAACCTACAATCCCCCTGTAGGCGAATAATACCTGTAGCCCAGAATGGTTAGTATTGGGCTACTATCTAACAAGCAAGCGGAAGAACAATATAAATAGCCGAAGCAAAGTAACTGAAAGAAGAAATACGCAACAGGAATAGAAATAAATGAAAGCTAAACAAAACCCATGACCTGGTATCATAGTATAAGAGCATGTACTAAATATACAGAGTACAAGGGATCTAAAAGAATATATACACATATGTCTATGAATAGCAAAAAGAGTACAAGATACAAAAGATGAGCTAAAAGCTAATCTTCGATCGTCAAGAGCTCACCTCTATCTCGGATAGTCCAACAGACAGCCGCGTGAGTCTCCACAAATTAGCAGCGATGGCCCACACTAGGATCTACATCTGAAAAATACAAAATATAGTATGAGCGCCAATTGCTAAGCAATGGATACCTAGTAGGCATCAAGGAGCACTGAGCACATATAAGATATAAGAGTAATAATATAGCAGATAGAAAAAAAGAGGTCACAAAGTAGGAAGATCAATATCCTGAGTCATACCACCCAGTCGCTGATGCTCTACCTTTACTTGCTGATAGTTGGGACACTTAGCCACAAAACCTGCTATGTCCCTCTTCATGCCATTCCACCAATAGACTTCCCGTAGGTCATGGTACATCTTGGTGGTACCGGGGTGAATAGAATATCTAGAGCTTTGAGCCTTTGTCAAAATCCGTTATCTCAACCCATTGTCAGGAACATACAATCGATCCTGATATTGAATTACACCATCTCCCCCTTGGGAGAAAACCTCTACTCTTTGCTGATGGACTACACCCTTCAACTAGTGATAAATAGGGTCATTTTCTTGCTTCTCTTTCACTTTAGCTACCAAAGATGATTCAGAACCATTCTGAATAATAACACCACCTTCTGTGGATTCCATAAGGCAAACTCCCAATCGAGCAAGTCGAACAAGATCCTTAGCCAATTCCTTCTTTCTGTCCTAGACCAAAGACACACTCGCCATAGACAACCTACTAAGTGCATCCTCCATGACATTGGCCTTACTCAGATAATAAAGCACACTCATATCATAATCCTTAAGAATCTCAAGCCATCTCCTCTGACAAAGATTCAATTTTTTTTAAGTGAACACATACTGAATACTCTTATGATCAGTGAACACATCCACATGAACACCATACAAGTAATATCTCTAAATCTTCAAAGCAAAAACTATGGTCACTAACTCAATATCATGAGTAGAGTAGTTCTTCTCATGAATGTTAAGCTATCTAGAATCATAAGAAATTGCCTTACCACACTGCATCAAAACACAACCCAAACCAATCCTAGAAGTATCACAATACACAACAAAGTCATCTAGGCCCTCAGGTAGAGCCAACACTGGAGTTGTGGTCAATCTAGTGTTCAATTTCTGAAAGTTCTTCTCACATAGATCAGACCACTGAAATTTAACATTCTTCTAAGTCAACCGAGTCAATGGGGCAGCAATGGAAGAAAACCCTTCTACAAATCTTCTGTAGTAACCAGCCAAACCCAAAAGCTCATAATATCAGATGGGGAAGTGGGTCTGGGCCAGTTCTTTACTGCATCAATCTTTTGAGAATCAACCTTAATACAATCTCTAGTCACAATATGACCTAGAAAAGCAACAGACTGCATCCGAAACTCACATTTGCTAAACTTAGCAAATAATTATCGATCCTTGAGAGTTTGCAACACAACTCTTATATGGTATGCATGCTCCTCCTCACTCTGAGAATAGATCAGAATATCATCAATGAAAATAATCACAAATATATCCAAATACTTCTTAAACACATGATTCATCAAATCCATAAAGGTTGCAGGAGAATTTGTTAGTCCAAAAGACATAACGACAAATTCATAACGACCATACTGAGTTTTGAAGAATTTCTTTGGAATTTCACACTCTCAAACATGGAGCTGATGATAACCGGATCTACGGTCGATCTTAGAGAAGTAATTGGCACTCTAAAGCTAATCGAACAAGTTATCAATCCTAGGAATATGATACTTATTCTTGATTGTGACCTTGTTCAACTGATGGTAGTAGATAAACATTCTGAGGGAACCATCTTTCTTTCGCATGAATAAGACTGGAGCACCCCATGGAGAGATGTTGGGTTGAATAAAACCCTTATCAAAGAGGTCTTTCAACTGATCTTTCAATTTCTTAAGCTGCACATGAGCCATTCTATATGGAGGAATAGAGATAGGATACATATCTTAGAAAAGGTATATTCCAAAGTCGATCTCCCGCTTGGGAGGGACTCCGAGCAAATCTTTGGGAAACACTTCTGGAAACCCATTCACAATACGAACTGATTAGAGGGATGGGGTTTTGGACTCCGTTTCCACAACCTAAACTATATGATAAATACAACCCTTAGAAATTATCTTTCTAGCCATAAGATAAGATATGAAATGACCTTTCAAGGATGGAGGACTACCTTGCCACTCTAAGATAGGTTCATTCAAAAACTTGAAACTAATAACTCGAGTACGAGAGTTGATCGAGGCATAACATGCATAAAACAAATCTATACCAAGAATAACATCAAAAATTGGTCATCTCCAACTCTACTAGATCTGCTGAAGTGACTCTATGAAAAACTGAGATAGAGAAATTTTAGTAGATTCTTTTGTCTAGGACTGACTCACTTATAGGATTAGAAACACAAAAGGGTTCTAAAAGCTTTTCAGGGAAAATTTTGAACTTGCAAGCAACATAAGGGGTCATAAAAGATAAGAAGAAACCCAGATCTAATAAAGCATACACATCGAGAGAGAAGACTTTCAACATACTAGTAACAATATCTGATGAACTCTCCTAGTCTTGGCGAGAGGACATGGCATAAAGGCAGTTCTGGCGCTGACCACCAGAACTACAAGCAGTGCCCGCTGGACTGATTGACCACCTGGGCTGCTGGAGCATACTGAGTCCTACTACCTCCTTGTCCCTTCTTAGCTAAAGGGCAATCCTTAATCTTATGTCCAATTTGACCACATCCAAAGCATCCACATGAACTGGATAAACACTCACTAATATGACTCTTACCTTAATTGTTGCAAGGAGGGTAAGGGGTCCCCTTTGCAACACTCCCCTGTGAATAGTAACCAGATCCTTTACCAGTCTGATAATGATGAGGCCTGGGGGCCTGGATAGGAGCACTAGCTGAAGAATGAATGGGTCCTGATGATTTCTTCTGAAATAAAGAGCGATATATGCCTCTGGATCTCTAATGGCCAAAACTTGAACCCTCTGATCTAACCCTCTTGTTCTCCCTTGAATTTTCCCTCAACTTGTCTCCCTCAATCTGATGGGCGTGAGTCATAAGTTGAGAAATATCCATGTCGCCCAAAAGCATCACGGATCCTACACTCCTTCTTTACCAAATTTGATACTCCATAAACGTACATACTCATCTCATCCCATGGGTCAGCCACCATGGAAGGAGCATACCTAGAAATCTGGGTGAACTTTAATCCATACTCCTGAACTGACATAGAACCTTTCCTTAAATTCGTGAACTCTTCGACCTTAGCTTGCCTCAACTCCCACGGGAAAAACCAGTCAACAAAAGCCCTCTCAAAGCATTCCCAAGTCATAGGGACCAAATCCCTATCCCTATCTCTATCATTCCTCTATTGAGTGAACAAAACATAAGCAACGTCCTTGAGTTGGTAGAAAGCTAGCTCAATACCATCAACACTACCCACTTGCATTACAACAAAAACCTTATTTACCTCATCCAAGAAATTTTGTGAATCCTCACAAGCTTTCAAACCCCAGAACTCATGTGGATTCATGTGAATAAAATCTCAGACTCAGGCCTCTACTCAACCTTGAGGGAGGGTAGGAATAGGAGCTTGTTGATTGGCCTGAGCGGCCATAGTCTGAGATAGCATGTGAATGACATTTTATAACTCTGCATTCATGACCTCGAGGTCTTGAATCAGAGGGTCAACATTTTGAGCGGCTCAGTGAGGCATGGCACAGCGAGGAGGCATAATCCAAAATGCATAAAAAATATATTAAAGGGTTAGTAGAGTTAAAATCTATCACACGATATTGATCAAGAAAGAAGTGAATTTTTTCCTAAGACACGTCATAGCTTCTCTCTCATAAGTGTGGCGCGCTTTACACACATAAAAGAGACTCTAATCGATGCAGGTTTTAGACACCCTAGGACTCTTGAACCTGAGGCTCTGATACAATGTTTTTCACACCTCAAGACCACCCCTAGGCGTAACAAGGGACCCGAGACCAAAAGTCCCCTAACTTAACCCTTGTTCATAGCATATTCATATATTCATAAGAAACATAGCGGAAGCATAAATAGGAAACTAGGCAACCCAAATCTATAAATGATAGAGTCAAAATGAAACATAATCTGAAAGAGAGACCCGAATACAATCTATGTCTGAAAGCCTCTAAGTATCATAAAGAATTAATGGGAAAACACCCCAACTAACTTAGAAATCCAAAGAAAGAACATGAAAGTAACTAGCATAGCTAAGGTTCCCAAATAATGAGGACTCACCAACAAAATCTGGATAACCAACAAGGTCTAGACACGAGCCGGAGGGAAGGGACCTGAATCTGCATCATCAAGAGGATGCAGCACAAGATATGCGTCTGTATTAAAGGATGTACCGAGTATGTGAGATATGCATAAATAAGGTAAAACATGCTTTAATCATAATTAAAACTGAATCCATGCATAAGTTGAGAATTCATAAGAAATATCATAATTTAAGCATATGACAAGAGATATCAAAGCACAAGACTTAAAAACATTCATACGGGAGTTTCTCTTAACCAACATAAACCATGATGAGCTACATGGAGTCCAGTGTCATACACCTACACCAAAAAAAGTTGTCCTAACCTGCCAAGGTTAGAACTTTATCTATCAGGATCTTGTCATAGGCCATAGAGGGCAACCTATGGTGGCAACGTAGTTCTGGGACTTAAGAGTATGCTAAACTCTAGTCCAACTCGATGCTAAATACTACTTCCAAAACATATACATATAGCTCACATATACTTGTGACATATCTAATGCCAAATCCGTTTGAAAAGCATAAGGGTTTATCTAATACCATGCAATTCACATAGCTTAGGTAGACATATCTAGATGCCCAACCTCTTCATAATACATAGGGACATATCTAATGTCATGCAATTCATACTTCAAAATCCTTAAAACTTAGCATAGCCATAATTCAAAATATACTTTTTTTTCTAAATTTATAACTTGAATAATTAGGAATCCACTTTCATAAATACATAAGGCCATGTTATCTAGACATGCCAATTTTCACTTGAAATTATGCAATTCAATGGAATCATGTTAAAATTCATCACCAACATATGGGCTTTTGAAATTATGCAAGGAATCTTAATTAAAACATGGGTAATGAATGGGAAATCATGAATTGATACATTAAAATAAAACCCATAAGTTTTCCATAATTTGGGTAAGAACCCTAATTTCATAAATTCATAAATCAAAGTAAAAATTATGGGGTTTAGGCATAAAAGTGAAGGGAATCCCTTATTGAATACCCACATATCTTATTGAAGCTTGCTTGATCTAAGATGAAAAGAAATGGAGGCTTGAACATGGAGCTTGAGACTTGTAACTTAAAGGAGTTATTTTTCTCTTTTGGTAGATGAATGAGGAATAATGAAAGACTTAGGCTATTAGGAGTAGAAACCCTACTATAAGTGGCCAAAACAACCTCTTTTAAGAGTTAAAAGGGTGAGTAATTACAAAAATACCCCTCGGATTTAATTAAAGAAAAGCTATTAAAAATCACGAATTCAGGAATCATGGATGCAATCCATGAGCCGTAGACTGAACAACGACTCGTGGTTTCCACTCGTGGTTCCTGGCCCAAATGATCAACTACATAAGGTGTTCTATGAGTCAATAGGATGAACCATTGTTCAAACTATGGTCCATAGACCAATTAGTAGTTCCCGGAGAAATAGGCAAACTTCAGATTAAGTTCTACAAGTGAATAGTACGGTCCATAGAATGAACTACGGTCCGTAGAACCCACTCGTGGTTCTTGAGAAAATAGTCAGTCCTCAGGTTTGATTCCATGATTCAATAAGATGGTCCATAAAATGAACTACGGTTCGTACAATCCACTTGTGGTTCTCAGACTAGAGGCTGATTGTGCAGACATAAACCACGGGTTCATTCCATGACTCATTATTCCAACCATGGTCTGTGGTTTGGACTCATAATTCCTTAAAAGTTAAGAAATTTCAAAGATTCTATGTTTAAAAGATGAATCAAATTTTGGGGGGTTATAAGTTCCTATTGTTAATGAGTTTCCAGAAGTGTTCCTCGAAAATTTGCCGGAGCCCCTCTCGAGTGGGAGATCAACTTTGGAATAGATCTTCTTCCAAATATGCATCCTATCTCTATTAATCCCTATAGAATGGCTCCTACGGAGCTTAAGGAATTGAAATATTAGTTGAAAGACCTCCTTGATAAGGGTTTTATTTGACCAAGCATATCTTCATGAGGTGCTCCAGTATTATTCATGCTAAAGAAAGATAGTTGCCTCAGAATGTCTACCAACTACCGTTAGTTAAACAAGGTCACAATCAAGAATAAGTATCCCATTCCTAGGATTGATGACTTGTTCGATCAGCTTCAGGGTGCCAGTTACTTCTCCAAAATCAACCTTAGATACTGTTATCATTAGCTCTGTGTTCGAGAGTATGACATCCCAAAGACAGCCTTCGAAACTTGATATGGTCATTATAAATTAGTGGTTATGTCTTTTGGACTAACGAATGCTCCTATTCAAACAATATTTGGATAAGTTCGTAATTGTATTCATTGATGATATTCTTATCTATTCTCGGAGTATGGAGGAGCATGCAAACCATTTTAGAGTGGTGTTACAAATTCTCAAGGATCGATAGTTATTTTCTAAGTTTAGCAAGTGTGAGTTTTGGATGCAGTCTGTTACTTTTCTGGGTCATATTATGACTAGAGATGGTATTTGAGTTGATTCTCAAAAGATTGAGGAAGTAAAGAACTGGCCTAGACCCACTTCTCTATATGATATTAGAAGCTTTTTGAGTTTGGTTGGTTACTACAGGAGATTTGTGGAGGGGTTTTCTTCCATTGCTGCCCTATTGACTTAGTTGAATAAGAAGAAGGTGAAATTATAGTGGTCTGATCTATGTGAGAAGAAATTTCAGGAATTGAAGACTAGGTTTACCACAACTCCAGTGTTGGCTCTACCCTAGGGCCTAGGTGACTTTGTGGTATATTGTGATTCTTCTAGGATTGGTTTGAGTTGTGTTTTGATGCAGCGTGGTAAGTGGATTGCTTATGCTTCTAGACCACTTAAGATTTATGAGAAGAACTACCCTACTCATGATCTTGAGTTGGTGTCCATGGTTTTTGCTTTGAAGATTTTGAGACACTACTTGTATGGTGTTCATATGGATGTATTCACCAATCATAAGAGTCTTCAGTATGTGTTGACTCAAAAGGAATTGAATCTTCGTCAAAGGAGATGGCTTGAGCTTCTTAAGGATTATGATATGAGTGTGCTTTACCACTTGGGTAAGGCCAATGCTATGAAGGATGCACTTAGTAGATTGTATATGGGTAGTGTGTCTTTAGTTGAGGACAGTAAGAAGGAGTTGGCCAAGGATGTTATTCAACTTGCTCGATTAGGATTTCACCTTACGGATTCGACTGAAGGTGGTGTTATTGTTCAGAATGGTTTTGAATCATCTTTGGTAGCTGAAGTAAAAGAAAAGCAAGGCAGTGATCCTATTTTGCACCAGTTGAAGGGTGTAGTCCATCAGCAAAGGGTAGATGTTTTCAGCTCTCCAACTCACTAACCAATTCAGGCCAATTAGAAGACAATCTTTTCATTTTAGGAAACCTGTACACCAGTAAATTGTGCAGTGTACCCTCATACTAGAGGACATTATGGGTTAAATCTATAAAATGAGAGAGATCTTCTAAAAGCCAACTCGAACACCCCCTTAAAGAAAATAGGATTTCATATTGAGCTCCAAATATACGCTATTGGGATGGGATGGCTCCTACTAGCTCTTCAACTCCGCGGGGTTTTCCAAGTCCAATCCGAGTCTTTCCTTACCAGCAAATAAGGGAATTCAAGATGGGGGACATCTGCTAGAGCTCGCAATTGACATTTCTCACTAAGTTTTTTAGGAGGTTCTTCGATATCAGGGTCAATTGTGTGTTCCTGACAAAGATGGGTTAAGACAACAGATTTTGACAGAGGCTCATAGATCCAGGTATTCTATTCACCCTGGTACCACCAAGTTGTACCGTGACCTACGGGAAGTCTATTGGTGGAATGTCATTAAGAGGGACATAGCAGGTTTTGTGGCTAAGTGTCCCAACTGTCAACAAGTGAAGGTAGAGCATCAGCGATCGGGTGGTATGACTCAGGATATTGATCTTCCTACTTGTAAGTAGGAAGCGATCAATATGAATTTTATTACTGGTTTGCCTCGTACTCGAAGGAAACACGATTCTGTTTGGGTGATTATCGACAGGATGACTAAATCAGCACACTTCTTGGTTGTCTAGACCACAAATTCAGCAGAGGATTATGCCAGACTCTACATTTGTAAGAAATTTAAATTACATTGTGTTCCATTGTCTATAATTTTAGACAAGGGTACAAAGTTTACATCCCAGTTTTGGAAGTCATTTCAGAAAGGTCTTGGTACTTATGTTAAGCTTAGCACAACTTTTCACCCACAGATAAATGGCAAGGAAGAGTTTACTATTCAGACTTTAGAGTATATGTTGAGAGCTTGTGTGATTGATTTCAATGGTAATTTGGATGATCACTTACCTCTTATCGAGTTTGCCTACAATAACAGCTGCCATTCTAGCATCCAGATGGCTCCTTATGAGGCACTTTATGGGTGGAGGTGTAGATCTCCTATTAGCTGGTTTGAGGTAGGTGAGAAAACTTTAATTGGTACAAATTCAGTTCATGAGACTATGGAGTAAGTTTATATCATTAGAGAAATGTTGAAGACCGCTCAGACTCAACAAAAATATTATGCAGATGTGAGAAAAAGAGAATTGGAGTTTGAGGTTGATGATTGGGTATTTCTGAAGGTGTCACCCATGAAGGGTGTGATGATATTTAGAATGAAAGGAAAGCTTATTCCCCGCTATGTAGGTCCTTATTGAATTTTAAGGAGAGTTGGTAGTGTTGATTATTAGTTGGATTTTCCATCAGATTTAGAAGCGGTTCATCCCGTTTTCCATGTTTCTTTGTTGAAGAAGTGTGTTAGTGATCTGAACTTGATCATCCTTTGGAAGATGTGAGTGTGAAGGATAGCCTTACTTATGAGAAAGTTCCCTTGGATATTCTTGATTGTCAGATTCATAGATTGAGAAACAAAGAAGTCGCTTCGGTGAAGGTCTTTTGGAGAAATCAGCTAGTTGAGGGAGCTACTTGGGAAGCAGAAGCAGCCATGAAATCCAAATACCCTCATCTCTTTCCTTCCCATTCAGTTTCAGCTTGAGGTAATATTTTCCTCCTTAGTATGTTCCTCTTATTCTATTCCATCAGTTTCCCTTATGATCTTAGCATGCATTCATGTTTTCCGAAGTTAGTTCAATTATGTTTTAAGTTGAAAAGTTCAGTTTTCATGTTATCCTTGAGTTTCTATGCTTTGGTATTTGATTGGGCTGTTTTCTCTCAAGTTTTCCTTGATTATCCTTCATTCGAGGAAGAATGATCCCAAGGGGGAGATATTGTAACACCTCAGAATTTGATTTAGCTTTTAAACTTACAAACTCTGTGAAATTCAGAACATTCAGGGATCACGAGTCTAGTCCATGTGATATGGATAGAACCATGAGTGGTGGAAAGGACTCGTGAAACAAATCTTGCAGAACATCCTCAGGTCTGAGAACCACGAGTGAGTTTCATGGTTCATGGATGGCTTCACGGGTCGTGGAAACAACTCGTGGAAATCAGACTGGGGGTAGTCAGTTCCCTAGAAAACCACGAATGGTTTCTACGACTCGTGGAAGTTCCATGAGTTGTACTGTTAAGCCGTAGAATCTGACCTGCAACTTGAATTTTGGGCTCAGGAACCACGAGTTCAATCCACAAATCATGGTTACTTCTACTATCCGTGGAAAGGACCCGTGGAACCTGAAGCCGAGGTTTTTAACATATTTTACTTAATTAAATCTCAGGGGTATTTCAATAATTACCCACCCTTTTAACTCTTAAGTGAGGTTGTTTTGGCCACTTTTAGTAGGGTTTCTACTCTTATTAGCCTAAGTCTTTCATTATTCCAAATTCATCTACCATAAGAGGAAAAGAACTCCTTCAAACTCCAAGTTCAAGCCTTCATTTCTTTTCATCTTAGATCAAGCAAGCTTCAATAAGGTATGTTGGTATTAAATAAGGGATTTTCTTCCCCCTTATTCCCAAAACCCCATGTATTACTTTGATTTATGAAATTGTAAAATTAGCGTTCTTACCCAATTTGGGAAAATCTTATGGGTTCAATTTTAAAGCATCAATTCATGGTTTCTCATTACTTATCTATGATTTACTTGTGTAATGACCCTTCCGGTTATTTCCACAAATACGTTTTCCTTGTGCCGTTAGAGCGTGTTTGTAGCAGCCCCAAGTCACTTAAAGCTCGTCAGGACCGGTATTTTGGTGTTCGGACCATTTTTTTGGTCGCATTATAAGTTTGAAGCCAAGCAAGTCGGCAAAAGTTATCGTAAGTTCTTTAATGAATTTTCTGAACTGGGTCAAATGTCTCAGGGCTTTCCTCCCAATATATAAAGAGTTAGAAGTCCCCCGAAATACCAAATCGAAGGTCTACGAGTCTAGTTTCCTACGCACAAAACCTCACGTCCAACTGATCTCGGAGTAAAAGGTTATGACTGTTTTACCGCGGACTGTCTGGCAGAAAACGGGTTACGTACCGGATCGCAAACCGGGTCGGGTTAAACTCGATTTAAGCCTCAACTTCACGTTTCAAAATGCCATTTCAGTTCTGAAACAGTGATAAAACATAAGGGAGGATTCCGAGAGAGTTCTTGAGTATCGAAATCGTGCGGTGGTTAGTTGCGAACTTAATTTAAGAATTTTATTAACATCGCGTGTATTTGAAAATATTTTTATTTAAAAGTTGAATTTGATAAAAATTATATTATTATTACCTTTTCAAAATATTTTAAAGGTTTATGGAAAATATTTTTGATACGATATAATTGTATATGTATTTATTTTATAAGGTTTTTATACATTGTAATATTTTAACGGAGATAGTAAATTTAGTTATGTTTAAATTTATTATTATAATATAGTAGGTTTTATTCGAAATAATTTTCTAATAATTATGGTATACTCAAAAGTTATATTTATTATACCATTAATTTATTCAATACCCGAATATATACATAACGGGCTGGAAATATTAAAATGTTGCCACCTCCACAACACGTGGAGGTAGGCAAAGCAGCCAACATATTGTAGCTGCTAGGTGTAATACTAGGCTAAGTGACTGGTGGGCTCTTCAAATTGGATTTAGTGGCATACACCAACTAATTAAATAATTAATGTAGTAAAAGGTCATTATCTTGTTTGGTTTAGTAACTGTTTACGTGCACACACCTATATATATATATACATTTAGCTCTTTGTTCCATTAGGGATATATATAGAACATTAGAGGAGTTTGGTAGAGAAAATATATTTTTGATGTTATGTTTAATTTCGGAAAGAAAATCAATTATCGACGTTAAGTTATTCAAGCCCGAGTTCAAGTTTGATTTCGTTTCGGAGCTTCTTTTCGAAGAGGTTCGAGCTTGTCATCGGACGACAGGTAGGTTACGGTTTATTTTCCCTAGACTCCACATATATAGAATAAAATTGTATTAATGGGCATCCTTGGGTGGGTTTATTAGGTTGGTACCACAGACCTCGACCGCTTTATTCATGACCGCCTACTTTTGTTCCTCCATTGCTTGTAGTTTTTGCCGATATATTTTATTTACCCTTGTGGTCCTGTGAGGCCTTGTTGACTCTGGAACATAGAAGGTGGGATTTTGAGAATGTCCGCGAGCCCCGGGCATAGAATTATTCTTCTAGGCTGGTTATGCTTGCTGAGTAGCTGTGGGCCTGTGCAGGGTCGATAGGTTGATTGTGAGCTGCTGGGCAGCTATTGTGTGTGATCATACCATTTCCATGCATATAAAGAGGTTTTATCCATGTTTTACTATGGTTTTGGCTTCGGGCCTACCGACACTATTTTCTAAACCTTGCATGGCCCGGGGGGCCCATTTTTTATGGAAATAATTTGGAAATGGTTTGATTTAACTTGTGAATATTCCTGGGTAAAAGGAAGTAAAATTATGTTTTAAAACACCAGTTTTACTACTACGCTAGACTCGGCAGGGTCGGGGTGCTAGTTGAGTTTTCTTGCTACTTGAGATGATTTTAGCCTCGGTCGGACCGAGCACCTGAGATGACTTTTTACTGTTTAAACCCGGTTATTCCCGGGCACCCTTGGATGGGTTTTTGAGATTTTTTCCTACTATTTTTAGTCCTGGACAGGGTCTGGGCATGCATATTAGAGACTGGGTCTCTATCTTGATACCGGACTTGCTTCCGGATGACATGTGTTGATACTGAGTTTTAGTATGGGGTCTGGGACCTCCATGGACCTTGCCATCCAGGCCAGGGGCTACGGGCTGCGTGTGCCGGAGGAGGGGGATACGGTGGAGTAGAGGTATACGGGCAGTGTCCTTCCATGGATCCTACCTGCTGGGCCGGATCGGCGCCGGAGGAGGTACATACAGAGATACCATGGCACTTGAGATCTTCATGCATTATATCATTCATTGTTTGAGGCTCCACCCTTGTTTGCTGTTTGCTGATTGTACGCTCCGGTAGTATGGGATGCCGGGGGGTTTGTTTTCACTTGTTTGTGTTCCTCGGTTGTATGGGCGGCCGGGGGACTGTAGGTAGACTTTTGCTTTTTACTTGCAGAATTGTTCTCCATTATGGATAAGTATGAGATTGGTATGATTAGTTGAGTTTGATTCATGTCTTTGAGCATGCCTATTATTACTCTTTCTCTCTTCTTCTTACACTTGAGGTTACCGGTATACCGTCCATTTCGTAAACTTATTTTGTATACACTGTTATTGCAAGGACCCCAGGTGCGTTATTTCTTACTTTCACCTATGCCTATGGTGTGTATATTCTGCTTACTGGCCTCACGTGTGGTTCTGTTGATTTCCCTCTGGGCTAGTTCCTGTGTACCTTTCGTTGATTTCTGTGACTGCTTGCTTCTATTCTGTCTATTACTATGCTTTTATCTTACATGTGCCTAGTCGGCCTATGATACCTATTGGGTACCTTATGCTTTGCATTTGGTGCTCACCCCTACCCCCTGCATCTTTGGGTGCAGATCCTAGCGTGGGCCATCGCCGTTAGATCACTGTGATTCGTGCTAAGAGATCTGTCGGGGACTACTTCAGACTGAGGGTGAGCTCTTGGCATTCGGAGCTTAGCTTTAGTTTATCTTTTGCTTCATGTACTCTATTACCATTCAGAGATATTTGTGTATATAGTTTTTGTTTATTTGCACTCCATGTATGTAGTTTGGCTCTGTACTATGATACCAGGTCTTGGGGTTTAGTTTAGTTTCCGCATATGTATATATTTATATTCCTTTTATCTGTTCTCTTCGTCTTGTTCCCTTATTTGTTAGATAGTAGCCCATTGCTAACTGTTCTGGGCTACGGGGATTGGTTCACCTACCGGGGGTTGTAGGTGCCATCATGACCGAGAAACTGGGTCCTGACAACTTGGTATCAGAGCGTTAGGTTCACCGGTGTCATCGGTATAGGAGCCAATGTCTAGTAGAGTCCTGCGGATCGGGGCGGAGACGTCCGTACTCAATCTTTGGGAGGCTACAGTGACATTTTAGGAAATTTGACTCTTTCATTGCTTCTGTGTCGTGCGTGGAACTCTTGAAGTTTCTGGAAATCTCATTTGTTCTACTTCATCCTTCTGCAGACGGTTCGTATGAGATCATCGGCATCACGCGGGGATGAGCTTCCCGTTCCAGCACCAGCTCTAGCGCCAGCTCCAGCGCCAGCTCCAGTGCCCACTTCTGTTCCAGCTCCAGCCGCAGCTCAGTCTCCAGATATTCGGGGATTACTATTACAGCTTTTGGGTGTGATTGGAGAGTGGCCTTCCGAGTTAGCGCAGACATCCGCTCAGGGGGCAGCCCTGGGTGCACAGAGCTTAGGAGCGCAGCTGGCTACTATGGCTCCCCATGCGGAGGTCATTCCAGTTCCATCTGTTGCACAGCCTCTTGCTCCTCGCCCAATTATGACAGAGTCAGAGCAGAAGGCGTTAGGTAGGTTTTTGAGGTTAGCACCTCCGAGGTTTGCTGGTACTTCTGGGCAGGATCCACATGACTTTATTACTACCTGTGAGGAGATGTTGCATCATTTGGGTTTGTTGGAGACTCAAGGGGTTGGTTATACTACCTATCAGTTGGAGGGCCCAGTGAAGTTATGGTGGAGGGCCCAGGTTGCTTGTAGACCACCATCATCACCTCCTTTGACCTGGTCTGAGTTTTATGAGGCCTTTATGGCCAAGTTCCTACCCCAGAGTGATCGGGAGCATCGCAGGGAGTAGTTTACTCACCTTGTACAGGGGTCTACGACTATCTCGGAGTATGAGACTCGTTTTCATCAGCTAGCACCGTTCGGAGCTATGATCATTCCTACCGAGGAAGATAGGATCCGCAAATTTGTATGGGGTTTGAGGCCAGAGATCAGGCAGCCAGCTGAGATATTGGTTACTAGTGGTCGGTCATTTCAGGCTATCGTAGACTATGCCCGCACTGTGGAGGACCTACAGCGACATGATCAGGGGTCCAGAGATAAGAGGCCTCGACATCAGGGTGTCTATAGTGGTTCCAGATATGGTGGTGGAGGTCCTGGCCAGTGGAGCCGGAGTTATCAGCCACAGCAGTACCAGGGTCAGTCCAGCCGACCGGTTCAGGCTTCCCTTCAGACTTTCGGTAGTACCCAGTTCGAGCAGGGTCAGAGCAGCCATCAGGGCTTTGGCGGCCAGTCTTCGAGGGGTACAGTTTATGGGGCATCAGGTCGTGGTGGTCATACGGGATCTGCTGGTTCATCTCGACTGAGTAGGCCGTCAGGGGTTTGTTTTACTTATGGTGCGATAGGTCACTTTGATAGAGATTGCCCTCAGCAGGGTACAGTTCAGTTGGCCGAGCCTTTACGAGTAGTTCAGCCCCCAGCTAGAGGGGGTGGTCGTCAGAGTAGAGGTGGTGCTCCACGCGGCAGAGCAGGTGGTAGGGATGGCAGTCGGGCAAGTGGAGGTCGTCGTCAGTTTTACGCGGTCCCTAGGAGACCAGAGGCAGAGGCCTCAGATGCTGTGATTACAGGTATGATTTCTGTGTGCCATCAGTCTGCTATGGCCTTATTTGATCCTGGATCCACTTGTTCATATGTATCTGCCTACTTTGTGCCTTGTTTGGGGTTGGCTAGTGAGCCATTATTTGTTCCTGTTTCTGTTTCGACCCCAGTAGGAGATTCTTTAGTAGTGGATCGGATTGTGTGATCCTGTATGTTATATGTTGGTGATTCAGAGACTTGGGGTGATTTGATGATTCTTGATATGCTAGATTTTGATGTGATACTGGGCATGGACTAGTTATCCCCTCACCGTGTGGTTTTGGATTGTTATGCCAAGACCATTACTATAGCTGTGCCCGGTGTATCCCCGGTTGTGTTGCAGGGTTCTGTTAGCCATGCACCATCTGGGATCATATCTTGTCTTCGAGCTAGGAAGTTGATTTCCCGTGGGTGTTTAGCTTATCTAGCATATGTCCGAGATGTTAGTGCTGACCATACTTCTCCTGAGTCTGTTCCTGTGGTTAGAGACTTCCTCGATGTGTTTCCTACTGACCTGCCAGGCCTTCCACCTGAGAGAGATATTGATTTTGCTATTGAGCTAGAGCCGGGCACTAGGACCATTTCTATTTCTCCTTACCGTATGGCTCCTGCTGAGTTGAGGGAGCTTAAGGAGCAGCTCCAGGATCTGTTAGCTAAGGGGTTTATTAGACCTAGTGTGTCACCGTGGGGTGCTCCTGTTCTCTTCGTGAAGAAGAAGGATGGGTCTATGCGCATGTGTATTGATTATCGGCAGCTGAATAGGGTGACAGTGAAGAATAGGTATCCGATGCCGAGGATTGATGATTTGTTTGACCAGCTTCAGGGTTCAGTCGTGTTTTCGAAGATTGATTTGAGGTCCGGCTACCATCAGTTGAGGATTAGGGCGGCGGACATCCCTAAGACAGCATTCAGGACACGTTATGGCCATTATGAGTTCCTGGTGATGTCTTTTGGGTTGACTAATGCCCCCGCAGCCTTTATGAACTTGATGCACAGGGTTCTTGGCCCGTATTTGGACTCATTTGTGATAGTTTTTATAGACGACATCTTGATATACTCGCGTAGTAGAGATGAGCATGAGCAGCACTTGAGGGTTATACTCCAGACTTGAGAGATCATCGGCTTTACGCCAAGTTCTCAAAGTGCGAGTTTTGGCTTGAGTCAGTTGCATTCCTAGGGCACGTGGTGTCTAAGGATGGGATTAGGGTTGATCCGGGAAAGATTTCAGCAGTTTGTGAGTGGCCTAGACCTACTACTGCTACTGAGGTTCGCAGCTTTATTGGGTTAGCAGGTTACTACAGACGGTTCATTGAGGGATTTTCTTTCCATAGCAGCACCCTTGACTATGCTGACTAGGAAGGATGTCCCATTTCAGTGGTCGGATCAGTGTGAGGATAGCTTCCAGAGGCCCTTAAAGCGTCTTATTGGACTTCAGCTCCAGTTTTGCTTTGCGGTTGAGGGTCAGAGCTTCTCCGTATTGTTGATGCTTCTGGGGTTGGTCTTGGGTTGTGTGTTGATGCAGCAGGGTCGAGTAATAGCATATGCGTCGAGGCAGCTGAAGGTTCACGAGCGCAACTACCCCACTCATGACTTAGAAGTTGGCGGCAGTAGTTTTCGCGCTCAAGATCTGGAGGTATTACCTATAATGGAGTTCACTGTGAGATCTTCACCGATCACCGTAGTCTTCAGTATATCACGAGTCAGCGGGAGTTGAACTCGAGGCAGAGGAGATGGGTCGAGTTACTGAAGGACTATGACTTCACTATTCTGTATCATCCGGGCAAGGCAAACGTGGTAGCGGATGCCTTGAGTCGAAGGGCAGTAAGTATGGGTAGCTTAGCCTCTCCTGCAGTTTTAGAGCGATCGTTGGCCTTGGACATCCAGTCCTTGGCTAACCGTTTGGTTAGGCTTGACTTGTCGGATCCTAGCAGAGTTCTCGCCAGTGTTGAGGTTCGTTCTACTTTGATTGATCAGATTCAGAGCCAACAGTTTGAGGATCAGCAGTTGAGTGACCTTCGTGACCGGGTTGTTCAGGGTAAGACCAGTCAGGCTACTCTAGATTCAGATGGGGTTCTGAGGTTTGATAGTCGCCTTTGTGTTCCGAGGATTAGTGATTTGATTCAGTTGATACTTCATGAGGCACATTGTACTAGATACTCCATTCACCCTGGCACAGCAAAGATGTATAGAGACTTGAGACAGCTTTACTGGTGGAGTGGTATGAAGCGGGATATAGCAGAGTTCGTATCTCGGTGCTTGAACTGCCAGCAGGTTAAGTTTGAGCACATGAGACCTGGTGGTTTGATGCAGCGAATTCCCATTCCTGAGTGGAAGTGGGAAGGGGTTACTATGGACTTCATTGTTGGTTTGCCCCGTACTTCTCATGGGTTTGATTCCATATAGGTGATTGTTGATAGGCTGACTAAGTCAGAACATTTCTTGCCGGTTCATACTTCTTATGGTGCAGAGAGGTTAGCTCAGATCTATCTTTGTGAGATTGTTCGGTTGCATGGGGTCCCAGCTTCTATCATTTCAGACCGCGGCACTCAGTTCACATCTCAGTTCTGGAGGGCTATTCAGCGAGATTTGGGTACAGAGGTTCATCTTAGTACCGCTTTCCACCCTCAGACAGATGGCCAGTCTGAGAGGACCATTAAGATTTTGGAGGACATGCTTCGAGCCTGTGTTCTTGACTTTGGAGCTTCTTGGGATCAGTTTGTTCCCTTGGCAGAGTTTGCTTATAATAACAGCTTCCATTCGAGTATCGGCATGGCACCTTTTGAGGATTTGTATGGCAGGCGTTGCAGATCACCGGTAGGTTGGTTTGATGGTTTTAGTGCCGGGCCACAGAGCACAGATTTGCTTCGAGATTCCTTAGACCGAGTCCGAGTGATTCAGGACAGACTTCGGCAGCTCAGAGCAGGCAGAAGAGTTATGCTGATCGTAGTCTTCGTGCCTTGGAGTTTAGTGTCGGTGACTTGGTGTTTCTCCGTGTATCGCCCATGAAGGGCGTGATGAGATTTGGTAGGCGGGGCAAGCTTAGCCCCAGGTACATTGGGCCGTTTGAGATTCTACAGAAGGTTGGTAGCGTTGCCTATCAGTTAGCCTTACCTCTGATGTTTCTAGCTATACATCCTGTATTTCATGTTTCGATGTTGCGTCGGTATGTCCCAGATGAGTCTCACGTGTTGCAGTGGGATTCAGTTCAGTTGGATGAGGGTTTAGCCTTTGTTGAGGAGCCGGCAGCTATTTTGGCCAGAGATGTCAAGAGATTGAGGTCTCGATAGATCCCGATTGTTAAGGTTCAGTGGAGGCACCATCCAGTTGAGGAGGCTACCTGGGAGACTGAGAGAGATATGCGGGATCAGTATCTGCAGCTATTTTAGCCTTCAGGTACCCCCTTGACCTTGACTTTCGAGGACGAAAGTCCTTTTTAGTAGTGGATGATGTAATGACCCTTCCGGTTATTTCCACGAATACGTTTTCCTTGTGCCGTTAGAGCGTGTTTGTAGCGGCCCCAAGTCACTTAAGGCTCGTCAGGACCGGTATTTCGGTGTTGGGCCCATTTGTTTGGTCGCATTATAAGTTTTGAAGCCAAGCAAGTCGTTAAGAGTTATCGTAAGTTCTTTAATAAATTTTCTGAACTTTGGGTCAAATGTCTCAGGGCTTTTCTCCCAATATATGAAGAGTTAGAAGTCTTCCAAAATACCAAATCGAAGTTCTACGAGTCTAGTTTCCTACGCACAAAACCTCACGTCCAACTGATCTTGGAGTAAAACGTTATGACTGTTTTACCGCGGACTGTCTGGCAGAAAATGGGTTACGTACCGGGTCGCGAACCGGGTCAGGTTAAACTCGATTTAAGCCTCAACTTCACGTTTCAAAATGCCATTTCAGTTCCGAAACAGTGATAAAACATAAGGGAGGATTCCGAGAGAGTTCTTGAGTATCGAAATCGTGCGGTGGTGAGTTTCGAACTTAATTTAAGAATTTTATTAACATCGCGTGTATTTGAAAATATTTTTATTTAAAAGTTGAATTTGGTAAAAATTATATTATTATTACCTTTTCAAAATATTTTAAAGGTTTATGGAAAATATTTTTGATACGATATAATTGTATATGTATTTATTTTATAAGGTTTTTATACATTGTAATATTTTAACGTAGATAGTAAATTTAGTTATGTTTAAATTTATTATTATAATATAGTAAATTTTATTCGAAATAATTTTCTAATAATTATGGTATATTCAAAAGTTATATTTATTATACCACGAATTTATTCAATACCCGAATATATACATAACGGGCTGAAAATATTAAAATGTTGCCACCTCCACCACACGTGAAGGTAGGCAAAGCAGCCAACATATTGTAGCTGCTAGGTGTAATACTAGGCTAAGTGACTGGTGGGCTCTACATATTGGATTTAGTGGCATACACTAACTAATTAAATAATTAATGTAGTAAAAGGTCATTATCTTGTTTGGTTTAGTAACTGTTTACGTGCACACACCTATATATATATATACATTTAGCTCTTTGTTCCATTAGGGATATATATAGAACGTTAGAGGAGTTTGGTAGAGAAAATATATTTTTGATGTTATGTTTAATTTCGGAAAGAAAATCAATTATCGACGTCAAGTTATTCAAGCCCGAGTTCAAGTTTGATTTCATTTCGGAGCTTCTTTTCGGAGAGGTTCGAGCTTGTCGTCGGACGATAGGTAGGTTACGGTTTATTTTTCCTAGACTCCGCATATATAGAATAAAATTGTATTAATGGGCATCTTTGGGTGGGTTTATTAGGTTGGTACCACAGACCTCGACCGCTTTATTCATGACCGCCTACTTTTGTTCCTCCGTTGCTTGTAGTATTTGCCGATATATTTTATTTACCCTTGTGGTCCTGTGAGGCCTTGTTGACTCTGGAACATAGAAGGTGAGATTTTGGGAATGTCCGCGAGTCCCGGTCATAGAATTATCCTTCTAGGCTGGTTATGCTTGCTGAGTAGTTGTGGGTCTATGCAGGGTCGATAGGTTGATTGTGAGCTGCTGGGCAGCTATTGTGTGTGATCATACCATTTCCATGCATATAAAGAGGTTTTATCCATGTTTTACTGTGGTTTTGGCTTCGGGCCTACTGACACTATTTTCTAAACCTTGCATGGCTCGGGGGGCCCATTTTTGATGTAAATAATTTCGAAATGGTTTGATTTAACTTGTGAATATTCCTGGGTAAAAGGAAGAAAAATTATGTTTTAAAACACCAGTTTTACTACTACGCTAGACTCGGCAGGGCCGGGGTGCTAGTTGAGTTTTCTTGCTACTTGAGATGATTTTAGCCTCGGTCGGACCGAGCACCTGAGATGACTTTTTACTGTTTAGACCCGTTTATTCCCGGGCACCCTTGGAGGGGTTTTTGAGATATTTTCCTACTATTTTTAGTCCTGGACAGGGTTTGGGCATGCATATTAGAGATTGGGTCTCTATATTGATACCGGGCTTGCTTCCGGACGACATGTGTTGATACTGAGTTTTAGTATGGGGTCTGGGACCTCCATGGACCTTGCCATCCGGGCCAGGGGCTACGGGCTGCGTGTGCCGGAGGAGGGGTATACGGTGGAGTAGAGGTATACGGGCAGTGTCCTTCAATGGAACCTACCTGCTGGGCCGGATCGGCACCGGAGGAGGTACATACAGAGATACCATTTCACTTGAGATCTTCATGCATCATATCATTCATTGTTTGAGGCTCCACCCTTGTTTGTTGTTTGTGGATTGTACGCTCCGGTAGTATGGGATGCCGGAGGGTTTGTTTTCACTTGTTTGTGTTCCTCGGTTGTATGGGCGGCCGGGGGACTGTAGGTAGACTTTTGCTATTTACTTACAAAATTGTTCTCTATTATGGATAAGTATGAGATTGGTATGATTAGTTGAGTTTGATTCATGTCTCTGAGCATGCCTATCATTACTCTTTCTCTCTTCTTCTTACACTTGAGGTTACCAGTATACCGTCCATTTCGTAAACGTATTTTGTATACACTGTTATTGCAAGGACCCCAGGTGCGTTATTCCTTACTTTCACCTGTGCCTATAGTGTGTATATTCTGCTTACTGGCCTCACGTATGGTTCTGTTGATTTCCCTCTGGGCTAGTTCCTGTGTACCTTTCGTTGATTTTTGTGACTGCTTGCTTCTATTCTGTCTATTATTACGCTTTTATCTTACATGTGCCAAGTCGGCCTATGATACCTACTGGGTACCTTATGCTTCGCATTTGGTGCTCACCCCTACTCCCTGCATCTTTGGGTGCAGATCCTAGCGTGGGCCATCGCCATTAGATCACTGTGATTCGTTCTTGGAGATCTGTCGGGGACTACTTCAGACTGAGGGTGAGCTCTTGGCGTTCGGAGCTTAGCTTTAGTTTATCTTTTGCTTCATGTACTCTATTTCCATTCAGAGACATCTGTATATATAGTTTTGGTTTATTTGCACTCCATGTATGTAGTTTGGCTCTGTACTATGATACCAGGTCTTGGGGTTTAGTTTAGTTTCCGCATATGTATATATTTATATTCCTTTTATCTGTTCTCTTCGTCTTGTTCCCTTATTTGTTAGATAGTAGCCCATTGCTAACGGTGCTGGGCTACGGGGATTGGTTCACCTACCGGGGGTTGTAGGTGCCATCATGACCGAGAAATTGGGTCCTGACAACTTGAGATTCCTTAATTGATTTCAAAAGCCCATGCATGAAAGATGAATTCTAGGATGATTCCATTGAATTGCATATTTTCAAGTGAAAGTTGGCATATTCAGATAACATGACCTTAAGTATTTATGAGATTGCATGCCTAATTTTTCAAACTATGAATTTAGGAAGAAAAGTTTATTTTGAATTATGGCTATGCTAAGTTTTAAGACTTATGAATTGAAATTGCATGACATTAGATATGTCGTTATGCTTTCCTGACTATTTTGGACATCAGATATGTCCCTATGTTTTATGAAAGGTTTGGCATCTAGATATGTCTACCTAAGATATTAACATATTTAACATCAGATATGTGGTTAGTTATGATCAGTTTTGGTATCAGATATGCCCTAGTATTATATGAGTTATATGTATGTTTTGGGAGTAGTATTTAGTATCGAGTTGGACGGAGTGAGAGTACCCTTAGTCCTAGAACGACGTGCCCTCATAGGTTCATAAGTTCCCTCTGTTGGGCATTAGAATAAGTGATCATGCCATAGCTATGCCTTTATACCCTGGTAAGGTATATTGGGTCCTCTCGATAGGGCGGATACATCGGATTCCATGTAGCTCACATGGTCTATGTCAGTTAAGAGAACCTCCCATAGAAACAATTTTAGCTTTTAAAATGTATTTGACTCTTGCTCAGATTTCAAACTTACTACTTATGATTATGTTTTAACTTATGATATTGCATTGAGTCATTTACATTACAGTTTTACTATTTTAGCATGATATCAGTTTCTATAGCATATCTAGCATATTTACTTCAGATTTTGCATATCTCACTTATTTAGTACATCCTATAGTACTGACGCATATCTTGTGCTGCATCCTCTTGATGATGCAGATTCAGGTTTCCTTCCTTAGACATGTGGCTAGAGATCACAGGCCATTCAACTAGTGTTGGTGAGTCCTCATCTCCCGAGGACCGGTTCTTGAGTTTATCTTATTATCGTCCTTTCAGTGTTTAGAGTTAGCTGGGGTCTTTTTCCAGCAACTCCTTATGTCATATTTGGAGGCCTTTTAGACATAGACAATGTTCAAGTCTCTCTTTCGAATTATGTTTCATCTTGACTTCATATATGGATTGGTTTACCTAGCTTCTTCTTTATGCTTCCGCTATGTTTTCTTACGATTATCTGAGTTATACTATGATCAAGGGTTAACTTAGGATACTTGTGGTCCCAGGTCCCGTGTTACGTCTAGGGGGTAGCCTCGGGCATGACACTTTTAACCTAAGATCATTATAGTAATTAATAAGTTATTTATTATACTTTGATACCGCACATATATTTTCATACAAAAATGGTTGCAAGGATATTGGGTATGATTAAATGCTTGTAAAATAAATGACTGATGCAAGATGAAATCTGTCAACTCTTGATAACGAGATTAAGATTTATGTTATCATAAATTATAAATGACTAATCAAGACCTTGGCCAGTGAAATTGAATGAAAGAAGAAAATAGTTTCTTAGGTCATTCAATGGTTGATTATAATTTAACGTACACACATAATTGATCATCTATTTGGATTTGACAGTTAAACCATATCCTAGGGTGATCCAGAGCTATAAGGACAAAAGAAAATATTACATTATTCTTGTACAGGTTCTTGAGAGTAAATTGTATTCTTCATGTTATCCGGTCATTAAGTAGTGTTACTAGACACCAACCTTGATTAGTATATTGATATGATCAATTTACTACCGGCTTAGTTTTGAACCCATGAAATTGCATACTAACGAGTGTTTTGGTCTTTGTTAATGGATTAATTATTTTATTATTTGATAATTAAATTAGAGAATGTAATTAGTCAAATGAATAAAGTATTAGTCCAAACAGAGTATTATTATATTCTTTCTAGCACCAAGAATATAATTAATATTTTGAATAAATTAATTTTTTTTATTTAGAATAGAAAATTATATTATATCTCTTGATTAAAATATATATCATATTATTTATATATGGTATATAAATAAAATATTATTAAATAAGAAAACTTTTAATTTCGAATGCAATTTGAATTAGATTTGCACCTTAAACGTGCAGGAGTCCTTTGAAGGACTTGAAAGTCACGCCTGAGGGACCTCTAAGTTTTGAATTTTTTTAGCCCAAGTAAATTATTACCTTAATCAAATAGGAAAAGGGTCTATAGATGATTCTATATAAAGAGTGATGGAAAAAATTACTAAGCAATTCTTTTTGAGGAAAATACTTTATTAAAAGTGTGTTAGAATTACACCAAATCAAGAGAGAAAATAATATTGACAAGAAAATTATTTTCTTGTTCCTTTTATTGTGGGTTGGGATATTTGAGAAATTTTTTAACACAATATTGTTGAATCAATTTGTTCGTGAGTTTCGTTGATCAAGGAGTTGATAGCAAAGATCGATCTCAGTGTGTATACGCATAGAATCTTCGTACTATCGAAAAAGTTTTGTACTACGACTATCGTCACCAGATTTATCTTGGAACCTATTCTTTAGATTTTAATAAATTTTAAACACAATTAAATCTATCTAGGGTTGCTTTTTATCTTCCGCTGCGTGTTATGAATACCCTGCAATCCTACATTTTTTAGATCTCAACATGAGAGAGACATTGCTGCAAAACCCACTACAACAAACTCAACATGTAAAAATTCTAGTATATTCCCTAATCTTCCCGAACATTCAAGACATAGATCCCTTATATTATAAATTGCAAAGTCAAGGTGCATCCCTAGGGACAAGACCTTTCTTTCCAGTTATGGGTCAGTCATGGTTGCTGGAAAGCACAGGACCATATGTGCCGAACAAAATACCTAGGAAATAGAAGAAGCATTAGAACTAACACAAGAAACATGAACACAAATAATAGTGATAAGGGAGATACAGGTAATGATATACAAGATAAATATGACAAGAAATACATCCTTATTTTCCCCCCAAGTATATTAAGAAGATCAATAGATATCAGGCGCCCTTAAAACACATATATAGGAAATTATGTACAGATAATGAATCCAACACTGAGGGATCCAAATGTACAGATAGAATCCCATAGGAACACTCCAATGATAATGCCACCCTACCTAAATATATCCATGGATCTAATAATATTGAACTGTAGGGAGGGAGAGAGAAAATAGACATACTCTTAATTAATAATAATATAGAGGGTACCCTTAGGCCACTTTAAATAGTGTAGATTTCATAAGGACTAATAAGAAAGGAATGCCATTAATTTTGTTGGAGGACAACGTTTTGCGCACTTTCTTTCTCTATTCTTGTAATGACCCTTCCGGTTATTCCCACATATACATTTTTCTTGAACCGTTAGAGCTTGTTTGTAGTGGCCCCAAGTCATTTAAGGCTTGTTGGGACCGGTAATTCGGTGTCGGGTCCATTTGTATGGCCATATGATAAGTTTTGAAGACAAGCAAGCCGGCAAAAGTTATTGTAAGTTTCTTTAATAAATTTTTTGAACTTGGGGTAAACTGTCTCAGGGCTTTTCTCCCAATATTTAAAGAGTTAGAAGTCCCCCAAAATACCAAATCGAAGGTCTACGAGTCTAGTTTCCAACGCACAAAATCTCACGTCCAAGTGATCGCGGAGTAAAAAGTTATGACTGTTTTACCGCGGACTATCTGGCAAAAACCAGGTTGCGAACCGGGTCGCGAACCGGGTCGGGTTAAACTCGATTTAAGCCTCAACTTCACGTTTTAAAACGCCATTTCAGTTCCGAAACAGTGAGAAAACATAAGGGGGGATTCCGAAAGAGTTCTTGAGTATCAAAATCGTGCGATGGTGAGTTACGAGCCTAAGCTTAAGAATTTTATTAGCATCGCGCGTGTATTTAAAAATATTTTATTTAAAAGTTGAATTTGGTAAAAAATATATTATTATTGCCTTTTCAAAATATTTTAAAGGTTTATGGAAAATATTTTTGATACGTTATAATTGTATATGTATTTATTTTATAAGATTTTTATACACCGTAATATTTTAACAGAGATAGTAAATTTAGTTATGTTAAAAATTATTATTATAATATAGTAGGTTTTGTTTGAAACAATTTTCTATGAATTATGGTATATTCAAAAATTATATTTAGTTTACCACGAATCTATGCAATACCCGAGTACATACATAATGGGATACAAATAATCTTGTGGCTACACTCCACTTCCACGTGGAAGTAAAGTAGAGTGTACAGCAATATTGTAAGTATGTGATGGCATTGATTCATGTTAAGCTTAGGATAGTGGTTTGTTTTCAATTAAATATTAAGAAGCTTTAACTAGCTAATTTATTTATATATTGCCAACATCTATACAGACTCTTCATTAACACATTTTCAGCCACCTTTAGTGTTGTATAGGCAGTTCTTATATATATATTGCACGTTGAAGGAAAATTTTGTGGGAAAGTATCTTGACAATTTATGTAATCATCAAAGCAAATCAATTATCTACGTCAAGTTATTCAAGCCTAATTTCGAGTTTGATTTCATTTCGGAGCTTCTTTTCGGAGAGGTTCGAGCTTGTCATCGGACGATAGGTAGGTTACGGTTTATTTTTGCTAGACTCCGCATATATAGAATAAAATTGTATTAATGGGCATTCTTGGGTTGGTTATTAGGTTGGTACCACAGACCTCGGCCGCTTTATTCATGTCCGCCTACTTTTGTTCCTCCGTTGCTTGTAGTATTTAACGATATATTTTATTTACCCTTGTGGTCCTGTGAGGCCTTGTTGACTCTAGAACATAGAAGGTGGGATTTTGGGAATGTCCGCGTGTCCCGGGCATAGAATTATCCTTCTAGGCTGGTTATGCTTGCTGAGTAACTGTGGGCCTGTGCAGGGTTGATAGGTTGATTGTGAGCTGCTGGGCAGCTATTGTGTGTGATCATACCATTTCCATGCATATAAAGAGGTTTTATCCATGTGTTACTATGGTTTTGGCTTCGGGCCTACTAGCACTATGTTCTAAACCTTGCATGGCTTCGGGGGCCTGTTTTTGATGGAAATGATTTGGAAATGGTTTGATTTAACTTGTGAATATTCCTGGGTAAAAGAAAGTAAAATTATGTTTTAAAACACCAATTTTACGATTAACGCTAGACTCAGAAGGGCCGGGGTGCTAGTTGAGTTTTCTTGCTACTTGAGATAATTTTTAGCCTCGGTCGGACCGAGCACCTGAGATGAACTTCTACTGTTTAGACCCGGTTATGCCCGTGCACCCTTGGAGGGGATTTTGAGATATTTTCCTACTACTTTAGTCCTGGACAGGGTCTGGGCATGCATATTCGAGACTGGGTCTCTATCTTGAACCCGGACTTGCCTCCGGACGACATGTTCTGATACTGAGTTTTAGTATGGGGTCTGGGACCTCCATGGACCTTGCCATCTGGGCCAGGGGCTACGGGCTGCGTGTGCCGGAGGAGGGATATACGGTGGAGTAGAGGTATATGGGCAGTGTCCTTCCATGGAACCTACCTGCTGGGCCGGATCGGCGCCGGAGGAGGTACATACAGAGATACCATTTCACTTGAGATCTTCATGCATCATATCATTCATTGTTTGAGGCTCCACCCTTGTTTGTTGTTTGTTGATTGTACGCTCCGGTAGTATGGGATGCCGGAGGGTTTGTTTTCACTTGTTTGTGTTCCTCGGTTGTATGGGCGGCCGGGGGACTGTAGGTAGTCTTTTGCTATTTACTTACAGAATTATTCTCTATCAGGGATAGGTATGAGATTGGTTACTTCTAGACTGTTAGTTTCTGGATTTGAGATTGATATGATTAGTTGAGTTTGATTCATGTCTTTGAGCATGCCTATCATTACTCTTTCTCTCTTCTTCTTACACTTGAGGTTACCGGTATACCGTCCATTTCGTAAACTTATTTTATATACATCGTTATTGCAAGGACCCCAGGTGCGTTGTTTCTTACTTTCACCTTTGCCTATGGTGTGTATATTCTGCTTACTAGCCTCACATGTGGTTCTGTTGATTTCCCTCTGGGCTAGTTCCTGTATACCTTTCGTTTATTTCTGTGACTGCTTGCTTCTATTCTATCTATTACTACCCTTTTATCTTATATGTGCCCACTCGGCCTATGATATCTACTGGGTACCTTATGCTTCGCATATGGTGCTCACCCCTACCCCCTGCATCTTTGGGTGCAGATCCTAGCGTGGGCCATCGCCGTTAGATCATTGTGATTCGTGCTGAGAGATCTGTCGGGGACTACTTCAGACTGAGGGTGAGCTCTTGGCGATCGGAGCTTAGCTTTAGTTTATCTTTTGCTTCATGTACTCTATTACCAGTCAAAGACATCTGTCTATATAGTTTTGGTTTATTTGCACTCCATGTATGTAGTTTGGCTCTATACTATGATACCAGGTCTTGGGGTTTGGTTTAGTTTCCGCATATATATATATATTTATAGTCCTTTTATCTGTTCTCTTCGTCTTGTTCCCTTATTTGTTAGATAGTAGCCCATTGCTAACTGTTCTGGGCTACGGGGATTGGTTCACCTATCGGGGGTTGTAGGTGGCATCATGACCGAGAAATTGGGTCATGAAAACTTGGTATCAGAGCTTTAGGTTCACCGGTGTCATTGGTATAGGAGCCAATGTCTAGTAGAGTCCTGCGGATCGGGGCGGAGACGTCCGTACTCAATCTTTGGGAGGCTACAGTTGTATTTTAGGAAATTTGAATCTTTCCTTGCTTCTGTGTCATGCGTAGAACCCTTGAAGTTTCTGGAAATCTCATTTGTTCTACTTCATTCTTCCGCAGATGGTTCGTACGAGATCATCGGCATCACGCGGAGATGAGCCTCCAGCTCCAGCACCAGCTCCAGCGCCAGCTCCAGTGCCCACTTTTGTGCCAGCTCCAGTCGCAACTCAGTCTCCAGATATTCGGGGATTACTATTATAGCTTTTGGGTGTGATTGGAGAGTGGCCTTCTGAGGTAGCGCAGACATCTGCTCAGGGGGCAGCCCTGGGTGTACAGAGCTCAGGAGCGCAGCCGGCTACTATGGCTCCCCGAGCGGAGGTCATTCTGGTTCCATCTGTTGCACAGCCTCTTGCTCCTCGCCCAGTTATGACAGAGTCGGAGCAGAAGGCGTTGGGTAGGTTTTTGAGGTTAGCACCTCCGAGGTTTGCTGGTACTTCTGGACAGGATCCACATGACTTTATTACTACCTGTGAGGAGATGTTGCATCATTTGGGTTTGTTGGAGACTCACGGGGTTGGTTATACTATCTATCAGTTGGAGGGCCTAGCGAAGTTATGGTGGAGGGCCCAGGTTGCTTGTAGACCACCTTCGTCACCTCCTTTGACCTGGTCTGAGTTTTATGAGGCCTTTATGGCCAAGTTCCTACCCCAGAGTGATCGGGAGCGTCGCAGGGAGCAGTTTACTCACCTTGTGCAGGGGTCTATGACTATCTCGGAGTATAAGACCCGTTTTCATCAGCTAGCACCGTTCGGAGCTATGATCATTCCTACCGAGGCAGATAGGATTCGCAGATTTGTATGGGGTTTGAGGCCAGAGATCTGGCAGCCAACTGAGATATTGATTGCCAGTGGTCGGTCATTCCAGGCTATTGTAGACTATGCCCGCACTGTGGAGTACTTACAGCGACATGATCAGGTGCCCAGAGATAAGAGGCCTCGATATCAGGGTGTCTATCGTGGTTCCAGATATGGCGGTAGAGGGCCTGGCCAGTGGAGCCGTAGTTATCAGCCACAGCAGTACCAGGGTCAGTCCAGCCAATCGGTTCAGGCTTCCCTTCAGACATTTGGTAGTACCCAGTTTGAGCAGGGTCAGAGCAGCCATCAGGGTTGTGGCAGCCAGTCTTGAGGGGTACAGTTGCTAGGGCATCAGGTCGTGGTGGTCATACAGGATCTGTTGGTTCATCTCGACTGAGTAGGCCGTCAGGGGCTTGTTTTACTTGTGGTGCGATAGGTCATTTTGCTAGAGATTGCCCTCAGCAGCGTACAGTTCAGTTGGCCGAGCCTTTACGGGTAGTTCAGCCCTCGGCTAGAGGGGGTGGTCGTCAGAGTAGAGGTGGTGCTCCATGCGGCAGAGCAGGTGGTAGGGATGGAGGTCGGGCAGGTGGAGGTCGTCGTCAGTTTTACGCGGTCCCTAGGAGACTAGAGGCAGAGGCCTCTGATGCTGTGATTACAGGTACGATTTCTGTGTGCCATCAGTCTGCTATGGCTTTATTTGATCCTGGATCCACTTGTTCTTATGTATCTGCCTACTTTGTGCCTTGTTTGGGGTTGGCTAGTGAGCCATTATCTGTTCCTGTTTCTGTTTCGACCCCAGTAGTAGATTCTTTAGTAGTGGATCGCATTGTGAGATCCTGTATGTTATCTGTTGGTGATTCAGAGACTTGGGGTGATTTGATGATTCTTGATATGCTAGATTTTGATGTGATACTGGGCATAGACTGGTTATCCCCTCAACGTGTGGTTTTGGATTGTTATGCCAAGACCATTACCATAGATGTGCCCGGTGTATCCCCGATTGTGTGGAAGGGTTCTGTTAGCCATGCACCATCTGGGATTATCTCTTGTCTTCGAGCTAGGAAGTTTATTTCCCGTGGGTGTTTAGCTTATCTAGCATATGTACGAGATGTAGTGCTGACTCTACTTCTCCTGAGTCAGTTCCTGTGGTTAGAGACTTCCTCAATGTGTTTCCTACCGACCTGCCAGGCCTTCCACCTGAGGGAGATATTGATTTCGATATTGAGCTAGAGTCGGGCACTAGGCTTATTTCTATTTCTCCTTACCGTATGGCTCCTGCTGAGTTGAGGGAGCTTAAGGAGCAGCTCCAGGATATGTTAGCTAAGGGGTTTATTAGACCTAGTATATCACCGTGGGGTGCTCCTATTCTCTTCGTGAAGAAGAAGGATGGGTCGATGCGCATGTGTATTGATTATCGGCAGCTGAATAGGGTGACAGTGAAGAATAGGTATCCGATGCCGAGGATTGATGATTTGTTTGACCAGCTTCAGGGTTCAGTCGTGTTTTCGAAGATTGATTTGAGGTCTGGCTACCATCAGTTGAGGATTAGGGCGGAGGACATCCCTAAGACAGCATTCAGGACACGTTATGGCCATTATGAGTTCCTGGTGATGTCTTTTGGGTTGACTAATGCCCCCGCAGCCTTTATGAACTTGATGCACAGGGTTCTTGGCCCGTATTTGGACTCATTTGTGATAGTTTTTATAGACGACATCTTAGTATACTCGCGTAGTAGAGATGAGCATGAGCAGCACTTGAGGGTTATACTCCAGACTTTGAGAGATCATCGGCTTTATGCCAAGTTCTCAAAGTGCGAGTTTTGGCTTGAGTCAGTTGCATTCCTAGGGCACGTGGTGTCTAAGGATGGGATTAGGGTTGATCCGGGAAAGATTTCAGCGGTTTGTGAGTGGCCTAGACCTACTACTGTTACTGAGGTTCGCAGCTTTATTGGGTTAGCAGGTTACTACAGACGGTTCGTTGAGGGATTTTCTTCCATAGCAGCACCCTTGCCTATGCTGACTAGGAAGGATATCCCATTTCAGTGGTCGGATCAGTGTGAGGATAGCTTCCAGAGGCTTAAGGCCTTATTGACTTCAGCTCCAGTTTTGACTTTGCCGGTTGAGGGTCAGAGCTTCTCCGTGTATTGTGATGCTTCTGGGGTTGGTCTTGGTTGTGTGTTGATGCAGCAGGGTCGAGTAATAGCATATGCGTCAAGGCAGCTGAAGGTTCACGAGCGCAACTACCCCACTCATGACTTAGAATTAGCGGCGGTAGTTTTCGCGCTTAAGATCTGGAGGCATTACTTATATGGAGTTCACTGTGATATCTTCACCGATCACCGTAGTCTTTAGTATATCACGAGTCAGCGGGAGTTGAACTCGAGACAGAGGAGATGGGTCGAGTTACTAAAGGACTATGACTTCACTATTCTGTATCATCCGGGCAAAGCAAACGTGGTAGCGGATGCCTTGAGTCGGAAGGCAGTGAGTATGGGTAGCCTAGCTTCTCTTTCAGTTTCAGAGCGACCGTTGGCCTTGGACATCCAGTCCTTGGCTAACCGTTTGGTTAGGCTTGACTTGTTGGATCCTAGCAGAGTTCTCGCCAGTGTTGAGATTCGTTCTACTTTGATTGATCAGATTCAGAGCTGCCAGTTTGAGGATCAGCAGTTGTGTGACCTTCGTGATCGGGTTGTTCAGGGTGAGACCAGTCGGGCTACTCTAGATTCAGATGGGGTTCTAAGGTTTGAAAGTCGCCTTTGTGTTCCGAGGATTAGGGATTTGATTCAGTTGATACTTCACGAGGCACATTGTACTAGATACTCCATTCACCCTGGCACAGCAAAGATGTATAGAGACTTGAGGCAGCTTTACTGGTGGAGTGGTATGAAGCGGGATATAGCGGAGTTTGTATCTCGGTGCTTGAACTGTCAGCAGGTTAAGTTCGAGCACATGAGACCTGGTGGTTTGATGCAGCGACTTCCCATTCCTGAGTGGAAGTGGGAAGGGATTACTATGGACTTCGTTGTTGGTTTGCCTCGTACTTCTCATGGGTTTGATTCCATATGGGTGATTGTTGATAGGCTGACTAAGTCAGCACATTTCTTGCCGGTTCAGACTTCTTATGGTGCAGAAAGGTTAGCTCAGATCTACCTTCGTGAGATTGTTCGATTGCATGGGGTCCCAGCTTCTATTATTTCAGATCGCGGCACTCAGTTCACATCTCAGTTCTGGAGGGCTATTCAGCGAGATTTGGGTACAGAGGTTCATCTTAGTACCGCTTTCCACCCTCAGACAGATGGCCAGTCCGAGGGGACCATTCAGATTTTGGAGGACATGCTTCGAGCCTGTGTTCTTGACTTTGGAGGTTCTTGGGATCAGTTTGTTCCCTTGGCAGAGTTTGCTTATAATAACAGCTTCCATTCGAGTATCGGCATGGCACCTTTTGAGGCTTTGTATGGCAGGCGTTGCAGATCACCGGTAGGTTGGTTTGATGGTTTTAGTGCTGGGCCACAGAGCACAGATTTGCTTCGAGATTCCTTAGACCGAGTCCGAGTGATTCAGGACAGACTTCGGGCAGCTCAGAGCAGGCAAAAGAGTTATGCTGATCGTAGGCTTCGTGCCTTGGAGTTTAGCGTCGGTGACTTGGTGTTTCTCCGTGTATCACCCATGAAGGGCGTGATGAGATTTGGTAGGCGGGGCAAGCTTAGCCCCAGGTACATTGGGCCGTTTGAGATCCTTCAGAAGGTTGGTAGCGTTGCCTATCAGTTAGCCTTACCTCCGATGTTTTCAGCTATACATCCTGTGTTTCATGTTTCGATGTTGCGTCGGTATATCCCAGATGAGTCTCATGTGTTGCAGTGGGATTCAGTTCAGTTGGATGAGGGTTTAGCCTTTGTTGAGGAGCCGTCAGCTATTTTGGCCAGAGATGTCAGGAGATTGAGGTCTCGAGAGATCCCGGTTGTTAAGGTTCAGTGGAGGCACCGTCCAGTCGAGGAGGCTACTTGGGAGACCGAGAGAGATATGCGGGATCAATATCCGCAGCTATTTTAGCCTTCAGGTACCCCCTTGACCTTGACTTTCGAGGACGAAAGCCCTTTTTAGTAGTGGATGATGTAATGACCCTTCCGGTCATTTCCACGTATAAGTTTTGAAGTCAAGCAAATCGACAAAAGTTATCGTAAGTTCTTTAACAAATTTTCTGAACTTTGGGTCAAATGTCTCAGGGATTTTCTCCCAATATATAAAGAGTTAGAAGTCCCCCGAAATACCAAATCGAAGGTCTACGAGTCTAGTTTCCAATGCACAAAACCTCACGTCCAACTGATCTCGGAGTAAAAAGTTATGATTGTTTTACCGCGGACTGTCTGGCAGAAAATGGGTTGCGAACCGGGTCGCGAACCGGGCCGGGTTAAACGCGATTTAAGCCTCAACTTCACGTTTTAAGACGCCATTTCAGTTCCGAAACAGTTATAAAAAATAAGGGAGGATCCCGAGAGAATTCTTGAGTATCGAAATCGTGCGTATTTGAAAATATTTTATTTAAAAGTCGAAGGTGGTAGGAAGTTATATTATATTATTATTACCTTTGAAAAATATTTTAACGGAGATAGTAAATTTAGTTATGTTGAAAATTATTATTATAATATAGTAGGTTTTATTTGAAATGATTTTCTGTTAATTATGGTATATTCAAAAATTATATTTATTATACCACGAATTTATGCAATACCCGAATATATAAATAACGGGATAAGAACTTCTTTTTGGCCTTGCCACCTCCACTCCACGTGTAGGTGGAGGGAGTGGCCAGCAATCACCCAAGTGAATGGTGGCATTAATTGAGTTGGCAGCATGCACTTATGTTGTATTTAACAATTTGCAAATGTAATTGCTGTCAACATCAACATTAAGTTTCATTCATCATATTGTGTTCACGTTGATTCTATATGCGCTAACGAATATTTCTGAGGGAAAATTACTTTGATGCAATATTCGGTCATCGAAAGAAAATCAATTATCTACGTCAAGTTGTTCCATCCCAAATCCGATTCCGATTCCGATTTAGTTTTGGATTTTCTTGGAGTGGTTCGAGCTTGGACATCGTTGTTCTAGCAGCTTATCGTCGGACGACAGGTAGGTTATGGTTTATTTTCCCTAGACTCCGCATATATAGAATAAAATTGTATTAATGGACATCCTTGGGTTGGTTTATTAGGTTGGTACCACAGACCTCGACCGCTTTATCCATGTCCGCCTACTTTTGTTCCTCCGTTGCTTGTAGTATTTGCCGTTATATTTTTTTTACCCTTGTGGTCCTGTGAGGCCTTGTTGACTCTGGAACATAGAAGGTGGGATTTTGGGAATGTCCGCGAGTCCCGGGCATAGAATTATCCTTCTAGGCTGGTTATGCTTGCTGAGTAGCTGTGGGCCTGTGCAAGGTCGATAGGTTGATTGTGAGCTGCGGGGCAGCTATTGTGTGTGATCATACCATTTCCATGCATATAAAGAGGTTTTACCCATGTTTTACTGTGGTTTTGGCTTCGGGCCTACTGGCACTGTTTTCTAAACCTTGCATGGCCCGGGGGGCCCGTTTTTGATGGAAATGATTTGGAAATGGTTGATTGACTTGTGAGTATTCTTGGGTAAAAGAGAGTAAAATTATGTTTTAAAACACCAGTTTTACTACTACGCTAGACTCGGCAGGGCCGGAGTGCTAGTTGAGTTTTCTTGCTGCTTGAGATGATTTTTAGTCTCGGTTGGACCGAGCACCTGAGATGACTTTTTACTGTTTAGACCCGGTTACGCCCGGGCACCCTTGGAGGGGTTTTTGAGACATTTTCCTACTACTTTAGTCCTGTACAGGGTCTGGGCATTGCATATTCAAGACTGGGTCTCCATCCTGATACCGGACTTGCTTCCGGGCGACATGTTCTGATACTGAGTTTTAGTATGGGGTCTGGGACCTCCATGGACCTTGCCATCCGGGCCAGGGGCTACAGGCTGCGTGTGCTGGAGGAGGGGTATACGGTGGAGTAGAGGTATACGGGCAGTGTCCTTCCATGGAACCTACCTGCTGGGCCGGATCGGCGCCGGAGGAGGTACATACAGAGATACCATGGAACTTGAGATCTTCATGCATCATATCATTCATTGTTTGAGGCTCCACCCTTGTTTGTTGTTTGCTGATTGTACGCTCCGGTAGTATGGGATGCCGGAGGGTTTGTTTTCACTTGTTTGTGTTCCTCGGTTGTATGGGCGGCCGAGGGACTATAGGTAGACTCTTTCTATTTACTTGTAGAATTATTCCTAGTTACGGTTAATTATGAAATTGGTTACTGCTAGACTGTTAGTTGGTGGGTGTGAGATTGATATGATTAGTTGGGCTTGATTCATGTCTCTGAGCATTCCTATTATTACTCTTTCTCTCTTCTTCTTACACTTGAGGTTATCGGTATACCGTCCATTTTGAGGTTACCGGTATACCGTCCATTTTGTATACTTATTTTGTATACACTGTTGTTGCAAGGACCCCAGGTGCGTTATTTCTTACTTTCACCTGTGCCTATGGTGTGTATATTCTGCTTACTAGCCTCATATGTGGTTCTGTTGATTTCCCTCTGGGCTAGTTCCTGTGTACCTTTCGTTGATTTCTGTGACTGATTGCTTCTATTCTGTCTATTACTGCTCTTTTATCTTATATGTGCCTAGTCGGCCTATGATACCTACTGGGTACCTTATGCTTCGCATTTGGTGCTCACCCCTACCCCCTGCATCTTTGGGTGCAGATCCTAGCGTGGGCCATCGCCGATAGATCGTTGTGATTCGTGCTTGGAGATCTGTTGGAGACTACTTCAGGCTGAGGGTGAGCTCTTGGCGATCGGAGCTTAGCTTTAGTTTATCTTTTGCTTCATGTACTCTATTACCATTCAGAGACATCTGTATATATAGTTTGGTTTATTTGCACTCCATGTATGTAGTTTGGCTCTGTACTATGATACCAGGTCTTGGGGTTTGGTTTAGTTTTCGCATATGTATATATTTATATCCCTGTTATCTATTTTATTTGTCTTGTTCCCTTATTTTCTAGATAGTAGCCCATTACTAACTGTTCTGGGCTACGGGGATTGGTTCACCTACCGGGGGTTGTAGGTGCCATTATGACCGAGAAATTGGGTCGTGACATAAAATAGCCATAACTTTTTACTGCAGACTAGGATAGATACGCGATTAGAGGCATTGGAAAGAAGACTCAAAGCCCTTTAATTTGGTGGGTCTAGGCCACCTAACTCATTATATTCTAGGAGTAATGGTCGTTTGAAATTTACCCTAGTTTAGTCTTACATGAAAACGCATTTGGTTGGGGTGCTTTCAACTTAACTTGATGATAGGAGTTTCTTATGAACATGATTCACATCCAAAGCACTCACCACACTAGGGAAATGATCATTACACTCATGGAAATGGTTCAGGTCTTTGCTTAGAATTTTCGGGGTGTTACAGTGTGCAAGTCATGGCAAGAGAATGCTTTACTCAAAATCATTTTACCTCTTTCCTTCAATTTGCTAAAAATTTCTTGGCAAGATTTTTTTTTGCTAGGTCCAATTCGAGACAAGAAACACATGGACTCAATTTTACACTAAAACTTGGCATTTTCCCTTAAAGAAGTCGCTACTCAATCTATCATAGGGAAACACCAACCCAGTTTGACACAAAAATAAACAAAGAAAACAAAAAACAAAAGAAACAATTTGCTCCTTGGGAAAGAACCGTGGTATGAAGAAAACCCTTGGAATTTATTCACTAATCTATTATTAACAAGGAGACCAAACTTAAAGCACTCATGAATCATTTGAAATTGAGCCTCAGCATAGGCACTTAATGCATTTACAAGGCAAGAGTAGTGAAACAATAGATCGTGTAGGATCAACTCAGCGATATGGAAACTTAAGCAACACATAAAATAAGCCCGACGAGGGCACAATTTAAGCATTAAGAAAATAAAAGGCCCAATAAGGGAAATATCACAACCATCCAAATCATGCCCGACAAAGGCCAAATAAATTGTGTAACAGGGAAATAGAAAATGTTAAGGCCTGACAAGGGCAATAAAAACAATAGCTCAAAGCCCAACAAGGGCAACCAACAATAATAACAAGAATGCACCATCTCCCCCACAAAAATAAAGCATATCCCTCAATGTTTAAGCTCAAACATGTAAGGAAAGGGTGCAAAGACTCCCTGTATGGGCTACTCTTCCTCCTCATCCACCTGCTCTGCCTACTCTGAACTGGAACCTGCTCCGCCCTTGTGAGAGTGTGAGGTGAGCTGTGTATCATAGATTTCCTGCTGCAATCTTGGGTCCTGAGCATCCTTAAGCTCCTTCACATCGTCATCCAAAGCAACAAACATCGTATCAATAGGGCCAGCAGTATGACAGGGTACAACTATGAAAATCTCAAACACACTGGCATCAACCTTGCCTATCGGTGCTTTCCCTTTTGATTTGTTAAAATCTTTTTGAAGAGCCACCACAACACCCTCAAGTACATCCACCCTCTTTTACAGGTTGGTCACACTGCTCACTACCCCCTTTATAGCCTTCTTAACTGCCTTTTGAATCAGCTCGACCAAGTTCTCAGCTAGGTCGGTCAACTGCCTATCATGAGAGTAGGTTAAGTCAACAAGCTTTTGAAATCCTACCTGGGTCAATGTTGATGAAAATGGTGAAGGTCCAGGAGGGACAGCAGCTGTAGGATTTCCTAACTCTGCAAGAGTAGGTGGATCTGAGGCTGATTCAGACAGAGAAGAAGCAGAGGGCTCAACATCAATGTCCTCAATCTGTACATCAGCAAAAGGCTGCAGTCTGTGCCTTTTCATCCTGGGGGAATCCATATATATATTCTTTCCTATGTCAAGCACACCCACGATAGAAGTAGAGGAATCTGAGCAAAAATTTATGATGCCAGCTACAGCACAAAGCTTGCTAATAAGCACTAATAAAGGGAACGAATCACCACCCCGATGTGGTTTTCTCTTGATCACCAATGCCGCGATCTCCCCAAAGTTAACATGCTTCCCCTACATGATGGCTTCTACAAGAATGGCACCTTCTTGGGCGACCTTATGATCATTCTAAGAAGGCAGAAATCTGGAGCAAACAAAGTCGTACCATAGGCGTGCCTCAAAGTACAGAGCCTTGCATGGAATAATGCCCCCCATAGTGACCCAGAGGGGAGTCCCAGGAGCAATGATAATGGAAGCCCAGTAAAGTGGCTTCATCTCATTGAATAACTTAGCCCCAAGTGCTAGTGCAAGCACAATTGGGTTATCCCAGTAGACAACATTGATAGCAGCAGGTGTGATGCTAATTTCCTTACTCCAAACCGTGACTGATTCCAAGCAAGGAAAATCCTCCACATTGCCCTTGTACTCCATAGAGTCTTGCTTGGACTAATAGGAGGAGAAAAATTCATAGACTACCTCAACATGATAACCTCTAGTCACCTCTATGAATGGAAACCATTGGCAAGTAGTGAACTGGTGGTGGATGTTAGAAAGATCATCCCTAAATGCTGCCAAGTTAAAAATACACTCCGAGTTGATGGTTTTCTTCCTGTCTCTGTTGTAGATAGATTTCATGCCTTCAACCCTGAAGCAAATTTTATCCTCCACCAAAACTGGTATAAGAGGAGATACTGTTACATCTGTAGAGGCCTTTTTTTTGCCCATGGATTTGGAAGTGGAGGTCGAATGATCTAGTGGCCTTCTTGAGCTACGCCCTGAGTTTATCCTGCCAGAAGACATACTCTACACAAGGAGATTGCGAGTACTCAAAGTAAAAGCAAAATCTTTTTGTATTTTTGAAATACTGAAGATAAGAAAAGCTAAAAGAAGTTATCAAACTAAAAAGAAATGGAATGCAAAGGAGAAGAAAAAGATATCAGGTGACTGCTGGCATGTGTGGGTCACATACAGACCATACATAGAATTGTGCATTTCACATGTGGCATCGCACATACTAACAGAAACCTGACTGAATTTTGCTTTAGGGTGCGAAGGCAGGTGTGATTTGCATCAGCTATTGTACATGTCGTATAGGACTTTGACCCTCAACTCAGTGAACTGGTATCATTTAGAGCAATGTGCGATACCTTATTCATTTTTCACGTAGAGATTTGCGCGTCGCATGCAAAATGTACAAGGAAACAGTTGGAAATTTTCAATTCCTTTGTTCTTGTGTGTTACGTATGGGACTCGCAGAGCAATACCTATGGAATGCACTGGAAACAAGACTACAACACCGATTTTTTGAACAGGGCTAAGCATGAATTGACCAAAACCCAAGTTATCCGGGTACTCAGATTTCCACATAAAACTCAAACATAATTAAAAACTCAAGAAATATCTTAACAATTTCTCTTAAGAAAGATGTTACCCCATCTATCATTGAGAACATCAAGCCTTCATGAAAAGCACATAGGCATATTCAATTGCACAATAATTCACTCCTCTCAACCAAAGCACTCACCGAATAATCATATTCAATTAAAACAACATACGGGCACAGTGGTAACAATAATTTCATTCCAAATAATATTATCTAACAAACACCTTGGGAAGATGACAATTTGCCTTTAAGAATGAAGTTACCCAATCTATCATAGGGATAAATCATTATAACACCCCAGAATTTGATTCAGCTTTTAAACTTAAAATCTCTGAAATTTTTTAACTTCCCAGGAATTACGCGTCCAAACCATAGATAGTGGTTGGAACCACGAGCCGTGGAATGAACCTGTGGTTTAAGTCTGCAGGATCAGCCTCTGGTCTGAGAACCATGAGTGGATTATATGAACTGTAGTTCATTCTACGGACTGTCCTATTGACTCGTGGAATCAAACCTGAGGACTGACTGTTTCCCTAAGAACCACAAGTGGGTTCTATGGACTATAGTTCCTTCTACGGACCGTACTGTTCACTCGTGGAAATTGATATGAGGTCTGCCTATTTCTCTAGGAAATACGAATGGGTCTACGAACCTTAATTTATTCTATGGTCCATCCTATTGACTCATAGGACCACATCTGCAGCTGATCATTTTGGCCAGGAACCACGAGTGGAAACCAGGAGTCATGGTTCAGTCTATGTCTCATGGATTGTACCCGTGATCCCTAAAATCTAGTTTTTAATAGCTTTTCTCTAATTAAATCCTCGGGGTAACTTTGTAACTACCCACTCTTTTAACTCTTAAGTGAGATCATTTTGACCACTTTTAGTAGGGTTTCTATCCCTATTAGCTTAAGTCTCTCATTATTCCTCATTCTTCTACCAAAAGAGGAAAAGAACTCCTTCAAGATCCAAGTTCAAGTCTCCATTTCTTTTCATCTTACATCAACCAAGCTTCAATAAGTTATGTGGGTATTCAACAAGGGATCCTTTCACACTTGTGCCCAAAAACCCAAATCTTTTACTTTGATCTTTCAAGTTATGAAATTAGGATTCTTACCCAAATTGGGAAAAATTTATGGGTTCAATTTTAAAGCATCAATTCATGGTTTCTAATCACTTATCTATGATTTATTTGGAGTTCCTTAGTTGATTTCAAAATCCCATGCATTAAAGATGATTTCTAGCATGATTCCATTGAATTGCATATTTTCAAGTGAAAATTGGCATGTTTAGATAATATGAACTTTTGTATTTATAAAATTGTATGCCTAATTCTTCAAACTATGAATTTAGAAAGAAAAGTATATTTTGAATTATGGCTGTGCTATGTTTTAAGACTTATGATATGAGAATTGCATGACATCAGATATGTCTTTATGTTTTTCAAATAGTTTTGGACATCAGATATATCCCTACGTTTTATGAAAGGTTTGACATCTAGATATGTCTACCTAAGCTATGAACAGATTTGACATCAGATATGTCATTAGTTATGATCAGTTTTGGAATCAGATATGCCCCAGTATTATATGAGCTATATGTATATTTTTGGGAGTAGTATTTAGCACCGAGTTGGATGGGGTGAGAGTACCCTTAGTCCCAGAACTACGTGCCCCCATAGGTTCATAAGTCCCCTCTGTTGGGTATTATTTATACCCTGGCAAGGTATATTGGGTCCTCTCAACGGGACGAATACATCAGATTCCATGTAGCTCACACGGTCTATGTCGGTTAAGAGAACCTCCCACAGAAACAGTTTCAAGTTTTAAAATGTATTTGACTCTTGCTCAGATTTCAGACTTACTACTTATGATTATGTTTTTAGATTATGATATTTCATTGAGTCATTTACATTACAGTTTTACCATTATAGCATGATATAAGTTTTTATAGCATATCTAGCATGTTTACTTCAGATTTTGCATATCTCACATATTCAGTACATCCTATAGTACTGACGTAAATTTTGTGCTGCATCCTCTTGATGATGCAGATTTAGGTTTCCTTTCTTAGACACGTGGCTAGAGGTTATAGGCCATTTAGCTAGTGTTAATGAGTCCTCATCTCCCGAGGACTGATTCTTGAGTTTAGCTTATTATCCTCCTTTTAGTATCTAGAGTTAGCAGGGGTCTTGTCACAGTAACTCCTTATTTTATATGTAGAGTCTTTTTAGACATAGACAGTGTTCGAGTCTCTCTTTCAGGTTATGTTCCATCTTGACTTTATCTTATATAGATTGGGTTGCCTAACTTCATAATTATTCTTCCGCTATGTTTTCTTATGATTATCTGAGTTATGCTATGACCAATGGTTAACTTTGGGCACTTGCGGTCCCAGGTCCCGTGTTACATCTAAGGGGTAGCCTCGGGGCGTGACAAACATGGAATCAGAGCCTCAGGTTCAAGAGTCCTAGGGTGTCTGAAAGCTGTATCGAGTAGAGTCTCTTTCATATGTGTGAAGCGTGCCACACTTATGAGAGGGAGGCTATGACATGTCAAAGGAAAAACTTCACTTATTTCATGATCAATATTGTGCGATAGAGTTTAGCTCAATTACTCTGCTAATCCAATCTTTTTGCATTCCTGATTATGCCTCTTCACCGTGCCATGCCTTGCAGAGCCACTCGAAATGCTAACCCTCTGATTCCTGACCCCGAGTTCACTAATGTGGAGTTCAGAAAAGCCATTTGTATGCTAGCTCAGACTATGGCTGCTCAGGCCAATAAGCAGGATCCTATCTCCGCCCACCCTTAAGGTGGAGTAGCGGCCTAAGTTCGAGATTTCATTACATAAACCCACGTGAGTTCTTGGGTTCAAAAGTTGGTGAGGATCCGCTAAATTTCATGGATGAGATGAATAAGATCTTGGATGTGATACAAGTAGTTGGTGTTAAGGGTGTAGAGCTAGCTTCCTATTAGCTCAAGGATGTAGCTCATATTTGGTACACTCAGTTTAAGGATGCTAGGGCTAGAGATATGGTCCCTATTTCTTGGGAGTGCTATGAGAGAGCTTTTCTTGATCGATTCTTCCCTAGAGAGCTGAGGCAAGCTAAGGCCTAAGAGTTTGTAAATTTGAGGAAGGGATCTATGTCAGTTCAGGAGTATGAGTTGAGGTTCACTCAGTTTTCTAGGCATGCTCCTTCTATGGTGGCTGATCCATAGGATCAGATGAGTAAGTACATTAATAGAGTGTTAGATTTGGTGGAGAAGGAGTGCAAGTCTGCTATGCTTTTGAGTGACATGAATATTTCTAGACTTATAACTCATGCTCACCATATTAAGGGAGACAAGTTGAGGGAAATGGCAAGAGAGAACAAGAGGGTCAGGGCTGAGAGTTCAGGTTTTAGCCATCAGAGGTCCCGAGGTAGGCATCGCTCTTTTTTTAGAAGAAATCATCAGGACCCATTCATTCTTCAGCTAGTGCTCCTACCCAAGCCCCAGGCCTCGTTATGATCAGACTAGTAGAGGATCAGGTTCCTATTTACAGGGAAGTGTTGCAAAGGGGACTCCTTACCCTACTTGCAATAAATATGGTAAAAGTCACCCCAACAAGTGTTTGGCTAGTAGAGAGGGATGTTTTGGGTGTGTTCTAGTTTGACACAGGATTAAGGATTGACCTTCAACTAAGAAAGGACAGGGAGGTAGTAGGACTCAGTCTGCTCTAGCAGCCCCAGGAGGTTGACCGGCCCAGCAGGGCACTTCTTCTAGTTTTGGTGGTCAGCGCAAGAATCGCCTTTATGCCATGTACTCTCGCCAAGACCAAGAGAGTTCACGGGATGTTGTTACTAGTATGTTGAAAGTCTTCTCTCTCGATGTTTATGCCTTATTGGACCACAGTGCCTCCTTATCTTTTGTGAACCCTTATGTTACTTGCAAGTTCAAAATTTGTCGTGAAAAGCTTTTAGAACCCTTTGTGTTTCTACTCCTGTTAGTGAGTCAGTCCTAGCCTATCTCAGTCCTTCATAGAGTCACTTCAATGGATCTAGTAGAGTTGGAGATGACTAATTTTGATGTTATTCTTGGTATGGATAGGTTGTATGCATGTTATGCCTCGGTTGATTGTCAAACTCGAGTTGTTAGTTTTAGGTTTCCAAATGAACCTGTCTTAGAGTGGCAAAGTAGTCCTCCATCCTCAATGGGTCATTTCATATCGTATCTCAAGGCTAGGAAAATTATTTCTAAGGGTTATATTTATCATATAGTTTAGGTTATGGACAAGGAGATTGAGACCCCATCTCTTCAGTCAGTCCCTATTGTAAATGAGTTTCCTGAAGTGTTTTCGGAGGATTTCCCAAAGTCCCTTTTGAGTGGTAGATCGACTTTGGGATAGACCTTCTCCAAGATATGCATCCTATCTCAATTCCTCCTTATAGGATGGCTCTGATGGAACTTAAGGAATTGAAGGATCAGTTGAGAGACCTCCTTGATAAGGGTTTTATTTTACCCAGCATCTCTCTACGAGGTGATCCAGTTCTATTCATGCAAAAGAAAGATGGTTCCCTCAAAATGTGTGTCGACTACCATCAGTTGAACAAGGTCATAATCAAGAATAAGTATCCCATTCCTAGAATTGATGACGTATTTGATAAACTTCAGGGTGCTAGTTAGTTCTCCAAGATCAACCTTAGATCCGATTATCATCAGCTTCATGTTCGAGAGTGTGACATTCTGAAGACAACCTTCAAAATTTGGTATGGTCATTATGAATTTGTGGTTATGTCATTTGGACTAAGAAATTCTCCCACAACCTTTATGGATTTGATGAACCGTGTGTTCAAACAGTATTTAGATATGTTTATGATTATTTTCATTGATAATATTCTTATCTATTCTCGGATTAAGGAGAAGCATGCAGACCATTTGAGAGTTGTGTCTCTCAAGGATCGATAGTTATTTGCTAAGTTTAGCAAGTGTGAGTTTTAGATATAGTTTGTTGCTTTTCTAGGTCATATGGTGACTAGAGATGGTATTCGAGTTGATTCTCAAAAGATTAAGGCAGTAAAGAACTGGCCTAGACCCATTTCCCCGTATGATATTAGGAGCTTTTTGGGTTTGGGTGGTTACTATAGGATATTTGTGAAAGGGTTTTCTTCCATTGCTTCCCCATTGACTCGGTTGACTCAGAAGAGGGTTAAATTTCAGAGGTCTGATCTATGTGAGAATAACTTTCAGTAATTGAAGACTAGATTGACCACAACTCTAGTATTGGCTCTACCCGAGGGCCTAGATGACTTTGTTGTGTATTATAATGCTTCTAGGATTGGTTTGGGTTGTAATTTGATGCAACGTGGAAAGGTGATTGCTTATGCTTCTAGACAACTCAAGATTTATGAGAAGAACTACCCTAGTCATGATCTTGAGTTACAGCCGTGATTTTTGCCTCAAAGATTTGAAGACACTACTTATATGGTATTCATGTGGATGTGTTCACCGATCATAAGAGTCTTCAATATGTGTTCACTCAAAAGGAACTGAATCTTCGTCAACAGAGATGGCTTGAGCTTCTTAAGGATTATGACATGAGTGTACTTTACCATCTAGGTAAGGCCTACTTTACCATGTGGGTAAGGCCAATATAGTGGCGAATGCACTTAGTAAATTGTCTATGGGTAGTGTGTCTTCGGTTGAGGATGGTAAGAAAGAGTTGGCTGAGGATGTTCATCAACTTGCTCGATTAGGAGTTTTCCTTATAGATTCGACAGAAGGTGGTGTTATTATTCAGAATGGTTCCGAATCATCTTTGGTAGCTGAAGTGAAAGAAAAGCAAGACAATGACCCTATTTTGCACCAGTTGAAGGGTGCAGTCCATCCACAAAGGGTAGAAGTTTTCTCCCAAGGGTGATATGGTGTGCTTCGATATCAGGGTTGATTATGTGTTCCTGACATAGATGGGTTGAGATAGTGGATTTTGGTAGAGGCTCATAGCTCTAGGTATTCTATTCACCCCGGTGCCACCAAGATGTACCGTGACCTATGAAAAGTCTATTGGTGGAATGGCATGAAGAGGGACATAGCAAGTTTTGTTGTTAAGTGTCCCAACTGTCACCAAGTAAAGGTAGAGCATCAGCTACAGGTTTTCCTCTTACTCACAGACAACATAATTCTATTTGGGTGATCATCGACAGGATGACTAAATCAGTCTACTTCTTGGCTGTCAAGACTATAGATTCAGCTGAGGATTATGACAGACTCTACATTCATGAGATATTCAGAATGCATGGTGTTCCATTATCCATCATTTTAGACAGGGGTACTCAACTTACATCTCAGTTTTGGCGATCATTTTAGAAGGGACTTGGTACTCAGGTTAAGCTTAGCATAAGTTTTCACCCACAAATAAATGGCCAGGCAGAGTGTACTATTCATACTTTGAAGGATATGTTGAGATATTGTGTGATTGATTTCAAAGGTAGTTGGGATGATCACTTACCTTTTATCTAGTTTGCCTACAATAACAACTTCTATTCTAGCATCCAGATGGCTCCTTATGAGGCACTTTATGGGTGGAGGTGTAGATCTCCTATTGGTTGGTTTGAGATAGGTGAGGCAGCTTTGATTGGTCCAGATTCAGTTCATGAGACCATGGAGAAAGTTCAAATCATTAGGGAGAGGTTGAAAACTACTCAAAGTCGACAGAAATCATATGCAGATGTGAGGAGAAGATATTTGGAGTTTGATGTTGATGATTAGGTATTTATAAAGGTGTCACCCATGAAGGGTGTGATAAGATTTGGTAAGACATGAATGCTTAGTCCCCGTTATGTAGGTCCTTATCGGATTCTGAGGAGAGTTCGGCAGTGTTGCTTATGAGTTGGATTTGCCATCAGATTTATAAGCGGTTCATCTGGTTTTCCATGTTTCCTTGTTGAAGAAGTGTGTTTGTAACCCGACCTTGATTGTTCCTTTGGAGGTTGTGAGTGTGAAGGATAGCCCTACTTTTGAGAAAGTTCCCATAGAGATTCTTGATCGTCAGATTCAGAGGTTGAGAAACAAAGAAGTCGCTTTGGTGAAGGTCCTTTGGAGGAATCAGTTAGTTGAGGGAGATACTTGGGAAGCAGAAGCAGCCATGTAAGCCAAGTATCCCCATCTCTTTCCTTCCGATTCAGTTCATCTTGAGGTAATAGTTTCCTTCTTAGTATGTCACTCTGATTCTATTCCATCAGTTTCCCTCATGATCCTAGCATGCATTCATGTTTTCCGAAGTTTGTTCAATCATGTTTTAAGTTGAAAAGTTCAGTTTTCATGTTTTTCCTTGAGTTTTATGTTTTGTTGGTTTGTTGGGCTGTTTTCTCCCAAGGTCCATGCCAATGACTTGAGATGCTTGATAATCTTGTTTTGAAAAACAAACCCCTTGCTTTTGAATGAGAGATGAAATCCTTTTTGATTATGTTTTGAAATGAGTACTTTCCTTGAGAGTATGGTGATTCCAATTGAAATAAGCATTGTAGTTGAGTCTTGTTGTTTTGAGTCTTTTGTTGTTATTTTCATAGGTTTTAGAGTTTAGATAATCTTGTGTGCATCCCTTGTGTTTTGAGAACCTATTTCATTCCTTACCTTGTGAGTATCTTGCTTAAGGAAAACCAATAGTTCAAGTTTGGGAGTTTGATAAGTTGGTAATCTACAAACTTTTTGAGCCTTTATTCATGAATTATTGCCATATTTTGATGAGATTTAGAGGTACTTATTACCTTTATTGACATGAATGTAAGTATTCTTGATACAGAGAAGAAAGCAAAGGAATTTAACCTAAAAAGCCAAAAAGAAGTTAAAGTGTGAAGATGATCAGAAAAGAGGAAGGAACTATCAGGAGGTGCAAGCCGCACATCACAAGATACGGTTGCACCCCACTTTGCACATGAGTCGCATAGGTGATGGAACTTTCTGCCAAGACAAAAAAGCCACATGCGGCCGCATAATGCAGTTTGTGATCACCTATAGCTTCACAAGTAGGTCACACCAACCCCGAAAGGAATTTTTGTCCAAATCATGTGAAGTATTTGGGAAGGGTTCTAAAACCCATTTTGGGGTGTTACCTGATATACAATTCAGTTTTTACTTTCTTCAAGGAAGATATTGAGAGTACCTCTTCTCTCTTTTCTTCAACAATTGAAAACACCATTTGTAAAGAATTTGAGCTTAGATTTGGAGCTTAGCTTTTAATATGAATGGAAATTTGAGTAACCCATTTGGTATATTCTCTTGTTTCCTTAATATGAGTAGCTAAATCCTTTTCTAGGGGTATGTGTATGATGTGTGTTTGAATTTGGGTATGGGTATTGATTAATTGTGCTTATAATTGATTATTTATTTTGGGTCTATTGAATTCTTCAAGGTTTAACTATAAAATTAATGGTTGTAAACATTAATTGAGTTTTCTAATTTTGTTCTTTCTTGAAAGAGGGGTTCATAAATTGGGTAAGAATTCAATAGTGGGAATTTAGGATTTCCACCATAGATTAAGGCTAGAAATAGCTTGATCGAAGGAAATTTCCATCTAAGAATCTAAGCTAGAAACAATGTGATTTACCCAAGTATTTAATTTGTTGGTTGTCTTGTAAAGCTATGGTGGTTGAGCAAAGACCATGGTTCATATATTTGGAAGGTCGAAAGACTACCAATTATAACTAGAACCAATCTACCCATACCTATAATTGAAAACTAGCATGACTATTCAATGCCCTAGCCTATTGTAGAACCCCATCAGAAGCATACCCTTAGTGTTCCTACTCTTGTTCATCAAATTATGTCTATGATTTTTTTCGTGTTGAAATTGCGATATAGTTGATTTCCCAATCCTTTTCCCCCAACTATTACTTTTAAATTACTTGAATACTTACTCGCTTTAGTAATTGTTATTTTCCAATTTGTTGGAGAATCATTACTCCATTCTCTGTGGATACGACCCCAACATCCGTTGGGTTTATTTATTATTTTGTATGATGATCGTTACATCCTCCTATAGGAGAGTGTTTTTGAATGTCATCAGGGTTGCCACGTACTTTTTAGATATTTTATGCTATTTAGGTTATTGTGGATAGGTTGACCAAGTCTGTGCACTTTTTGCTGGTTCAAACTTTGTACAGTTTAGAGAGGTTGGATTAGATCTACATTGTGGAGATTGTCCACTTTATCCAGTAGGATGGTTTGATGCCTTCAAGGTTAGGCCTTGGGCCACTAACCTGTTGTGTGATTCCATGTATAAAGTGCATGTGATTCAAGAGAGGCTTCATACAACTCAGATCAAGTTGAAGAGCTATATTGATCGGAGGGTGCGAGACTTGGAATTTATGGCTAGAGATAGTTTGTTGCTTCATGTGTTACACATAAAGGGCGTAGTGAGGTTTGGGAGGAAGGGAAAGCTTAGCCCAAGGTTCATTGGCCCTTTTGAGATTATACAAAGGGTTAGGGAGGTAGCTTATGAGTTAGCTTTACCTCCAGCTCTTTTGCGTGTTGACCCTCTCCTCCATGTGTCTATGTTAAGAGTATATACTGAATGAGTCTCACATGCTTCAGTGGGAGTCAGTTCAGTTAGACGAGGCTTTGGCTTTCGAGGAGGAGCCTATTGTTATTTTAGAGAGGCAGGTTAGGAAGTTGAGATCTAAGGAAAGTCCATCAGTAAAGATTCAGTGGAGGCATCGACCTGTTGAGGAGGCTACTTGGGAGGCCGAGATCAACATGCGAACCAAATATCCTTACCTTTTTCAGCCTTTAGGTACTTTTTGTTCCTTAACTTTTGAGGACAAAAGTCATTTTTAGTAGTCGATATTGTAATGACCCTCGTGGTCATTTTTCTTTTTCATGCATATTTATTGTTTTGACCCTTCCTATTACTTCACCACTGCTTTTGTGACTTGTTAGGATGTGTGACATAGTTTTCAAGGTGTTCAGTTGAGTTTTAGAATAGATTCCCTATTATGGAGTTTTTAAAGTTGAAATGGTTGACTTTGATCAACATTCTTAGTAAATAGGCTTGGATGAGAATTTTGTCACCACTGTTAGCTATTAAACATGGATTTTTGGCTACCGGGACCTTTGGTTTGGGTACAATGCTTTTGGACTATTTTTGGGTGCTTGGGTGAATTTTGGTTATTTTAGTTAAAGTGTTAACTTTGGTCAACATTTCATCAAGATGATCTTCATTGGTCATTTCATTGATTTTGTTGAGTCTCGAATGTCATTTCCGATTGGATAGCATGTTTTATTTGTGTTCACTGGACTCTGAATGAATCTTGGGGGTCTGTTCAGAGACTAAGAAGTTTGGATAAAGTTGTTGATGTAGCTAGTGCTGGTGCAGCCGCTCCTGTGGAGCTTGGCTTGCACAAGCAAAGCCGCTCCTACAGTTAGCCAGCCGTACCAACGATGGCTGGTGATGTCAGCAGCTCTTGCTCCTATGGAGCTTGGCCCTCTCCTGCGGAGAAAGGGTCGCTTCACCAAAGGGTGCATGGTGCACTCATACCCCCTCCTGCGATATTTTGTCACTATTGTGGGCTCGCACCGTAAGGCTTTGGCTCACTTCTGTGGAGCTGGGGTAGATGGCTAGTCTACACTTTTGTGGCTAATTTTCCATAGGCGCGACATCACTGACCCTTTTATAAGGGTCTTTCCCGTCATTAATTTCCCTAAAAAAATCATTTCATAGACTCCCTCTATTAAACTGATCTTGGTTAAGGGGATTTGCATCAGGTATTGACGATTTCTGAGCTAGTAGGCAAATTCTCTTCCCCATCTTGTTCTATTGCTCATCTCTGCTTTAATTTTGTGTATCATCTGGAAATTTAGGCATTAAATCCTTGTTTCTCCTTTATTTAAAAGTAAGCTTCTCGGACCATTTAAACTTTGAATTCAGTGTAGTTTCCACCCAACTTTTGGGCATGTGACCCTTACCTCATTGGAGTGGTGATTATGGAATTTATTTGCATTTTTATCGATGAGCCCCAAGGGTCCATTTTTTTACCCAATTTCCATCCCAAATTTCAAAATATTAATATGGGTATCATTAATTTCATAATGACATGCAAAATATATTTGATAGCATGGCAACAATTCGAGAAATTATGAAAGGGGAAGCTTTCGAGTGATGGTTCATAGTTGTCATTCGACTTTGAGGTAGGTTATGATTTCTTTTTTCTAGACTTAGCTCGGTTAGATGGTATATTTTATAAGCATCATGATTAGAGTAAATTGCTAGTTAAAGTTAGGTTATGATGATTTTCTAAATAAATGGCCTTTTTCTGGGACCTTAAAATAATATACCTTCATAAGCCTTAGTTTAGGTTGCTTGTTAGAGTATTAGGATTAAATTAAGAATCCTTAGTTATGCTTAGGACATGTTATCCTGGTAGAGTATTTTTCTTTGGTTGATTTACGCTTTTATCGCTTGTTTCCCGTTTTTCCTTCTGTGTGATATTGTGGGCCAGAGGCCATGCTTTTGGACTGGCTGGTCCAGGTTAGTGTGATCTTGATAAGGAGGGTGGTTTTACCCTGTTTTGTACATACCTATACCTATACATGTACATATATAATTGTGTTAGCACACATACACTCATACATACATATACATGGATCATGATTTGGAGGAAAAGTATTGGCTTTTCGATTTTCAAAAGAGATTGTACCACTTTTTCTACAGTTTTGGGTTGCATAAGGCTTGTATGCTTTTATCACTGGTTTTCTAATTTGGAAAGTTTGTATCACTTTTACACCTGGTCCGAGGGATATTTCTGGATCTTTTTCTTAGTTTACTTTACTGCACATGTTGATGAGCTCTGGCAGCCTATGAGATTACTCTGAGTTTTGCTTTATTGCATATGTTGATGAGATTCGGTGGTTTGACGGATCATTCTGGGTTTTACTTTTCTGCATTGGCCACATATTGCATCGCATCATCCCGTATCGTACACCATACTTCATGAATATCTATATTGCAGGTATTATTATTATTATTATTAATTATTATTATTATCTTTACCTTATTCTTGCTATATTTGAGAATAGGCCCTGGTATGTAGTTTCTTTTATGTATTTTATATTATATTGTCTTCTGAGCTCGATTGACCTATGATTCCTACTGAGTAAGCCGTGTTTTAGTACTCATACTATACTTTTACATCTTTTTCTGATGCAGTTCTCAGTATAAGTCACCCCCGTTGATCTCTACTCATTCGTGGAATTTTGATGTTCGGATCATGGTGAGCTCTTGGCGTCAGGAGATTAACTACTTTTTGTCTTTTATATGCAATACATGTTTTTTATCTGCTAGGAAGTTGTATTTTGCTTAGCCCTATTCTCGTACTTGGAGGCTCTTGTACCAGTGACACCAGGTGCGGGGATGGTATTCTTGTGTATATATTATCTTTTCTTGTTTCCTTAGTGTTCATGATGTATATTTTGTACCCGTTATGTATATATCTATACTATGAGGCTCGTTTATCTCATTTCCACTTCCCTAGTTATTTATTTTAGTCTTTACTTTTAGTTATTGGTTGGGGTTTCACTTACTTATTGGGGAATTATAGTATGTGCCATCATGACCCAATTTTGGGTCATGATAGAGGTGTTACAATATCTCCCCCTTAGGATCATTCGTCCTCGATCGAAGGTCAAAATTAGAATGTAGTGATAAAAAAGGAAACTCAAACTATTCTTTTTGAACTGAATTGTACTAATCTCAAGGTCACAACCAATCATAGGAAGGCACAATCCACGAACATAAATGAAGAAACTAAAACACTCAAACACAAGGTATATGTGTTGAATCAAAATTAAGATAAGGATTATTACCTTCAGCATCTTCCTCCTGAGGAGTGAATAAATGAGGATATCTAACTTTCATATCCTCTTTGGTTTCTTATGTGGCCTCCTCAACAAACTAATTTCTCCATAAAACCTTTACAAACACTATCTCTTTGGTTCTAAACTTGAGAACCTGACACTACTAAAAACATGGCAAAAAACCACGAAAGAAAAAGGGACGACTGCGTCGCTCCAATAAATGGATGGAAAAAGGGCACTTTTTGTTGCTTTTTCCTTCTTTTTTTTATCTTTTATTTATTTTTTCAACAATACAACATTGTCCGTCCTTTTATTCGTCATAAAATTTTGTGGTTTTTGCGCAAATTATGTTTGCGATGGACTGTATCATTTTTAATTAAAAATAAAAAAAATATTTTTAGAAATACGATAATGTCTGTCATTTTTTTTTTAAATTTAATAAAACATAAATAAATATAATAATTTTCAAATGAATTAATATTTATTTTTTTAGAAAAAGCGACGGACACATCGACGCTATCGATCACTTTTTTGGTTAAACATTTGTCAATTCATTAAATGGAGAAAATGAAGGACAAAGGGACAATATCCATCACTTTTTAATTCAAATATTTGTCAATTTACTATATAATAAAAACGACGGACAAAGAGATGCTTTCCGTCGCCTTTTCTAATTTTATAGACCAGATCGGGTCTTTCTTCTCTTTTGTTCTTCTTCTTCTTCTTCTTCAAGCGTTGGATTATGATGCTGTCGTCGCCTGCCTCCAAGGCAACGCAGTGTTGCCGCCTCCCCAAGTAGGTGCCGCCTCCTCCCCAAGTAGGTGTCGCCTCCTCCCCAAGAAGCTGTCTCTACCTCCACTCCACTCCAATTTGGGTTACTCCATAAAAAAATAAGGTTAGGGTTTTTTTTCAATTACATTGCCATTAATTTTATGTTAATGTTAGTAGTGTTAGATTAGAACTTGTATTTGTGAATGCTTGAACTAGTAGTGTTAATTTTAGGTTAATGCTAGTAATTTTAAATTAGGGTTTGTTTGATTTGTTGTGAACCGTGTTAGCTCTTAAATTGATTATATTGTTAGTTGTTAGTTGTGAATCTTGAATTATTATGAACATTGTTAGTTGTGAACTTTTGAATTTATGAAGCTTTTAGTTTGAATTTGTGATGAATTGTATGAACTTGAAATTGATAAGTTTCAATTACATTATTAGTGAATTGTTGAAATTGAAATATAATGACGGGTTTTGAGTGGTTCGGTTGGAATTGGAATTGAATGAATCTAATCTATAATTTAATATCTGCTTTTTTATAGATGGATCATCATTTGTGGATGTATGATATGAGTAATAAAACTGGTGGGGGTATGAAACCTGGATTGTTTGAAGTTGTTAGAGGTTTAATTGGACATGCAATGTCACTAGATATTTTTAAAAGTCATGGGTTCGTCAGGTGTCCTTGTAGGCTATGCCGGTGCATGAAGTTTATAATCAAGATACAATTATCGTTCATCTCTATCATAATAGATTTTAGCCTATATTTTATATGGGTTGATCATGATGAGATAGATGGATTGAATGGTATATTTGATAACCCGATGCCTACACGGGAATATAATAGGCTTTAACCTTATCAAAATAGGGTTCATGATGATACGGTTCAACCTAACGATGATAGAGTGCATGAAATGGTAAATAATGCTTTTGTGGTTCAAGATGGGATGTGTAACACCCCTAAAATTCTAAGCTAAAAAACACACCAGAATTCCAAGTGTGAAACTATCAAAGTGACAGAACAGGAACCACAAACGGGTTTCACGGACCATAAAATAGAACACAGGCCGTGGATACCATCCGTGGAATAGGACCTGAAAACTCTGATCCACGAGAGGGATCCATGGACCATGGATCAAACCACGAGCCATAGTTTCCACTCGTGGAACCAAACCTGCAGCCTAGAAAAAACACAAGGAACCACGAGAGGGTTCCACGGCTCATGGAATCATCCATGGACCGTGGTTCCCAACCGTGGAACCTAGTTCGCAAATTTTTCAGTTATTTTCAACTTAACTCCTTAGGGGTATTTTAGACTTTCCCCCCTTTCTTTTAACTCCAATACTTAGATGGTTTAGGCTTATTTATGAGGGACATTAGTTAGACTTAAAGAATTTTCCACTCATTCTAATCAATTCTGTTTCATAGAAAGAAAAGAACTCCTTATCAAACCAAGGGCTTTCTTCTCCAAGCTTCAAACTCCATCCCCAGCTCAAAAATCTCCTTCTATCAGGTATGTGGGTATTTAATGAGGATCTCCTTTCATCCTCATGCCCAAAGTTTAGCTTTCAGTTATGATTTATACAAATTTATGATTCTAGGGTTCATACCCAAGTATGCATTTTTTACAAAATTGAATTCCTTATGATACTATATGTTCCCTATATATGTTTAAGTGGTATTGCATGAGTTTTTACAAAGGTTTGAGAAATCAAGAATTTAGCCCTAGATTGTAGTATTTTTATCATGACTTTGCTTACTTCAGAATTTAACCCAGATTACTGGCATTGAGTTTTAAATAGAATTTAGCAAGCTTCCTGTTTACTACAACTTTTCAGAAATAATATTTTCAGACTAGTTAGATTCTGACGCAGCATTACAGGACTTTAGTTTTAAAAAGAGCGAATAGAAATCAATTTTGGGAGTAGTACTTAGAATCGAGTTGGAATATGGTTCAGCGTACCCTAAATTCCCAGAAGTACATTCCACCATAGGTTTACTTAGACCCTCAGTGGGCCTCAGTTTAGTGATCACACCAATCATGCCTCTATACCCTGTCAAGGTATATTAGGTCCTCTCGATGTGGCATTCACATCGGAATCCATGTTTAGCTCACGTGGTTTATATTGTTTAACAGGTCTCCCACGATTACAGATTTAGCAGTTATGTACTTAGCCCTTCAGTTCAGTCCAGTTTAAGTGCTTTACTATTATGTTATTCAGAACATCCATGCATTTTAGTTTTTATACATCTTACAATTTTGGGCCATTGTACTACAGTTTTTAGCATGCATTACTCTTAGTTTTTTGGTATTATCGTATGTTCAGTTATATTTCATATCCCACATGCTCAGTTTATTCAAAGTACTGATCGCATACTCTATGTGTTGCATCCTATCATGATGCAGGTCTAGGTTCTCAGACTCAGCCTCGTGATTGGCTCGCTCTAGCGCTATCTCAGTGTCAGCCAGTGGTGAGTCCTCATCATCTAAGGATGAATCTTATTATGCTTTTTCATTAGTATTTTCAGTTTTCAGTATTTTGGAGTTAGCTGGGGGTTTGTCCTAGCAACTCAGTAGTAGTAGAGGATTTTAGACATAGAGTCAAAGTTCAGCTTATACAGTCACTTTACATTTCAGACTAATATATTGTCATGACCAAAAATCGGGATGCGATGGCGCCTACATAAACCCCAGGTAGGCGAGCCAACCCAAGAATGTGGAAGTACAGTAAAACATTTTAAATAATGAAAAGCGAAAGGGAACATACAAGAAGGGGGCCAACAGTATAGATATAAACTAACAAAAATGAATATACAAAGTGGCCCTAAATTGATCGAGAAGACAAACATAAACAAAGACCAACCCCAGGCCTGGTGTCACCGGTACAAGAGCATCTAAAGTGCGAAATAACGCTATTCAATAAGTGATGTCTATCTAAAATATAAAAATATAAATAGAAATGTAGATGGAAAGAAGTAGAGGATCTCCAACCGCCGGGAGCTCATCGTGATCCAAACAACAACTGGCCATGAACGACTAGAGGGTCAATGAGGGTGACTCATACTAGGTGCTGCATCAGAAAAAGATGTAGAGTGTAGTATTAGTACAAAAATAATGGGTTCCCAGTAGGAATCATAGGCTGACCGAGCTCAGAAGATAATATATATTACAAGACACAAGAAAGTAAACTAACTACAGAGATCCACCTAAATGTAGTTATCAACAGAAAATAGAACTATCTAAATAGACGGTGAAGATATTAATGATAACAAAGTCAAAGGCACTCCAAGTACACATAAGCAAATGTAGCGCATCGATAGATGATATGATGTAGAATGTGACCAATGCAGAAAAGTAAAATCCGATATCTGGTACCCCAGGCGCCCTAAATTTATCCTCAAGCTCATTAATATATGTATTAAATAAAACCCAGATATATGCTCCTCTGGCTGGCGGAATCATACATCGAGCTAATCAACAAAAAAGTAAATGGAGAACGAGTCCGAAAATGTCCCTCGGACTAGCATAAATAGTTGTACTTTCTATTCTTTTGAAAACCAATAGTTAAGTGGAAAATCTCAAGTTTGAACTGAAAATACCGTATTTCTTCCATTTCTAAACAATTAGCCATGCAATGCAGTATGTGATATGATGCCAAATTCAGAGAATATCATATGCTTATAAGCAACCAAGGTAAAACACCCTCCAAACAAGAGAACTGACCTGGAACTCCGTCCGATCTATGCAATGGCCTCGGGCCCATAGTTACACAATAACGGTAATAAACGAGCAGAAACAGTGATAAAACAAGAAGAAAAAAAACAAGTCCAAAACACCTACTCTACCGCTAAACACCCCCCTTAAATTATTCTAAGGATTCTAGGCTAGCCACAACAAATTAAAAGCTCCTAAACTAAATGTAAACATGATATTGCTATTCTACAGTCCCAGAAATAGCCAAAGATAAGCGTAAGACATGATTTAAGCCAAATTCTAACCTAATACCTAGCCTAACCTTCATGCAACTCATAACATATAAAATCTAACTAAGCTAGGTCTAAGATAAATAAACTATAACCTACCTCGAAACAGAACTGCAAGCACGAACCATCACTCGTGTGCCTTCCCCTCTGAACAATCTCAGAATGTTGCCACGCTATCAAGAATATAAACTAGGTGTCAAGACCCAGAAGAATGACACCCATATTGCTATATAGAAAATTAGGTCAGAAAAAAACCCTCAAGGCCTACGCGATGAAACATAAAACAAATTTCATAACCACGCTCCCCACGAGGCCCTGTATTTAGGTGAAAACGGGTGAGGGATCAAACCTTGATTAGTCCAAGATATGCCACTAAATCTTAGAGAGGAAACCATGCAATTTGAATCAATTCTATTGCATGAATCACAAAAATGATGCTAGGATAAGAACTAGAAGGAAGAGGGAGAGAGAATTACCTTAAGTACATGAAATTGATAAGAAAATAGAGTCTTCTTCCTCTTCATCCGAGCACAACAATGGAAAATAGTTGTTAGAAGTGAATTGTAGTGAAGAAGAAATGCATATGAAACTATCAGCGATCAATGTACCTACAGTCATATTGACGCAAGTGTGGTGATGCTGCTGCTCCCAGACCACCACAAGGGCAGAGGCCAATAAAAACCCCAAGCATCGCAGGTATGGTGCATAAGCCATAAAGGTAGCATTGTAGGGCAAAAAAATAAGTACATGGGTGCTCCCCTACCGACGTCACCTAGGGCCGCATGTGTGGCTGGTGACTGGAAGGGTGGCTGTGCAAGTGTTCCCCCTAGGTGTCATGCCCCGAGGTTACCCCTAGATGTAACATGGGACTTAGGACCACAAGGATCCCAAGCTAACCCTTGGTAATAGAATTCTCAAGCATAACAAAAGATAAGCGGAAGCATAATAGATAAAGTCTGAATAACATACATGTAGAATCAAGTCAAATAGGAATATAAGATCCATAAGAGGACTCAAATATTGTCTATTCTGAAAAGACTCTACATGACATAAGAAGTTACTAGGACAAGACCCTAGCTAACTCGAAGTACAGAAATGAATAGCTAACACAGACTAATAACATGACTAATCCTTGACCTAAGAGGACTCACCAATAGATGCGGGATGGAGTGGCCTGGAAGATCTAGCCATGTGCTTGGGAGTAGGCACCTGAATCTGCATCATCAAAGGATGCAGTGCAAGATATGCGTCAGTACTATAGGATGTACCGAGTATGTGAGCGGTGCATGAACATGATAAACAGTTTAAATCATGCCGAGTATGCTTTAACAATCTAAATCATACTTTAAAAGTAAAACTGGATGCAAATGACTCTATGAAACACCATAAGCTGGAAACATGATCATAAACAAGAGTCTGAAATTTGAATAAAAGTCAAGTACATTTTTAAAGCCTAAACTGTTTCTGTGGGAGGTTCTTTAATCGACATAGACCATGTGAGCTACATGAAATCCGATGTATACGCCCCACTGAGAGGATCCAATATACCTTGCCAGGGTATAAAGGTATGATTGTGGCGTGATCACTAAAACTGATACCCAATAGAGGGGACTTGTAAACCTATGGGGGCACGTAGTTCTGGGACTAAGGGTACTCTCACCTGGTCCAACTCGGTGCTAAATACTACTCCCAAAACATACTTATAGCTCATATAATACTGGGGCATATCTGATGCTACAACTGATCATAACTGGTGACATATCTAATGTCAAAACTGTTTAGAAAGCAATAAGACATATCTGATGTCATGCAATTCAAAATCATACATCTAAAGAATTGGCATAACCATAATTCAAATCATGCCTTTCCTTTCTAAATTCATACTTGAATAGGTGGGCATGCAATTTCATAAAATTCATAAGGACATGTTACCTAAACATGCAAACTTTCACTTGAAATCATGCAATTCAATGGAATCATGCTAGAATTCAACTATAATACACGGGCTTTTGAAACCAATTAAGGAATCTTAATAAAATCATAGATAAATCATAAGAAACCATGAATTGATGCATAGAAACTGATTTCATAAATTTTCCCCAATTTAAATCAAAATCCTAATTTCTCAAGTTCATAATTCAAAATAAGAATTGGGGGTTTTGGGCACAAGGGTGAAAGGAACCCATTGTTGAATACCCACATACCTTGATTGGAGCTAACCCACTTGAGTTGGAAAGATTTAGGAGACTTGAACTTGAAGGTTGAGACCTTGAGCTTGGAAGAATTATTTTCTTTTTTGGGAGGTGAATGAAGGATTTACAAGAGACTTGGGATAATAAGGGTGAAAACCCTTCTTGAAATAGTCAAAATGACCTCACTTAGGAGTTAAAAGAATGGGTAATGACTAAAATACCCCTGGGATTTAATTTAGAAAAAATTGGAAAATGGGTCGGCTTCAGGTTCTACGGGTTGGTTCCACGGGTCATTGTTTGAACCATGGCTCGTGGTTTCAACTCGTGGAACATGGTTCACTAGACAGTCTACAGAAGGTGGTCTATGAGTCGACAGAATGGATCTGTCATTTGAATGATGGGTCATCAACTGGACTCGTCATTCCTGAGAAGTCAGTTGACCTCCGGTCAAACCATGACTCAGGACGATGGGTCGTTGTTCTTATGACAGGTCATCAAACCCAGTCGTAGAACCTGGGGAACTTGCCATCCCTCTGATCTATTTCCACGAGTCAACAAGACGGACCCGTGGTTTTTACCATGGTCCATAAAACCCATTCGTGGTTCTAGACTAGAGGCTGAACCAAACTGATAGGAATCACGATTCCATTCCACGACCCGTGGTTCAAACCACGGTTCATGGTTTGGACCCGTCATTCCTGAAACATGGAATTTTCTGAGTTTTTTAACTTAGATAGCTGGTTTGATTTTTGGGGTGTTACAATATCTCCCCATTGAGATCATTCATCCTCGAATGAAGACTAAACAAGGGAAAACTTAAGAGAAAACAACCTAACCAACAACAGAACATGGAAATCAAAGGGTAAACATAAAAACTGAACCTTTCAACTTGAAAACATGATAACCTAACTTCGTAAAACATGGATGCATGCTAGAATCATGAGAGTAACTGATGGGATAGAATCAGAGGGATATACTAAGGAGGGAACTTGTACCTCAAGCTGGAACTGAATCGGAAGGAAAGAGATGAGGATATTTGCCCTACATGGCCTCTTCCGCTTCCCAAGTAGCACCCTCTACAAGCTGATTCCTCCAAAGGACTTTTACCAAAGCGACTTCTTTGTTCCTCAACCTCCGAATCTGATGATAAAGGATCTCCACGGGAACCTCCTCATAGGGAGGCTATCCTTCAAACCCACATCCTCCAAAGGTATAATCCATCTCGGATCACCCACACACTTTTTCAACAAGGAAACATGGAAAACTGGATGAACTGCTTCCAACTCCGTTGGCAACTCCAACTCATACGCAATGCTATCAACTCTCCTCAAAATCTGATAAGGACCTACAAAATGGGGACAAAGCTTTCCTTTCTTGGCTAACCTTATCACACCCTTCATGGGTGACACCTTTAGGAAAACCCAATCATCAACTTCAAATTCCAATTCCCTTCTCCTCACATCCGCATAAGATTTTTGTTGACTCTGAGCGGTCTTCAATCTTTCCCTAATAAGCTGAAACTTCTCCATAGTCTCATGAACCAAATCTGGACCAATCAAGGCTGCCTCACCTAACTCAAACCAACAAATCAGAGACCTACATCTTCGGTCATAAAGTGCCTCATATGGAGCCATCTGGATGCTAAAGTGAAAGTTGTTGTTGTAGGCAAACTCGATAAGAGGTAAATGATCATTCCAATTACCTTTGAAATCAATCACACAAGCTCTCAACATATCTTCCAAGGTCTAAATAGTGCACTCTGCCTGACCGTCTGTCTGAGGGTGAAAAGCTGTGCTAAGCTTCACCTGGGTACTAAGACCTTTCTGAAAGGATTTCCAAAACTGAGATGTAAACTGAGGACCTCTATCAGAAATGATAGACAAGGGAAAACCATGCAATCTAACTATTTTTCGGATGTAGAGTCTGGCATAATCATCCGCTGAATCAGTATTCTGGGAGAAAACCTCCACCCCCTGCTGATGAACTGCACCCTTAAGTTGAAGTAGAATGAGATCCCTGTCTTGCTTTGCCTTCACTTCAGTTACCAAAGATGATTCATCACCATTTTGTACAATCACACTACCTTATGTCGAGTCCATAAGGCGAACTCCCAACCGAGATAGCCTATGAACCTCTTTAATCAATTCCTTTTTCCCATCATCAACGGAAGACACACTTCCCATGGACAGTCTACTCAAAGCATTCGCCGCAATATTGTCCTTACCCGGATGGTAAAGCACACTCATATCATAATCCTTAAGAAGCTCAAGCCATCTTCTTTGTCGCATATTCAATTCCTTTTGAGTGAACACATACTGAAGACTCTTATGATCGGTGAATACATCTACATGCACCCCATACAAATAATGTCTCCAAATTTTCAAAGAAAAGACCACGGCTTCCAACTCAAGATCATTAGTAGGGTAGTTCTTCTCATGAGTCTTAAGCTGTCTTCAAGCATAAGCAATCACCTTACTATGATGCATCAAAACACAACCCAAAAAAATCCTAGAAGCATCACAATACACAACAAAATCATCTAAGCCCTTAGGTAGAGCTAACACTAGAGTTGTGGCCAATCTAGTCTTCAATTCCTGAAAGTTCTTCTCACACAAGTCGGACCACTAAATTCTTACCTTTTTTTTCTGAGTCAATCGGGTCAAAGTGGCAGCAATGTAAGAAAACCCTTCCACAAACCTCCTGTAGCAACCAGCCAAACCCAAAAAGCTCCTAATATTAGACGGGGAAGTAGGTCTAGGCCAGTTCTTTACCGCCTCAATCTTTTGAGAATCCACCCGAATACCATCTTTAGTCATAATATGACCCAAAAAAGCAACAGACTGCATCCAAAACTCACACTTGCTAAACTTAGCAAACAACTCTCTATCCTTGAGAGTTTGCAACACAACCCTCAAGTGGTCTGCATGCTCTCCTCACTCCGAGAGTAGATGAGGATATCATCAATGAAAATAATCACAAACATATCCAAATACTATTTGAACACACAGTTCATCAAATCCATAAAGGCTGCATGAGCATTCATTATACCAAAAGACATAACAACAAACTCATAATGACCATAACCAGTCCTGAATGCTGTCTTTGGAATATTACACTCTCTAACACAAAGCTGATGATAACCGGATCTAAGGTCGATCTTGGAGAAGAATCTAGCACCCTGAAGCTGATCGAACAAGTCATCAATCCTAGGAATGGGATACTTATTCTTGACTGTGACTTTGTTCAACTCACAATAATCAATACACATTCTAAGAGAACCATCCTTCTTCCGAACAAACAAAACTGGGTCACCCCACGGAGAAATGCTAAGCCTGATGAAACCTTTATCAAGAAGATCCTTCAATTGATCTTTCAACTATTTAAGTTCTGTGGGAGCCATTGTATAGGGAGGAATAGAGATAGGATTCATATCTGGGAGAAGATCTATTCCAAAGTCAATCTCCCGCTCGGGAGAGACTTCGGGCAAATCATCGGGAAACAATTCTGGGAATTCAATAACAACATGAACAGACTGAAGGTATGGGGTTTTGGACTCCGTGTCCATAACCCACACTATGTGATAAATATACCCCTTTGAAATCATCTTCCTAGACTTAAGATAAGATATGAAGCGACCTTTCGAGGAAGGGGGACTGCCTTTCCATTCTAAAATGGGTTCATTTGGAAACTTGGAACTAACTATCCAGGTAAGACAATCAACAGAAGCATAACATGAATACAACCAATCCATACCAAGAATGACATCAAAATCTATCATCTCTAACTCTACTAGATTTACTGAAGTGACTCTATGAAGGACTGAGATATGGAAATTTTGGTAGATTCTTTTAGCTAAGACTGACTCACCCACATGAGTAGAAACATAAAAGGGTTCTAAAAGCAATTCAGGACATACTTCGAATTTGCATGCTATAAAAGGGGTCACAAAATATAAGGAAGCACTGGGATCCAACAAAGCATATACATTGAAAGAGAAGACTTTCAACATACCAGTGACAACATCTGGAGAACTCTCCTGATCCTGACGGGAGGACATAACATAGAGATAGTTCTGGCGCTGAGTACCAGAACTAGAAGCTGCACCCTGCTGGGCTAGTCTACCTCCTGAAGCTGCTGGGGTAGGCTGAGACCTACCTCTATGTCCCTTCCTAGCTGAAGGGAAATCTCTGATACGGTGCCCAGTCTGACCAAACCCAAAACAACCCTCTCTACCAGCCAAACACTCACCGGGGTGATTCTTCCCACACTTAACACAAGCTGGGTATGTAACACCCCAAAAATCCTAAACTAAATACCCGAACCTTTTCCATGAGTGTAATGACAATTTTCCTAGTGTGGTGAGTGATTTAGATGCAAATTATGTTCATAAGAAACTCCTATCATCAAGTTAAGTCGCAAGCACCTCACCAAAGTAAGTTTTCATGTAAGTCTAAATTAGGGTGAAATTCAATCGATCATTCCTCCTAAAATATAAATAGTTAGTGGACTAGTACCCACAAAATTAAAGGTTTCTGAGCCTATTTTCCAACGCCACTGACCGCGCATTAATCTGAGTCTGGAGTAAAAAGTTATGGACAGTTTACTGCAGTGCTGCCAGTGATGACGGATGGGAATGACGAACCGTGGTTCTGAACCACGGTCCGTACTTCGACTCGTCTTGCTGACCTGAATCTTAAAATTTTTATCTTCAAAACCACTGGTTGGTTCATGACCTGTAGACCAAAACCACGGTCAGTAGAGTGACCCATGGTTTATCAAAATTCAGCTTTTCGGCCCGGTTTCCACGAATGACTTGACGGGTCATCGTATTGAACGACATTCCATCCTATAACCCGTAGAATCACCTTCAGAGAGGTACCAAGTCCTCTAAATTCCATGATTGGGTTGATGACTCGTCAACCTATTCCATGCCCCATCCTTCCATCCATAGTTTCTGAGGATCAGAGGATCCTTATTTTCCTAAAGTCAAAACCACGAGTCACAGGATGGCCCATCGTTCGGAATCACGTACCATAGAGTGACTCATGGAATGGATTTACAATAGACTCCCAGAATTGGTTCTTGAAACCATGACTCCCTTTGACGGTCCTTCATTTTGGATGACGGACCATGGACCAACTCGTGGTCCCTGAGATCAAATTTTTCCAGTTTTTTCTAAGCTCAAGTCCAGGAGTATTTTTATAATTTCCCACTCTTTTAACTCCTATACTAAGTTGTCTTAAGCCTATTTAGGAGGGTTTTTATTCCCACTTGACCTAAGTTCTCTCCCATTCTTGCTATCAAATTTCAAAAGAAGAAAAATGAGCTCCATCCTCTCAAGCTTCTCCATCCTCTCAAGCTTCAAGTTAGGATATCAAGCTCCATAGCAAGGGATTCACTTCAAGTCTCCTAAGTCTTTTCAATTCAAGTGGGTTAGCTCCAACCAAGGTATGTGGGTATTCAATAAGGGATTCCTTCACCCTTATGCCCAAAATCCCAATCTTCTACATTGAACTTATTGATTTCTAAACTAGGGTTCTTACTCAATTCTTATGGGTCCTTCTAAAATTATTTTCTCATGATTCTTCTATGGATTCTAACTCTAAATTGCATGATTTTGCATGAGTTTTTATGAATGGTTTCTTATTCATGATTTTAAGGCAAATCGTTGTCCAATTTATGAAACTTGGGTTCTTACCCAAATTGGGAAAAAGTTATGGGTTTTGTTTTAAATCTTCAATTCATGATTTCTCATCCATTACCCATGATTTAATTGATGTTTTGTAAGTGTTCTTAAAAGCCCATATGTTAATCATGACTTTTAGCACGATTCCTTTGGATTGCATGTCATCAAGTAAAATTGGTATGTTTAGATAATATGACCTCTATTTTCATGAAGTTGCATGCTAAATTCTTCAAGTTATGATTTTAGAAAGGAAAGTATATCTTGAATTATGGTTTTGCAAAGCTTTAAGACTTATGATATGAAATTGGTATGGCATCAGATATGCCCCATGTTTTATGAAAGGTTTGGCATCCAGATATGTCTACCTAAGTTATGAACAATTTTGACATTAGATATGTCTCCATGCTTGATGACCAGATTTGACATCAGATATGTCACCAGTTATGATCAGTTTTGGCATCAGATACGCCCCAGTCTTATATGAGCTATATATATGTTTTGGGAGTAGTATTAGCACTAAGTTGGATTGGGTGAGAGTACCCATAGTCCCAGAACTACGTGCCCCCGTAGGTTCTAAGTCCCCTCTGTTTGGCATCAGATTTAGTGATCACGCCACAGTCATGCCTCTATACCCTGGCAAGGTATATTGGGTCCTTTCGATAGGGCGTATACATCGGATTCCATGTAGCTCACATGTTCTATGTCGGTTAGAAAACCTCCCACAGAAACAGTTTATGCTTTAAAAATGTATTGACTCTTGGCTTTCAGATTTCAAACTTACTACTTACGATTATGTTTTTAGCTTATGATATTGCATTGAGTCATTACATTACAGATTTTACTATTACTGCATGATTTCAGCTTCAAAGATAATTTAAGCATGTTTTATCATAAATTATACATGATCTCAGTTTTAAACAGGCTTTCCAGTATATTTTGATCATGACCTATGCATATCCCACATACTTGGTACATCCTATAGTACTGAAACATATCTTGCGCTGCATCCTTTGATGATGCAGATTTAGGTGTTCCTTCTCAGACCCGTGGCTAGAGCTTCCAGGCCACTTTTTGTCAGCTGTTGGTGAGTCCTCTTAGATCGAGGACTAGTTATGTTCTTAGTCAGTTTTAGCTATTATATTTTTCCACACTTCTAGTTAGATAGGGTCTTGTCCTAGAAACTCTTTATGTCATGAGTAGAGGATTTTCAGACATAGACAGCTTTTGAGTCTCTTTCTGGATTTTGTATTCCTATTTGACTTGACTATCCAATTATGTGATTCCAAATTTATCTATTATGCTTCCGCTTATCTTTTGTTATGCTTGAGAATGCTATGACCAAGGGTTAGCTTAGGGCACTTGTGGTCCCAAGTACCGTGTTACATCTAGGGGGTAACCTTGGGGCGTGAAAAACTTGGTATTAGAGCCTCAGGTTCAAGAGTCCTAGGGTGTCAGAAAGCCACATCAAGTAGTGACTCTTTCATAGGTGTGAAGCGCACCACACTTATGAGGGGAGACTATGAGGTATTTTAGGAAAAACTTCACTTGTTTGTGTTCAATATCATGCGATAGAGTTTGACTCTACTTACCCTTCTAATATGTTCTGTACATATTTTAGATAATTTCTCCGCGAAGAAACCCCATGAGGAATGCTAATCCGACAACTCCAGATCATGAGGTTACGAATGCAGAATTTTGTGAAGCCATTGGTATATTGGCTCAAGCCATGACAGCTCAGTTTAATGAGAAATAGAAACTAAAGAAGAGGAAGAGGAAAAACAAGAAGACCGGAACATGGAACCAATCGTCTTCTCAGCAGAGGTCATCTGGACCAACCCCATCTCTAGTTAGCATACCTGCCCTCGATTCTCAGTCTTGTCACCATAAGGCTCCGAAGACCTTGAGGTACCCTCATTGTAGTAGATGCGGTAAGTTTCATCTAGGTGAATATCTTGCAGGCAAGGAAGGGTGTTTAAGGTGTGGTCAGTTAGGCCATAGGATTAGGAATTTACCCTTATCTAAGCGGAGCAACTGTGGTGTTCAGCTCCAAAACCAATTCCTTTCATTGCCTAGCCTGCCGGGTCAGAGTATTCCTCCAGAAGTTGAATCAGGTACGTCAATAGATTTTCTTCCTTTATGCATCCATAGTCCCCGGACCCCTACTCTTGTTTGGTACTGAGTTGTCTTGACTTAGAACTAAGTGGGATATGAGGGTTGAGGCCTAGACTTTTAAGAGAAGGAGAGTCTTAGACTATAGAAGGAAATGGGTATTCGTGCTAGATTCTGGAGTAGTGTATTAGGGTAAAACAATCATAGTTCCTTTGAGAGGTGGGTGAGAGGTCCATAGACTTAGGAGGGTGGCATAAACCTAAGGGGGAGATGGGGGAATGTAGAATCAGTTAGACTTTGGAGGCTCAAGTAGCGATGCTTGTAGGTGTTAGAACAAAGTCAAGAGGGGAGGTAGAAGCTTATTTCCATCTTAGAGTCCTAAGTATACTTCTTCCATTATGATACCTTTCGCATGCCTTGTGTGTCAGCTCCATGGTGCTATTTCAGATTCACGCTTAGATTCTAGAATGGCAAGTAATCACTTTAGACAACGACTCTACTCTTTTCCCGCGATTCTATAAATTTCAGCTTTATGCCCTGAGGTTTGTGATCTATGTAAACTCATGCCTCTCAGTACGCTCAGTCCTATTTACTCAGTTCATTCTTCAGACATGCCTCTATGGCTAACCAAATCATGTTACGTTAAGTATATGCTCCGACCTGATTCTTGAAATGGTTTGCGCTTATGATTTCCTTGATCTAAAGCCCTTGACCTTTGCCTTTGATGACGAAGGGTGGTAATCCCCACCATACATGCCTTACGTGCCCAGTATATGAAATACTCATGCCTATTGCACTCCACCCCCCAAGCCCCACCTTGAGTGGCTTGATCACACTAAGTGTAAGTCAAGATCAATCTGTAATCCTTCATTTGTGATGCTCATGCTCCCGCTCTTTTCTTTCGGTGATTCTGGCTTATGTTGTTATGGGTGTTAGGGAAGGAAGCCTAGTAGTAGCCTAAACGAGAAGTAGTGGGTTTATTTTCCTTTTGGTATTCTTGCTGGGGAATTTTGGTGTGTCTCCTTGTAGAAATTCTTGATGTTGCAACTCCTAATTATGATAGGGAAGAGGAGGGAAGTCTTGAATAGGGTAGGCTACGAAACCATAATGTGACCATAGTTAAGCTTAATTATCATGATAGGATACATGTGGATATCTGTTTTGCATAACTAGTGACCCTTTGGTTGGAATCCTTAGGTTAGTTGGTTGTTGTGATAAGAGGGGATGCTATCCTTAGAAGACGTTCTTGAAGAAAAATATTTGGTTGAGATAGGTTTGAATATATAGAATCGAGTAGATACACTCAGACCTTAGTACCCTTATGTACGCTCTTGAGGTTGTTAGTTTCAAATGGTAGGAGTGGTATTTAAAAGAGAATAGTTTTCCTGTATATCTACTTCTCTCAGTTTGGTGTCCCTTTAAGTTAACTGCGATTTCTAGAGTATGTTTGTTCTTTATGAGTTTTAGCTGAGTTCCTACTCTCATCCCAGTCCAGTTATCATGTTGGATATCCAGTTCCTATCCTATTGGTCATTTTTACATTCTCAGCATGTATACATGTCTCATAAAACCAACTCAGTTTTTATTTCAATCGGAAGTCGGTTACCAAGACAGTACTTCAGCTTTCACAACTTAGTTGAAGGAGCTACTTAGGTAGCAGAAAAATCCATGAAGGCCAAGTACCCTCACCCTTTTTCCTTCCGATCCGGTTTCAGCTTGAGGTAGTAGTTCCATCCTTAGTATGTCCTCCCGAATCTATTCCATCAGTTTTCCTCACGATCCTAGCACGTATTCAAATTTTCAAAGAAGATTCAGCCATGTTTTAAGTTCAAAAGTTCAGTTTCATGTTGATCTTTCGGTTTTCATGTTTCGTTTTTGGTTGGGTTATTTTCTCTCTAGAGTTCCCTTGCTTAGTCTTCATTCAAGGACGAATGATCCCAAGGGGGAGATATTGTAACACCCCAAAAATCCTAAGCTAAATACCCGAACCTTTTCCATGAGTGTAATGATCATTTTCCTAGTGTGGTGAGTGCTTTGGATACAAATTATGTTCATAAGAAACTCCTATCATCAAGTTTAGTCGCAAACACCTCACAAAAGTAAGTTTTCATGTAAGACTAAATTAGGGTCAACTTCAATCGATTATTCCTCCTAAAATATAAAGAGTTAGGTGGCATAGTACCCACCAAATTGAAGGTTTTTTATTATTCTTTCCAACGCCACTGACCGCGCATTAAATCGAGTCCGAAGTAAAAAGTTATGGGCAGTTTACTGCAGTGTTGCCAGTGATGACGGATGGGAATGACGTACAGTGGTTCTGAACCACGGTCTGTACTTCGACTCGTCGTTGCTAAACTGAACCTTAAAATTTTCATCTTCAAAACCACTGGTTGGTTCACAACCCGTATACCAAAACCACGGTCAGTAGAGTGACCCGTGGTTTATCAAAATTCAGCTTTTCGGCCTGGTTTCCACGAAAGACTTGACGGGTCATCATGTTGAACAACGGTCAATCCTATAACCTGTAGAATCACCTTCAGAGAGGTACCAAGTCCTCTATATTCTACAAGTGGGTTGATGACTCATCAACCTATTCCACGACCCATCCTTCCATCCGTAGTTTCTGAGGATCAGAGGATCCTTACTTTCCTAAAGTCAAAACCATGAGTCACGGACCGTAGAGTGACTCGTGGAATGGATTTTCAGTAGACTCCCAGAAGTGGTTCTTGAAACCACGACTCCCTTTGATGGTCTTTCCTTTTGGATGACAGACCGTGGACCAACTCGTGGTCCCTGAGATCGACTTTTTCCAGTTTTTTCCAAGGTTAAGTTCAGGGGTATTATTGTAATTTTCCACTATTTTAACTCCTGTACTAAGTCGTTTTAAGCCTATTAGGAGGGATTTTATTCCAGTTGACCTAAGTTGTCTCCCATTTTTTCTATCAAATTTCAAAAGAATAAAAAGGAGTTCCATCCTCTCAAGCTTCAAGTTAGGATTTCAAGCTCCATAGCAAGGGATTCACTTCAAGTCTCCTAAGTCATTTCAATTCAAGTGGGTTAGCTCCAACCAAGGTATGTGGGTATTAAATAAGGGATTCCTTCACCTTTATGCCCAAAATCCCAATCTTCTACATTGAACTTATGGATTTCTAAACTAGGATTCTTACTCAATTCTTATGGGTCCTTCTAAAATTGATTCCTCATGATTCTTCTATGAATTCTAACTCTAAATTGCATGATTTTGCATGAGTTTTTATGAGTGGTTTCTTATTCATCCCATGGATGAGCTTAACACAGGCAGCTGCTCATGCCATGCTAGCGCCCCTGACCGACATCGGCACAGGCAGGCAGGCACCCATGCCATGCCAGCACCCCTGGTCGACTTGGCACAGGCAGGCAGGCGCTGAGGCAATGCCAGCGCCCCTGACCGACATCGGCACAGGCAGGCACCCAGGCCATGCCAGCGCCCAGGCCGGCTCCCATGCCAGTGCCCATGCCGGCACTGATCGCTCCAGAAGATCAAGAAATGACCACTTTCACCTGCCCATATGGAACCTTTGCCTTCAAGAGGATGCCCTTTGGGCTTTGCGATGCCCCGACCACCTTCCAAAGGTGTATGATGTCGATATTCTCGGACATTGTGGAAGACACCATGGAAATTTTTATGGATGACTTTTCTGTTGTTGGAGATGAGTTTAGCGATTGTCTGGAGCATCTAGAGAAGGTACTTAAAAGATATGAGGATACAAATTTGGTGTTGAATTAGGAAAAATGTCATTTCATGGTGAAGGAAGGGATTTTCTTGGGGCACAAGATTTCCCAAAAGGGGCTTGAAGTTGATCAAGCCAAAATCGAGGTTATATCAAAACTACCCCCTTCGAAAACTGTGAAGGGTGTTCGAAGTTTTCTCGGCCACGCTGGGTTCTATAGGAGTTTTATGAAAGACTTCTATAGAGTGGCCTATCCTTTATGCAAGCTACTAGAAAAAAAGGCCAAATTTGACTTTGATGATCTTTGCATGAAAGTGTTCCTTACCTTGAAAGAGAAGTTGACCTCTACTCCTATTATCATTTATCCAGATTGGTCGAAACAATTTGAGCTTATGTGCAACGCCAGTGGCGTAGCTTTAGGGAAAGTGCTTGGTCAACGAAGGGAAAAGCTTTTCCACCTGATCTATTATGCGAGTAAGACCTTGAACACAACCCAAACTAACTACACCTGTTATGGAGCAAGAATTATTGGAAGTGGTGTTTTCTTTCAAGAAATTTCAAGCATATCTCTTGGGGACTAAGGTGGTGGTGCACACTGACCATGCAGCTCTCAGATATTTGATGACAAAAAAAAATACGAAACCCTGACTAATACGATGGGTGTTACTCCTTCAGGAGTTTGATTTTGAGGTGAAGGACCGGAGGGGGTGTTAAAATCAAGTGGCTGACCACTTATCGCGTTTGGAAGAAGAAGGAAGGCCTATGGGGGAGCTTGAAATCAATGACTCATTCCCGAATGAGCAAATTTTGGCTGTTTCTCATGATTTGACATCTTGGTTTGCAAATTTTTCCAATTACTTGGCAAATGATCTACTTCCGAAAGGATTGAACTCGAATGAGAAAAAGAGATTCCTCCACAACATTTGGAAAAATTATTGGGATGAGCCTTACTTGTTTTGGATTTGCACCAATGGGATGATACAAAGGTGTGTACCAGAAATTGAAATGTTACCCATTCATAGAGCATGCCATTCGTCACCCGTTGGTGGACACCATGGGGGCATGCGTACGACCTCTAAAGTATAGAAAAGTGGGTTCTATTGGCCTACCTTGTTCCAAGATGCCCATGATTTGGTAAAGGAGTGTGATAAGTGTCAACGCAGAGGAGGCTTATCTTGGCGTTATGAGCTTCCACTAACACCTATCCTAAAGGTAGAGTTATTTGATGTATGGGGTATCGATTTTATGGGACCCTTTACAAGCTCACATGGAAACACCTATATTCTAGTGGCTGTAGACTACGTGTCCAAATGGGTCGAAGCGGTGGATTTACCAAATAATGAAGGGAGAAGTGTGTCTGCTTTTCTAAAAAAGCACATCTTTTCGAGGTTTGGCATACCTCGTGCCATCATTAGTGATGGAGGATCACACTTTTGCAACAAGTTGTTTAGCATTCTACTTGAGAAATATGGTGTCAAGCACAAAGTCTCCACTCCATACCATCCACAAATGAGAAGGCAAGTTGAGGTGTCCAATCGGGAGATTAAGTCCATCCTTTCAAAGTCTGTAAATGTTCACCAATAGGATTGATCACGCAAGTTAAACGATGCTTTATGGGCATATAGTACAGCCTACAAGACCCCAATTGGAATTCCCCCCTATCAATTGGTCTTTGGCAAGGCTTGTCATCTCCCGATCGAATTGGAACACAAAGCTTTGTGGGCCTTAAAGAAGATAAACTTGGATTGGGAGAGAGCCTCTCATACTAGATTGGAAGACCTCAATGAAATGGATGAATTCCGGATGCGAGCTTATGAAAGTGCCTCTATCTACAAGGCCTGAATAAAGCGATATCATGATCAACAAATCCTAAGGCGTGAGTTCCACCCGAGAGATTGGGTGCTCCTATTCAAATCTAGACTTTGGCTTTTTCTGGGAAAGTTAAAGTCCAAATGGTTGGGTCCTTTCAAAGTGCATCAAGTTTTCCTCAAAGGAGCCATAGATTTAGAGAATGAAGATGGCTCGGTATTCAAAGTCAATGGGCAATGAGTGAAGAAGTACTTGGGAATTCTGGAAGAAGTTGAAATGGTAGAGCCCATTTACTTAGATGAGCCTTGAGAGGGAGGTACCTTCATCGAGCCATGACGTTAAACCAAGCGCTTCTTATGTCACATCCCGAAGCTACTCCCTAGACGCAACATGTTGCTTAGTGTTACAAGTGACCCCAAGATAACCCATGGCATGACATATCTATACAAAATTAGAGTAAAGCATGAATTGTGCGGAAGCTAAACCCATCATTATCTGAAAGCAAGGAAGAACCCAAAAGTCTAAATTTATAAATAGTTTAGTGCTGACTGAAAAACATTACTAACAACTGCTGAAACTAGTCTATGTCTGAAAGCCATCTAACTGAATAGGAGTTTCTAGGACATGGCCGCAGCTAACTCTAACAAATGTGAGACTGAAAGTAAATACTGAAGATATAAGCATGTCTATCGTCCTCGAACTACTGAGTAATCACCACTGAACTGCTGAGTATGGACTGGAAGTCAAACTAACCGCAGTCTGGATGCTGAGCGCCTGAACCTACATCATAAAATGATGTAGCACAAAAGTATGCGTCAGTACTTTGAATGTACTGAGCATACGAGATATAGGCTAAGCTGAACAACATAATAACCGAGCATAAAAAAGATATACTGGAACATAACTGAAAGCTAAACTAGATGCGATGACCAAGTACAAATCATGAAGATATAACATGCTGAGCTGATTAATGAAATATATAAATATATACTTAATACATATTCAATGCACATGAATCTGACTTTGGGAGATACTATTAACCGATATACATCAAGCTGAGCTAACTGTGGGGCCAACCTGTAACCCTGGATGGAAGGTGTTCAAACCTTGACAAGGGTACGAAAAAGTCAAACATGGATCCACTACTGATGTACAAAAGGGACAAAGAGGTACAACCTAGTCTGATAGCTGACTCTTCTAAACCTACGATGGCGCCGTAGTTTTGGGACTTGGGGACTACTAAAATGTCTTAGCCTAAACTGACAGCTAAAACCTTCGTCCCCTCATCCGTTTGGTACTAAGTCTACTTCAAACTGAATATAAGCAACAATGTACTGAAATGATGGATAGCTCAAAATACTGGAAATCAACTGAGAATGCAACATAAATATACTGAGGGATATGGCATTCGAATTCTGATGCATGAGCATATAACTAATTTGCCTAGTAAGCTTGATTCATGATGTACTGTAAGTATACAAACTAGGGTTTCTGAACACTGTACATAGAACTATACTAATTCTCCAAGAAATATGTAATCAATACCATAGAGGTGGTAGGAACTGAATTTCAATAAATCCCTAAGATTTTGGAACACTAGGTCTGAACAATTCATGAAGAAAACTAAAGACTAACTGGAATCTAGGGACCTAATGGGTGAAAGGAACCCACTACTGAAATCCCACATACCTGGTGAAGAAATCTATGAATAAATCCTTGGGGCTGAACTTGATGAAGACCTTTGCTTGTTCTTGCGAGAAAACTGTCGCCTCTTTCTCTTATTTTCTTTCTAAGGTTGAAGAATTTAGGAGAATAGATGTTTTAGGTAGTTTGTTACTAATTAAATAGGCTTAGAGTAGTCAAAATGTCTTAGCTTAGGCTTTAAAAGAGGTAGGTAAAGTCCGGAATACCCCTGGGAAATTTAAAAGAAAAACTGCCGAAATTGCGTCTCAGGGATCACGACTCAAAATGACAGGCTGTACTCCTAGACGATGGGCCATCAATTGAGTCATGGTCCTACCTAGGAGTTTTAGGGGTTCTATGGTCTTAGGAATTACGACTCCAAAGGATGGGCCATACTCCAGGAAGACGGTTCATCATGTGACCCATGATTCCTGGGACAAGGGATAAAGTTCTCTGAGGTTCTAGTTCCATGAGTAGCCAGGACGATCCATGGTCCTGGACTACGGCTCTTTGTCTAACTCGTGGTCCCTGATCCCTTAACTGTTGGTCCTCTAATTAAGGGAAACCATAAGTAAAAGGATAGATCATGGTTCCAAACTATGGTCAGTGGTCTGACTCGTGGTTCCTGAGACTTGAGTTGGGGGTCTACTGGATTTGGGACTACGGTTTGAGACGATGGACCATAGTTCCAAACTACGGTCCGTGGTCTTGAATCGTGGTTCTTGGAAACTTGAATTTTTTTTGAAATTTTTATTTTCTACTGGTTTTCTAAGCTTAGTCTGGGCGTGGAAGTTCTGGGGTATTACAATATCTCCCCCTTGGGATCATTTGTCCTCGAATGAAGACTCTGAGGATGTATGGAAAGAGTTGCAATCCCCTCCAACTGAGTACTAGAAACTGATATCTAACTGAACTGAGTTCCATGAACATGCAAACATGCTGAAATGTAAGTATAACTGAGGGAACAAGGTACTAACACTGAATTACACAAGAGTAAACTGAGAGACTGGAGAGGAACTATTACTTCAAGCTGAAACTAAATCTTATGGAAAGAGGTGAGGCTACATGGACATCATGGCAGCTTCTGCTTCCCAAGTAGCTCCCTCTACGAAATGATTCCTCCACAAAACTTTCACTTAAGCGACTTCTTTGTTTCTCAACCTACGAACTTGATGGTCAAGAATATCAACTAGAACCTCCTCATAGGTGAGGCTATCCTTCACAACCACACTCTCTAAAGGTAATATCGATGTCGGATCACCCACACACTTCTTCAATAATGAAATATGAATGACTGGATGAACTGCTGCTAGTTCTGATGGAAACTCTAACTCATAAACCATTACCAACCCTTTTCCAGATTCTGTAAGGACCTAAAAACCTGGGACTGAGCTTCCCTTTCTTTCTAAATCTCATTAGCCCCATCATAGATGACACTTTCAGGAAAACCATTCATCAATTTTGAACTCTAAGTCTCTTCTCCTAACATCTGCATAGGACTTTTGACGACTTTGAGCTGTCTTTAGTCTATCTCTGATGAGTTGAACTTTCTCCATAGCCTCATGAACCGAATCTGGCCCAATCAAGGCTGCTTCACCTACTTTGAACCAGCCAATAGGTGATCTACATCTACACCTATAGAGTGCCTCATATAGGGCCATCTGGATGCTGGAATGGAAGCTGTTATTGTAGGCGAACTCTATGAGAGGCAGGTGATCATCCCAACTACCCTTGAAGTCAATCACATAAGATCTCAACATATCCACTAAGGTCTTAATTATACATTCTGCCTGACCATCTGTCTGCGGATGAAATACTGTACTAAGATTCACCTGAGTACCAAGACCTTTCTAAAATGATCTGTAGAATTGAGACGTAAACTGAGGACCTCTATCTGAGATGATAGATAAGGGAACCCCATGCAACCTGACTATCTCACTAATGTAGAGTCTGGCATAATCCTCCGTTGAATCCGTAGTCTTGACTGCCAAGAAGTGAACTGACTTAGTAACCTTGTCCACTATCACCCAAATAGAGTCATGCTGCCTGTGAGTATGAGGTAAACCCGTAATGAAATCCATATTGACCACTTCCCACTTCTAAGTAGGAATGCTAATATCCTGAGTAACACCCCCTGATTTCTGATGTTCCACCTTAACCAGCTGACAGTTGGGACACTTAGCCACGAAATCTGCGATGTCACTCTTCATGTCATTCCACCAATAGACTTCCCATAGATCATGGTACATCTTAGTGGCACGCAGATGAATAAAATATTTGGAATTATGGGCTTTGGTAAGGATCTGCTGCCTCAACTCACCCACATTCGGAACACATAAGCGACCCTGGTAACAGAGCACACCATCTCCCCCTTTGGAGAAAACCTCGACACTCTGTTGATGAACTTCACCTTTAAGCTGAAGCAATATGGTATCACTATCCTGTTTCTCTTTAACCTCCGCTACCAATGAAGATTCTGACCCATTCTGGACTATCATACCACCATCTAGTGTGTCCATGAGGCAAACTCCTAAGCGATCAAACCTATGAACATCTCTGGCTAATTCTTTCTTCTCTTCTTCAACATGTGACACACTACCCATGGATAGCCTGCTGAGTGCATCAACCACTACATTAGCCTTACCCAAATGCTAGAGCACATTCATATCATAATCCTTGAGGAACTCAAGCCATCTCCTATGATGAAGATTCAAATCTTTCTGGGTGAACAAATACTGGAGGATCTTATGATCTGTGAACACATCAACATGAACACCTTACAAATAGGGTCTCCAGATCTTTAGGGCAAACACAATCTCTACAAGCTTGAGGTCATGAGTCAGGTAATTTTTTTCATGGACCTTAAGCTGTCTGGAAACATAAGCTATGACCTTACCCTGCTGCATCAAAACACAACCCAGGCCGACTCTAGACGCATTGCAATAAACCACATAACCATCTGAACCCTCTAGTAGAGTCAAGACAAGAGTTGTAGTCAACCTGGTTTTCAGTTCCAAGAAACTCTTTTCACACTTATTTGACCACTGAAACTTGACCTTTTTCTGAGTCAACTTAGTCAATGGGGAAGCTATGGATGAAACTCTTTCAACAAATCTCCGGTAGTAACTGGCCAAACCCAAGAATCTTCTGATGTCAGTCGGAGAGGTGGGTCTGGGCCAGTGCATTACTGCCCCAATTTTATGGGAATCAACATGGATCCTTTCACTGGATACCACATGACCAAGGAAAGAAATAGACTATAACTAGAATTCACACTTGCTGAACTTAGCGAATAGCTGGTGATCTTTGAGAGTTTGTAGAACAACCCTCAGATGAGTTGCATGCTCCTCCTCATTCCGAGAGTAAAAAGGATATCATCAATGAAAACAATAATGAACAAGTCCAAATACTATTTGAACACCCTGTTCATTAAGTCCATGAAAACTACATGAGCATTGGTTAGTCCAAAAGACATAACTACAAATTTGTAGTGACCATACCGAGTCCTGAAGGCTGTCTTTGGGACGTCACTATCTCTAACTCTGAGTTGATGATAGCCAGATCTGAGGTCTATCTTAGAAAATCAACTAGCACCCTGAATCTAGTCGAAAAGTCATCAGTCTTGGGGATAGGATATTTGTTCTTGATTGTGACTTTGTTCAACTGGCAGTAGTCAATGCACATCCTGAGAGAACCGTCCTTCTTACGCACGAACAACACTGGAGCACCCCATGGAGAGATACTGGGTATGATGAAGCCCTTATCTAGAAGGTCTTTCAACTGTTCTTTCAATTCCTTAAGCTTAGGTGGAGCCATTCCGTAAGAAGGAATCAAAATAGGATGGGTATCTGGAAGGAGATCTATCCAAAGTTGATTTCCCTTTCGGGAGGAACTCCGGGAAGATCTTCTGGGAACACTTCTGGAAACTCATTCACTACTGGGACTGACTCAAGAGTTGGGGTGTCGAAGCTTGAATCCTTAACCTGAACAAAATGATAAATATACCCTTTGGAAATCATTTTTCTTGCCTTAAGGTAAGAGATAAACTGACCTGCAGGCACTTGAATTACTACCCTTTAACTCTAAGACTGGCTCATTAGGAAACTAAAACCGAAAGACCCTAGTTCTACAATTGACTGAGGCATAACAGGAATGTAACCAATCCATGCCTAGAATGATGTCAAAATCTACCATTTCTAACTCAACAAGATTTGCTTAGGTGACTTTATGGGAAACTGTGATAGGGTAATTTTTGTATACCCGTCTAGTTATAACTGGGTAACCAACTTGAGTAGAGACTGAGAAGGGTTCTGGGAGAATTTCTAGTTTGACATTAAAATTTACTGCTATATAAGGAGTTATAAATGAAAGTGTAGCCCCTAGATCTAACAATGCATAAACATTGGTAATAAAGACTCGCAACGTACCCGTGACCACATCAAGAGAATCCTCTTGGTCCTGTCTAGCCTAAAGAGCATATAACCTATTCTAGCACTGACCACCACCTATTCTAAATGAGGCACCATGCTGAGTAGGGTGACCTGCTTGAGCTGTTGTAGAACCAGTCTGAGTCTTTGGGCAAACATCCTTACCCTCTTGAGAAGCTGTTGGACAATCCCTCATCATGTGGCCTGGTTTACCACACCCCAAGCAATTTCCACTACCTACCATGCACTCACCTTGGTGGTTTCTACCACACTTTCTACACACTGGGTTAGTGCACCCACTAGTAACCATACCTTGGGACTTAGAGCCAGACGCTCTATCCTGTCAATCCTTTGAACTTATGCATTGAGGCACTAGCATAAGATGGAGTTGGAGCTGAATTTTTCTGGTGATATTGAGAGCGGTTGCCACCCTCTAACCTTTGCTGATAGTGGCTATAATCACATATCCTAGCCCTCTTAGCAACTCCTCCTCTTTCCTTAATCTTCTCCTCCTCAATCTGTTGAGCATAAGTAACTAACCTGGAGAAGTCCATTTCCTTAATGAGCATTGCCATCTTACATTCCTTGTGCACATCATCAGACACTCCAGATACAAACTTGCTCATACGAGCTCTAGGGTTAGCTACAATTGTCAGAGCATGCTTGGATAACTGAGTGAACTTCAGAGTATAATATTTTATGCTTATGTCATTCTTTTTCAGGTTGATGAACTCTTGAACCTTGGATTCCCTGAGCTCTAGTGGGAAGAACCAGTTCAGAAAAGCAGTCTTGAAAAGATCCCAAGTCATTGGTCTTGTTTTTGCATAACGAGATTCCTTCCATTGCTGGTACCAAGTGTAGGCAACTCATTTCAGCTTATAAGTGGCCAAGTCTGCACCCTCGACTGGGGTGACACCCATAATGCTTGTCACTTTCTGAATATCCTCTAAGAACTCTTGAGGATCCTCTTTTGGCTTGGACCCATGATACTCTAGAGGGTTCATCCGAGTGAAGTCTCAGATTTTGGCTGCATCAGTATTAACTCGAGGTGGAGCTGGTGGCGTAGCCTGCTAATTGACCTGGGTGGTCATGGCCTGAGCAAGCACTTGAAAAGCAGCCCTGAATTTGGCATGCATAACTTGCTCATTCAATGGGTCTACTGGAGCTGCTGGCTGATTCCTATCATTAGCTCTTTTGGGAGGCATTCTTATGAAATACAAAGAGCATGAGTTAGAATAGAAAGAGATTAAATAGAGTTCATACTCTATAGCATGAGCTGGAAAAGAAAGAAGGTAACTTATTACTAATGACATCTCATAGCTTCTCCCCCATAAGTGTGGCACGCTTCCCACCCATGAAGAAGACTCTACTCGATACGGCTTTCAGACATCCTAGGACACTTAAATTTTATGCTCTGATACCAAGTTTGTCATATCCCAAAGCTACCCCTTGGAAGCGACATGGTGCTTAGTGTCATTAGTGACCCCAAGCTAACCCATGGCATGACATATCTATACAAAATCAAAGTAAAGCATGCATTGTGTGGAAGCTAAAACCATCATTATCTGAAAGCAAGGAAGAACCCAAAGGTCTGAATATATAAATAGTTTAGTGCTGGCTGAAAAACAACACTAACAACTATTGAAACTAGTCTATGTCTGAAAGCCTTCTAACTGAATAGGAGTTGCTGGGACATGCCCCCAGCTAACTCTAACAAATCTAAGACTAAAAGTAAATACTGAAGATATAAGCATGTCTATCATCCTCGAACTACTGAGGACTCACTACTGAACTGCTGAGTATGGACTGGAAGTCAAACTAAGTACCGTCTGGATGTTGAGAGCCTGAACCTACATCATAAAATGATGTAGCACAAGAAGTATACGTAAGTACTTTGAATGTACTGAGCATGCGAGATACAGGCTAAGCTGAACAACATAATTACTGAGAATAGAAAAAGATATACAGGAACATAACTGAAAGCTAAACTGGATGCGATGACCAAGTACAAATCATAAAGATATAACATGCTGAGTTGATTACTGAAATATATAAATATATAGTAAATACATGGTCAATGCACATGAATCTGACTGTGGGAGGTACTATTAACCGACATACCCCAAGATGAGCTAACTATGGGGCCAACCTGTAACCCTGGATGGAAGGGTGTTCATACATTTCCAAGGGTATGAACAAGTCTGATGTGGATCCACTACTGATGTCCACAAGGGACAAGGAGGTACAACCTAGTTTGACAACTAACTCCTCTAAACCTCCGGTGGCATCGTAGTTCTGGGACTTTGTGACTGCTACTAAAGGTCTTAGCCTAAACTGACAGTTAAACCTTTATCCCCTCGTCCACTTGGTACTAAGTCTACTCCCAACTGAATATAAGCAACAATGTACTAAAATGATGGATAGCTCAAAATACTGGAAATCAACTGAGAATGCAACATATATATACTGAGGGATATGGCATTGGAATTCTTATGCATGAGCATATAACTAATCTACCTAGTAGCTTGATTCATGAAGTACTGTAAGTATACAAACTAGGGTTTCTAAACATTGTTCATAGAACTATACTAATTCTCCAAGAAACATGTAATCAATAGCATAGAGGTTGTAGGAACATAATTTCAATAAATCCCTAAGATTTTGGAACCTTAGGTCTGAACAATTCATGGAGAAAACTAATGATTGACTGGAATATAGGGACCTATTGGGTGAAAGGAACCCACTAGTGAAATCCCACATACCTGGTGAAGAAATCTACGGAGAAATCCTTGAATTTTTGGGCTGAACTTTATGAAGACCTCTTCTTGTTCTTGGGAGAAAACTGTCGCCTCTTTATCTTATTTTCTTTCTAAGGTTGAAGAATTTAGTAGAATAGATGTTTTAGGTAGTTTGTGACTAATTAAATAGGCTTAGAGTAGTAAAAATATCATAGCTTAGGCTTTAAACGAGGTAGGAAAAGTCTGGAATACCCTTGGGAAATTTAAAAGAAAAACTGCCGAAATTGTGACTCAGGGATTACGACTTGAAATGACGGGCCGTACTCCTAGATGATGGACCATCAACTGAGTCATGGTCCTACCTAGGAGTTTTAGGGGTTCTCTGGTCTCAGGAATTACAACTCCACAGGACAGATCGTACTCTAGGAAGATGGTTCGTCATGTGACCCATGATTCCTGGGACAAGGGCTAAGGGTCTTTGAGGTTCTGGTTCCACGAATCGATAGGACGATCCATCGTACTGGACTATGGCCCCTGGTCTGACTCGTTGTCCCAGAGCCCTAAATTGATATTCCTCTGATTAAGGGAAACCACGAGTGATAGGACAAATCTTGGTTCCAAACAATGGTCTGTGGTCTGACTCGTGGTTCCTAAGACTTGAACTGGGGGTCTACTGGATTTGGGACTACAGTTTGAGAGGACGGACCATGGTTCCAAACTACGGTCTGTGGTCTTAAACCGTGGTTCCTGGAAACTTGATTTGTTTTCTAAAAATCTTATTTTCTACTGGTTTTCTGAGCTTAGTCTGGGCGTGGAAGTTCTGGGGTATTACATCTTGGGAGGCAACCCAAGAACTTTTCTTTCTGTGTTTTTCTTATTTTCTGCTGTTATTTTGTATGTTGTTTCTGTTAGCCTTGTAGTTGGGAGTCGAGCCAAAGATATGGGAACAGTGATCAAATAGTATGATGCTTCATGCGATCGCACCACCCAGAGTGCGCATCGCACATCAGGTCATAGGAGCTTAGCAGAAAACTGACAAGTCAGACCACACAACGTGCAACTAGAATGAGATCGCATGAGCTGTTGTGCGCGTCGCACACCAGGTTCGCACCTCGTAGCAGAAGCCTCACACTTTTTCTCAGAATATCGCACCACTATGCGATCACTGGTGCATTTTTCATACCTGGAAATGCGGGTCACACATCCAGCACACAAGCAACAATCAGATTGAACTCTAAATTGGCCATTTTTGATTGTGTGACCGAGATGCGGTCGCACCACCAGAAGTGCATTTCACACAACTATTTCAGGGAGTGTTCTATCTTATCTATCTAATATCATTGGAGGCAATGCTACATTTCATTTGGGGGGTGTTTATATATCGCCTTGTTAATAATAATTCAGAAATAAACTATGAGGGTTTTTCTAATACCACATTTCTTTCCCAAGGAGCAAAGTTTTGATTATTTTATTTTTCTTCTCTTTTGTTTTTGTGCTGAACCGGGTTGGTATTTTTCTATGATAGATTGAGAGGCAACTTTCTTAAGGGAATATTCCATCTTTTAGTTTAGAATCGAGTCCGTAGTTGCTTGTCGCAAAATGGGCCCATCAAAAAAGTTCTCATGGCAAATTATTTTGAAAATAAAAGGAAGAAAGGAAATGAATTTTTGAGGAAAAGAATTCTCTTGTCATGAGTTGCACACTCTTGCTTTGGCTTAATTTACTCACAAACGAGTGTGTAATAAACTCGGAATAGCTTATCAAAAATTATTTGCCCTAATTGATTGTGAGACTAATGAAATAAGTCTTGTGGCATGATGCCTTGTGTGGTGAGGCTTTATCTTGATTCTTGTGCATAAGTGTCATCTAGAAATTGCCCCGAATGTGATTCAAGGCAAAATTCTAGGTGTGACCAAGCTTGGAAGATGACCTTAGGCCCTTTTTGACAACCACTTTACCCAAATGACCTCCCACGATATCAAATCCTAGTAAACCCCTTTTGAGCTTATGATCGTACTTTGGTACCTTGTAACACCTTTACCTTTTTGGAACCTCTATTTTGGCACCCATCCTCCCTAATTGCTTGAAAATGAAATGTAGGCTAAAAGCTAAAGTTTGGGGGAGAAACGAAATACAACATAGGCAAATGCCTAAGTTTGGGGGTGCATGTGATCAAATGAGGGGAAGAAAAGAAGTGCACTTCAAGTACAAGGTAGCACCTTAATTTCAAATTGAAAATTGCTCCAAAATATCAATCCAATGAGAAAATTGAAATGCAAAAATAGGTGCTACCAAGTGTAGGTGGTATAAGGAGTTTGAATGATCATGAGTTAAAAGGAGAAATCTTGGGTTGTGTGAGGGAGGAATAAGGTAAAGTTGAAATTGAAAGTGTGAGCGATGTTTGATATGAGAACAAAGATCATTAGGGAGGTAAAGTCACTTGATCCAAATGATATCATCACCTTGACCCTAGCCAACATTGTAACCCACAAGTCCTTGGTGATTCTGTGCTTGGCTACCCTATATTAGTGGCAATATACATGAAGGGCAAGCCTATGGTTCGACACGTATGCACTTGAACTTCCTTAAGTGAGTGAGATTCTTCTAGGTTCTCCTATAATCCCATGTTTTGTGAATTGAATGATTGTGAGTGGGATTCTAACTTGTGGTGAGTGGCATCATGCACTCGAATTGAAGCATATAGTCTCTATTTCAATTGAGGGGAATGAATAAGACAAGTTGTGTGGCGAATCTCGAGGCAAATCTTGACAGTCCATGACAATGACTTGAGAAGATTAAACATCTTGTTTTAAATGAAAAAATTCCCTTGAGTTTGAATGAGAAATGATGTCCTTTTTAAAAGGGTTTTGAAATGACCAATTGCCTTGAGTTTGTGGTGGTCCAAATTGAGATAAGCATAGTTGTTTGAGTCTTTTGTTTATTCATTTTCTTAATTTTTAGTGTAGAGTAGTATTTTATGCCTTAATTGAGCCTAGAGCATAATTCATTCCTTATCTTGTAAGTATCTTGCTTGAGGATAAGCAATAGTTCAAGTTTGGGGGTTTGATAAGTCGATAATCTACCAACTTATTGAGCCAATATCCATGAATTATTGCTATGTTTTGAATTGATTTAGAGGTTCTTATGGCCTTTATTGGTATCTATGCAGGTACTTTTGATAGATGATGATAAACAAGGAAATGGACCCAAAAAGAGCTCAAATGGAGTGAAGTGTGAAGTGTTTGGAAAGGCTGAAGATTCTGATCGGAGATGCGGTGGCCATGCGAAATGCACAGGCCGAGGTGCAAATCGCACCTCCTCCGCACAAGATAATAAAGTCACTGAAGAGTCTATTACGAGGTGCGGTCACTGTGCGATGCGCACATTCTGAGGTGCAAACCCCACCCCCTTCACACGGAGCTCCCAATTCTAGTTGAAGTCACTGGTTCAACTAGAGGCAGTGTGCGATGCACACATCGCAATGTGAAAACCGTATGTCGCGCCGTACACCGCCTGAAGGGCATTATTGTCCTAATTTGTAGTGACGTTTTGGGAAACTATAAAAGGCCTATTCAGGCACAATTGTAAATAACTTTTATCATTCTGAATATTTTGAAGAGTTTTTAGCTTAGAGACTAAGTTCTTCACCTCCGTTGAGAAGAGGGTTTCAATCGAATTCTCTTGGTTAACACTTGTGTATTCAAATTGAAGCTAGAACTTGAGATTCAGCTCTAGTAGAAAGGATTTTGAATTACCCAACTGGTATCTCTTTCTCTCTCACCATGAGTGACTAAATTCTCTTTTCTAGGGGTGTATTGATGATGGGTGCTTAAGAAATGGGTGTGGGTGTTATCTACTCTTGCTTATAATTGCTTAATTGACATGGGTCTAGTAATTTCACCATGTTTTAATCCTAAAATTGGTGGTTGCAAATATTAATTTATATTACTTGACTATGTGGTTGCTTGAGAAAGGATTTCATAGTTGTGGATGTGAAATTACTAGTGGGAACTTGGGATTCCACTAAGATTTGAGGCTAGGAATAACTCTTATCGTTGGATTCTCCCATTTAAGAGTCTATTCTTGAGATGGTATGACTTCTCCAAGCTAGATTGGTTGTTTATTGATCAAACCAATAATGCTGTAACCGAGATCGTCGGATATAAGATTGTTGATCGAGAGATAAGAAAATCTTACCCATGACCACTGCTATTCATGTCATTAAGTGAGAATAGTTATGAATTGATAATCACCCTATCCCATAACCAAAGCCCCATCGGATATGTATCCCTAGTCATCTAGTCGACTTGGTACACCCGGTTAAGTTTTATTGCTTTTTACATTAAATTGCGATTGTAGTAACAACATTCCCAATTCCCCCATTCTTTTACTTGTTGTTTTGAGAAATTACTCTCACCTTGAACTCAATCCATTACAATTGATATATAGCTACCCCAAGTCCCTTGGGTATGACCCCAACACTCGTTGGGTTTATAAATTTTGTTTTGCTGCACAATCATCGTGGCCTCCTACTTTGAGAGCACAATTTGAGCATTCATCAGTTTCCGCCTTTAAATTTTGAGTTTTTCCATTTTAATCTCGTGAATTAGTAGCACTTCGGGGCTGTTTTGGGCCCCAAAATGAACTTCATTCTCGCCCAAACTTTGGGCATGGGTTCTTTAACACACCGCAAGCATAATTGTGAATTTGGTTTTCTGTTTCGTTGCCCATGCCCCAAGGGTCATTTTTTTGACCTGATTTCTTGCCCATTTTTCCGTATAGCAATATGGGTGTCATTCTTATTGTCTTGACATCTAGTTTAAGTTCTTGGTAGTGTGGCAGCTTTTTGAGGCTATTCAGAAAGGAAAGGCACACGAGTGACGGTTTATGATTGCAGTTCAGCCCCGACGTAGGTTGCGGTTTATCTTTTAGACTGAGTTTAGTTAGATAGTATATATTTATATATTACTGGAACACTAGGTTTGATTTTAGATAGACTTAGGCTTAAATCCTGTTCATCAAGTTAATTGGCTCAGGTTTTTAGCCTAGAATTGTATGTTATCCTTAGCCTAGGAGCTTTCTTCTTTTGTGTGACTAGTATAAAATCCTTAGCATACTTTTAGGAGGCTTTAGAGGTAGAATAGAGTTTGCCCGTTGGTTTCCGCTTTTATTTCCACTTTACTGCTTTATTCTATCATTGTGTGTAACTATGGGCCCGAGGCCATGGATAGGATTTGGATGGATTTACAGGTCAGTTCTCTTGGTTTGGAGGGTATTCTTGCCCTATTTGATCTGATGGTGTGGTTTTTCCTCTGTTTGTGAACATTCATACTCATATCGCATGGCATATCATTGGTACAACAAGGAAATGATTTTCAAAGGTTTTTGGTTTGAAAGGAGGTTCTACTACTGTTGTGATGATTTTTCGGACTAAATCGAGCTATTTTGAGTATCACCTTGGTTTTTAGAGGGAAAAAATGAGGAAATTCTATTTTCTGCATATGTATATATTTATAGTCCGATGCAATATTTTGGACCCCCGATGCGTTATTCTGGGTATTTTACTATTTCATATATATATATGCATAGTCCGATGCGGTATTCTAGGCGCTCGATGCGGTATTCTGAGTTTATATTATATTGCATTCATACATGCATCATCGTGCACCGCATTGAATTTGCTTTGGCACGTGGATTGACTCTGGTTGGCTTGATGTTGTTTTCCTTCCCTTTCACTTTAGTTTATTGGCATGTCTCCGGCTTTATAACTAGATTTAGGTGGATCCCTGTATAGTTAGCTGCTTTCCTGCAATCTATTTATATATATTATCTTTCTGCTCTCGGTCGGCCTATGATTCCTGCTGAGTACCCATTGCCTTGGTACTCATACTACACTCTACATCTCTTTTTTTGATGCATCACCTAGTATGATCCACCCTCGCTGATCTCCTTTCATTCGAGGACCGTTGCTGTCAGATTGTGGTGAGCTCCCGACACTTTTGGAGACTTTACATGCTTTTCATCTTGTACATCCTGTCTATATTTTGTAGTTTGGATAGATAACATCTATTGTATAGCTACTCCTTACATTAGTCGCTCTTGTATTAGTGACACCAGGTCCGGTTAGGTTCTCGTGTTGTTTTGTCTTTTTGGTCACTTTAGGGTCTTCTTATGTATATTTTGTACAATGGTATATATATGTGCTATTGGCCCTATATTTTCTTTATATATTCTGCTTTTCTTTAGTTTAATTATCATTTATTGTCTTCCGCATGTTTGGGTTAGGCTTGTATACTGGGGGTTTATGTAGACGCCATCATGACCCGGTTTTGGGTCATGACTCTCAAGCACCATAGCTTTACCATAAGCCAACAATTTAATACATGGGTGAATAAAACTATTTCTAGCTTCGATTCTTAGATGAGAATTTCCTTCTATCAAGCTATTTCTAGCCTTAATCAATGGTGGACATCCCAAATCCCTACTATTGAATTCTTACCCAATTTATGAACTCCTCTTTCAAGCAAGTACAATATTAGTAAACTCAATCGATGTTTGCAACCATCAATTTTATAATTAAAACATGAAGAATTCAATAGACCCATACTAAATAATCAATTACAAGCACAATTAATCAATACCTATACCCAAATTCAAACACCCATCTGTCACATACCCTTAGAATAGAATTTAGCTGCTCATATTAAAGGAACAAGAGAAGATACTAAATGGGTTTCTAAAAATTCTATTCATATTGAAAGCTAAGTTCAATTCCAAGCTCAAAATCCTTACGAATGGTGTTTTTCAATGAGGAAGAAGAAAAGAGAAAGTGTACTCTAAATGCTTTTCCTTGGGGAAATTTAATATATGAATTCCATTGAGTACAAATCCCAAAAAGGGTTTTATAATCTTCCCAAATACTTCACACATAATTGGACAAAAATTCCCCTAGGGCCATGTGCAATTAGTGTGCAATGGCACCTGCGATCGCACCTTGATGTTTGCGGATTACAGATGCATTCTTCTTCAGATAGTGAAGTCCACTCGCTTGTGCAATGGGAGGTGTGAGGGGGTGGATGATCATATGTCGCAATGTGTGGCTCATATATTGGTAGTTGCTCAGGCATTTACTGATCTTATTTGTCCGATGGCTCTGCGAAATGCAGGTGCCTCTTTGTGGCTCGCATGTCAGTTGCACCTCTTGACAGTTTCTTCCCCTTTTTTATCACCTTCATACTTTAACTTCTTTTATGCTCATTGGGTTCAATTCCTTTTTGCTTTATTTATTTGACAAAGAGTACCTGCATTTGACATCAATAAAGGCCATAAGTACCTCTAATTCTAATCAAAACATGGCCATAACTCATGAATAAAGGCTCAATAAGTTGGTAGATTACCAACTTATCACGGCATACCCATAGCGCCTAGATCATCGTAGGGGCGGTCAATCGAACCCCCAACCCTCGTCGATGTGGTGAGCCCGCCATAGGGGAAGCACTACAGGCCTGGTATAAGGAGTACATGGGAGCCCTCTACTGACATCACCGATGGCTGTAGGTACAACTAGTGACTGCAAGGGCGGTAGCGCAGATACGCCCCTAGGCACGCAGGGATGCCATACAAGATAAAAGCAGCACCAGCTACAACAACACACACTCGAAAACTCCAACTGCACCCTTGGGATTCATTTAGTACCCCGTGAACACAAACTAGATATACTAACTTACAAAAAATGGCTTTTTGGACTCAACAGAATTGACAAAACTCCCAACGGAGGTCGATTTGAAGAAAAGTGGAACCCATGCCCAAAAAGCAGCTTTAACCAAAAATTAACCCAATAGCTCAAATTGAGTCTGAAAGCCTTGGGACCCGAATCAAAGGTTTCTCTAGCCAAAAGTAAACGTTCTAGAGCTAACAACGTTGATGGAATTTCAATTCGAGGCTGTCTTCTCTAAATGTTGGCCAAAGTCAACTCTACCAGCCTTAATAGTTCCAAAATAGGGAAATAAGCTTAAAACACAAATGGACTACCCGGGAACCAAACCTTCAATCCAGGCAAGTCATAAATGACCTAAATCCACTGTGGGAAAGCTCGAAATGTAGAAAAAGCACAAATATCAAGAAAATGAGCTAGAGGGTAATTACAACATCTACTACTAAAAGAACTTTCATCCTTGAATATTAAAGAAAAAAGATACCTGAAGGCTCAAAAAGGTGACGCTAACGGATTTGCATGTCAGTATCGATCTCCCAAGTATCCTCCTCGACAGGAAGATGCGACCACTGAATCCTAACTGGCGGAATCTCCTTGGACCATAACTTCCTAACCTGCCTATCTAAAATAGCAACAGGCTCCGACTAAAAGGCTAGAGACTCATCCAACTGAACCAAATCCCATTGAAGCATGTGAGACTCATTTTGAACAATCGCCCAAGCATAGAAACATGGAAAATTGGTGTAACACAAGAAGGAGCAGGAGGCAGGGCCAACTCATAAGCAACCTCCCCAATGCATTAAAGGATCTCAAATAGCCCAATAAACCTAGGACTGAGCTTACCCTTCCTCCTGAATCTCATGATGCCATTCATGGGCGACACCCAAAGGAACATATAGTCACTAACCATAAACTCTATGTCCTAAACCCTTTGGTTAGAATAACACTTCTGCCTACTCTAGGCAGTGCGAAGTCTCTCCTAAATGACCCAAACTCTATGCATAGAATCATGAAGCAAGTCCATACATTATGGCCTAAATTTGAAGGCATCAATCTAACCTACAAGAGATTTGCACCATCTACCATACAAAACCTCAAATAGAGCCATCTGAATACTAGAATGGTAACTATTATTTTATGCAACGTCTGCCAAGGCTAAAAACTGGTCCCACTGACCCTTGAAATCAATAACACATGCTTGTAATATATCCTCCAAAATATATATAGTGTGTTCTGACTGATCATCAATCTGCGAGTGAAAAGCAGTTCTAAGCTCAACTCTTGTATCCAACTCTCTCTGAATAGAACTCTAGAAACACAAAGTAAACTGAGTGTCACTATCACAAATGATAGAATCAGGCACCCCATGCAGATGGATAATCTCACAAATATAGATCTATGCCAACCTCTTAGAACTGTAGAATGTCAGAACCGACAGAAAGTTAGCAAACTTCATCAACCTATCCACGATGACAAAAATAGCATCAAATCTCTGCAAAGTGCATGGCAAACTTACTACGAAGTCCATACTTATTCACTCCTATGTCCACTCTTGAATGGGTAGCCTTTGAGTCAAACCACCTGACCTCTGGTACTCAAACTTCACCTACTGATAGTTCAAACACCTAGACATAAAATCTGAGATATCCCTCTTTATTCCACACCACTGGTAGTGCTACTTCAAGTCACGATACATCTTAGCTACCCTAGGATGAATGAAATACCTAGAATAATAAGCCTCCTCCAATATCAACCAGACCAGGTCACCAACTCTAGGAATGCTGATACAACCCTCAATCCTCAGTACACCCTCTGAATCTAAGGTCACCTTCATAGACTAATTGCTCAACACCTTGTCATGAATGATCCTCAACCATACATCATCAAACTGTTATGCCCAAATCTGCTCCAACAAGGAAGACCTATGCTCAGCACAAGCAAAAATATGGCCCAACTTAGAAATATGAAGTCTAACCAACCTGTTAGCAAAGGATTGGATGTCCAGAGGTAAAGGTCACTCTTCCACTTCTAAGAATGACAAGATATACATACTCACTGCCTTCCAGCTCAAGGCATCTGCTAACATGTTTGCCTTGCCTTAATGATAATGAATGGAGATGTCATAGTCCTTTAGTAACTCCAACCACCTGCGTTATCTCAAATTTAGGTCCTTCTAGCTAAAAATGTACTAAAGACTATGATGATCTTGCAAAGACTACCACTGCTAACTCCAAGTCTTGAGTGGGGTAGTTCCTCTCGTGAATGTTCAACTGTCTAGAAGCATAAGCAATAACATAACCCTGTTGCATCAATACATAACCCAAACCAACACCAGAAGCACTACAATACAATGTAAACCCCTGACCTTGGACCGAAAGAGTAATAATCAGAGCTGAAGTTAATAAGACCTTGAGCTTTAGAAGGCTTGCCTCACACTCACTTTACCACTGGAAAGGGACATTCTTATGAGTAAATCTAGTAAATGGATCTGCAGTAGAAGAAAAACCCTCCATAAACTATCTAAAGTGACTTTCCAACTCGGCAGAATGGAAACCTTAGCAGGAGAAGTAGGCCTAGTGATAAGTCGGTAATCTACCAACTTATTGAGCCTTTATCCGCGAATTATTGATATGTTTTGAATAGATTTAGAGGTTCTTATGGACTTTATTGATGTCTATGCAGGTACGTGTGATCAAAGATGGAAAACAAGAAAACAGACCCAAAAAGAGCTTAAAAGGAGTGAAGTGTGAAGTGATAAAAAAAGATGAAGATTCTACCTTGAGATGCGGTGCTTGTGCGACACGCACAAGACTTTGTGCATTTTGAACCTATCACCGCATGGTGCCTTGCATCGATTGAAGAATATGTTGTGAGGTGCGGTTGTTGTGCGACGTGCACAACTCATGGTGCAAACTGCACCTCCTTCGCACGACATCTCCCAATTTAGCTGAAGTCATTGGTTCAACTGAAGAGGGTGTGCAACGTGCACATCACAATGAGTGAACCACACATTGTGCTGCACACCACCCGAAAGGTATTTTTGTCCAAAAATTTGGTGACATTTTGGGAAAGTATTTAAACCCATTTTAGGCATAATTGTGAAAAAAAATTCAATTCTAAATACTCTTGAATAATTTTAGCTTTGAGAACAAATTTCCCCTCTAAGAAAAAGAATAGGGTTGCAATCAATTCTCTCTTCCAATTCTTAGTTCACCATTTATGTACAAAACAATTTGACATGGGTCTTGTAGTTTCACAAAGTTTTAATCCTAAATTTGGTGGTTGCAAACATTGATTTTCCTTACTTGGTTAAGTTGTTGCTTGAAAGAGAATTCCACGAATTTGGATGTGAAATTACTAGTGGGAACTTGGGCTTCCATTTAGATTGAGGCTAGATATAGTTCATATCGACAAAATCACCCATTTAAGGGTCTAAGTTAGAAATAGTATGACCTCCCTAAGCTTTAGCTTGGTTGTTTGTTATTAAACCGATAGTGCTTTAATCGAGATTGTCATATATATGGTTGTTGATCGAGAGATGAACAAGCATACCCATAACCAAGGCTACCTATGTCAATGAGCGAGAATTTGCGTGAATAGGGAATCACCCTATCCCACACTAGAGCCCCATTTGATGCAAATCCCTAGTCGTTTACTCTCATTTGTACACCCATTTTACTTTAGCATCTTACTTGAATTTTCTTTAATTTTCCCTAGTCGTTTACTATCGAAAACATAACCAAGTAAGGAAAATCAATATTTGCAACCACCAATTTTAGGATTAAAACTTTGTGAAACTACTAGACCCATGTCAAATTAGCAATTATAAGTGAGAATTAGCAACACCCACACCCATTTTTCTTACCGTGTTGCTTGAATTGGATTTTTGTGACAGAATTCTCAATTCCGCCAATCCTTTACTTTCTTGTTTTTAAACACTTACTCTCTTAGTGAAGTTGTTTCTATACAATCGTCATTGTGCTATATACAAGTCTATGTGAGTACGACCCCGATATCTATTGGGTACTTATGAATGTGTTTTGCTTGATGATTGGCGATACCTCCATCTTGGAGAGTACGTTTGAGCATTTATAAAAAATGGCACCGTTGCCAGGAACTTGATTTGATAGATATTTTTGATTTAGATTTGAAATCACTTTGAGAGTAGTTGTTTCTTTTACTTTTGTTTGTTGTTTGTGTTGTGATTGAGCAGGCTAGCCTATGAGTAAGGCAGACGATAACAAGAGCATTAATGGATTCATAGATGCAAATGGTTTTAAGCCTATGTTGCAAAGGGGTGTGGGTGCAATCTGCCTACCCCCAATGGTGGGAAATGTTGTCTTTCATGTTACGAGCACCATGATCCACTTGATACAAATGAACGGCATGTTTGGTGGAGCAACACATGAAGATGCCAACCAGCATATCAAAATTTTGTGGAGATTTTCCAACCATTCATATTTTAAAATATCTCCCAAGAATCCATATGATTATGCCTATTCCCTTTTTCCTTGATGAGGGAATCCACGACGTGGTTTGAAGAATTGTCGGATGGATCTATCACATCTTGGGCCGAGTTGTTTGAGGAATTTAAATCGAGATTATTTCCTCCATCTTGAATGATGTAGCTAAGATACAAGATTACCAACTTTAGGCAACTCCCAGATGAGCCTCTATATGAGGTTTTGTTAGGGTTCAAAAAGAAGCTTCTCCTGTGTTTGAACCATGAGTTGTCGGACAATGTATTGCTATAAAGCTTCTATCGATTATTGAACTCCATGAATAAGCCGGTGGCTAACAAATTTTGAGGTGGCACCTTCATGGACTTAGAGTTTCCTATTGCCTCAACTTTATTAGAGAAAATGACCAAGACCAACCAAACATGGCATACAAGAGAAGCGGATGTGCCAATATCAGGAGCGCCCTCATCTATCTTGACCAATGAAATGAGAAAAATGGATGAGGAGCGAGATGAGACAATGGAAAAAATGATGACACAAATTGATTTGATGGTCAAGCATGTAATAGGAGCTAGTGGTGCTAAGGCAGTGAATTTTGTGAGTACACCAAAAATTAAAGCAAGTGATGAAGAGCTAATGACAGTGATAGATGGTAAACTGTTCTTTGTGTCGGCAGGTTCTCATCACGGGTATTATCACCCGAGGTAGGAGAACTAATATTGGATAAGATATAAAGAAAGGGACGAAAATTGGAGGGATAGAGACAAAGATGGTGATCGCTTCAATCACCGAAGCTCAAATCCCTATGTACCTCCAAACAAAGCAGTCACTCTCTACCAACTGGGCACAAGCAAACCCAACATTCAAATCTAGAGGACATGTTGTCCTTGGTTCTCAAGAAGGTGGATACAACAAATACTGGAGTGAGTGAGCTAAAGAGTGAGGTTTCAACTATTCATCAAACTGTGAGCTATCACTCAGCCTCGATCAAGCATCTTGAGGAACAAATGAACCATCTCTTGACCCAAATGAACCCAATGATAAATGGGACACTGCCCACTTATACCATCACCAATCCAAAGAAAGACTAATTTGAGGTACTATAGTTGATCTGCGACGTTAAATCAAGCGTTGCTTGGGAGGCAACCCAAGTTTATTTCCTTTGTTTTTTGTTATCTTTTGTTGTTTTGGTGTGTTTTTAGGGAATGCATGAAACAAAAAAATGGACAAGTGAAACAGGGGGAAAATGGGCTATGCGAAGGATCGTGAATACCACACAAAAAGTTGAGCATGTCGCACGGCTCACCGCACGGCTCACCGCACGCTAAAATAGAAGGCCTAGGAGAAAATGGAACTATTAGAGGCGATGTGCACTCAGCCGTGCAGACCGCATGAGCCCCAGTGCATAATGCACCTCCATCGAATGGTGAGCCAGAAGCCTAGGCAAGGCCAGGGCAAAAAAAAGTGAGGTGCAAAATGATATGTGGTTCACACAAGGGCTTGTGTGAATCACATGTCGTGGCATATCAAAGGTAAAATTGAATTTTAAATTAACCTAACCCATTGACCGACCTGACCCAAAGACGACCCGGCCTATGTTTCTTCTTCTTTTTCTTTTTGAACTACCACCCCCTTTCTCCTTATCCATATTTTCTCTTCAAACTTCTCTATCCCTCTCCCAAATTCTTTCTAAATCCCTCAAACTTACCCAAAATCTACTTCTCTTCTTACCCAACCATATCCTCCATCCACCATCATCGTTGTCATTCATATCTTTGAGCGCATTGATTGGGTCACCATTATTTCTTCCCAAAATCTCAACTTCTTACTTCTGTCGGCTGAATATTCACTTATGGTAAATACTTGTTTTTATGAAGGTTGGGAACTCATATTGTGAAGCATGCTTAGTAGAATTGCCATGTTGATTTTGGGTGTGATCCAAAAATTTTGGATCCCCAATTTTGAATTGTATTGAGAATTTTTGCTTAGTGTCAACTTGGTAAAATTTGAATTTTATAATGCATGTTAATTGGTAGTGATTCATAGCCCTGTATTGTGCATTTGGGGTAAAGTCTAAGTAACCCACTCATGATTGATGCATGATTTGGCCCGATGATAGATTGGGTGACGTCGTTCTTTAGGGAAAATCATCGTTTGTCATAAGGTTTTGCTGAAAATTTATTGTTGGGGATGAATTTTTCTACTTGTATGCCCATGATTCTTTGTTAAAGATTATCTTTGGGTGTATGATCTTGTGCGGGGAGAGGTTAATTGTTGCTAAACTTGTTAGTGACTATTGTTGCAAGCGAGGGCTTTATGTTCTCAATGATAGATGGGGTAACGTCCATCTTAAGGAAAGTCGTTAAGTCCTTTTCTTACTTGTTGGTTTTGTCAATAGAAATCCGGGGAAGTCTGAGAACCCGGATGTTTATAGTTATGTTACCCCTTGCCCCTTTGTTTAAATTATTAGTTTGCTAAGTGGTTCCAAGTGCCTAAGCACATATTGCTCTATGGATAACATACATAACTCACAAGAATACAAGGAACCAAAAATGCAATTGTGCCTTTGCGCATTTCGCATGTGATGCATAGATCTTGATGTGCGGGTTGCACAAAGCATTGCACCATGTTGTAAAAGAAGTCCAGTTCACTGCTTCGAGGGGTGAAGCTTGGTGGAACGCGCACTTTGGTTTGTGCGGTCTGCACCAGCTTTGCACCTCAGTGGAAAAATTCCTGCAGGGTTCTGTTAGCTAGTGCGAAGGCACATGCGACACACACTTCTTTTGGTGCAGTTCGCATGTGGCTCGCACGAGCTAGCAGTCCCCTACTTTAATTTCTACTTAGTTGCATTCCATTCTTTTTAGTTTGCTAACTTCTTTTTAGGTTTTGTTTTTGTTTTTGACTAATAATCTCTGTATGCAGAACATGTCTTCTAGCAGGGGTGATGCCGAAAGGAGTTCATGAAGGCCAATAGCTCCCTCTTCCTCTAATCCAGCCTCAAAGGGGAATAAAAATGCGTTATATTCCCATACTCAAGTCTTCGAGGAGGAGAGAGTTCGGTTTGGAGTAGAAGGGATGAGGGTCATTTATGATCGTGATATGGGTAGGACCTTCAACCCAGAGCAAAGCTTTAACCGTGATGTAGTGGGGGATAACCTACCTAACATCCTAACTCAGTTTGCCAACCATCAGTGGCAGCTATTTCAAGAGGTGCCTGGGAACTACTACAAGGAGTTAGTACAGGAGTTCTTTGCCTCATATCAGGAAACACAAGATTCTAAGGGCTACAAAGGGGGTTGTGAAACATTCCCCGCATTGGAGTTTGTCATTGTTTGAGGCAAAGAAATCAGGATCACTTCGGCTGCTATTGATGCTATCTATTGGAGCACTCCCATTGAACCATACCCCGAGCTCATGGCTAAGCTACTTTTCAAGCGCAAACCTCTCGAATGGTCTGCTACTATCATTGCTCCTAATGAACCTCTCTAGGCTACTGTAGTGGGTGAAATACCACTCCTGTCTTTATACATCAAGGTGCACCTTTGGTATGATTTTGTTCGCTCCCGCTTCATGGCTTCTCAAAATGACCAACAGGTCATGCATGATGGGTCCATTCTTGTAGTTGAAATCATGGTGAGGGATCATATAAATATTGGTAAGGTCATCACCTTAGTGATCCAAAAGAAGGCTTGTAGGGGTGGTGATGCATTCCCCTTTCCAGTGCTAATAAGTAAACTTTGTGCACAAGCCAGCATCTCTTACTTTAACTGTGATACTCCTAGTCTAACCATTTGTATGTTGAATCTTGATAAGAAAACTGACCGGGGATGGCCCTCTTTTTAAAAGGTGTAGGGTAGAGGCATCGGTGAAAGTCAAGGATGATGACTCTGATGCTGAACTACATGTTTTATCTCCTTCTCATCCTGCTTCAGAAGCACACACCCCTACTGTCAATGCACCTAGAGAGCCATTATCTAAAAGTGGTCTTCAAGATATGGTTGAAAAAACATACAACCACGAGAGGCAATTGAGAGATTTGTTGAATGATTTACCAGGATTGAATGAGAGGGGGGTAAAGAGGGCCATCAAGGGAATTGTTGAGTGTGTGTCCAATCTTTGCAAAAGGGTGGATTTTTTTTAGATATCGATCACAATACTCCAAAAAGATATTTACAAAGCCAAACGTAAAACTCTAGTGGTAGAAGAAAATTTGAGCACCTTACCTCCACCTCGTCGCAGGCGCAGCCCCATGGATGACTTGTTGGCAGCTTATGCAAATGATAAGGATGTGCTTCCCGATACTGACGATGCATTTCTGGACGATGATAAGGATCCTGAGTTCCAGCATGTCCTTCAGGACTCAACATTTTCTATGCACTCTCGAAAGGGTGGTGCCGGCCCTAGTGGAAAGACCACAGATATTGAGGCAGCAGCTGATGATAATGATGAGATGAGGCATAGTCCTCTAGGGAGTTTCCCTTTCTATCCTTATGAGCTAATAGCATTAAGGGCAATGCATCTTTTGTGGGGATAGGGTGGGTTTAATTGCTTTGTTGGTTGCCCATGATTGGGCTTGAGATATTGTTTTTATTGCCCTTGCCGGGCCTTGTTAACATTTTTTTTAGTTCTTCTAGATTTGATTTGGACCTTGTCTGGCATATTTTAGATGATTTTTATGCTTATTGCCTCGTCGGGCTTGATTTGTTTATTTTATTTTGTTATGATGATTGTGTTGTGGGGTTTGTCTTATATGCCCCATTGTTTTACTACTCGTGCTTTACAAATGCGCTAAAGGCCTATGGTGAGGCTTGTTATTAATTGAATCATGAGCGCACAATTTGGTTGTCGCCTTGTTAATAGTAGTTTAGCAATAAACTGTAAGGGTTTTCTTAATACCACTATTCTTTCCCATGGAGCAAAAGTTTTGTTTATTTTGTTTTCTTTTGTTTTTGTGTCAAATCGGGTAAGTGTTTCCCTATGATAGATTGAGAGGCGATTTTCTTAAGGAAAAATGCCAAGTTTTAGTTTAAAATTGAGTCTGTAGTTGCTTGTCTCAAAATAGGCCCATCGAAAATTATTGCTTGGCAAGTTGTTTTTGGAAATAAAAGGAAGAACGAAAATGAATTTTTGAGGAAAAGCATTCTCTTGTCATGACTTGCAAACTCTTACTTTGGATTGATTGACTCATAAATGAGTGTGTAATGAACTCGAAATAGCTTGTCAAAAGTCATTTGTCCCAATTGATTTTGTGACTAATGAGAGAAGTCTTGTGGCATGATGCCTTGTGTAGTGAGGCTTTACCTTGATTCTCATACATGCGTGTCATCTAGAACTTGCCCTACATCTGATTCAAGGCAAAACTCTAGGTGTGACCGAGCTTGGAAGATGACCTTAGGCCTTTTTTGATAGCCACTTTACCCAAATGACTTCCCTCAACATCAATCATTAGTAAACCCCTTTGAGCTTGTGACCGTTCTTTGGAACCTTGTTTAACACCTTGACCTTTTTGGAACCTCTATCTTGGCATTCATCCTCTCTAATTGCTTGGAAATAAAACGTAGGCTAAAAGCCTAAGTTTGGGGGGGGGGGGGGGGGAGGAAAGAAAAGACAACATAGGCAAATGCCTAAGTAAGGGGATGCATATGATCAAATGAGGAGAAGAAAAGAAATGCACTTCAAGTGCAAGGTAGCACCTTAAGTTTAAATTGAAAATTGCTCTAAAAGTTTAATCCAATGAGCAAAATAAAAAGCAAGTATAGGTGCTACCAAAGGAAAGTGATACAAGGAGTTGAATGATATTGTGGTGGTTCAAATTGAGATGAACATTGTAGTTGAGTCTTTTTATTTATTATTTTTCTTGATTTTTAGCGTAGATTAGTCTTTTGTGCCTTGATTGAGTCTAAAGCATAATTCTTTTCTTGCCTTGTGAGTATTTTACTTGAGGACAAGCAATAATTCAAGTTTGGGGGTTTGATAAGTTGGTAATCTACCAACTTATTGAGCCTTTATCCATGAATGATTGCTATGTTTTGAATAGATTTAGAGGTTCTTATGGCCTTTATTGATGTCTATGCAAATACTTGTGATCAAAGAGGAAAAACAAGGAAACAGACCCAAAAAGAGCTTAAAAGGAGTGAAGTGTGAAGTGATCGAAAAAGATGAAGCCTTGGTGTGTTTGCACCTCTCACCACATGGAGTTTTGCATCAATTGATGAATCTCTTATGAGGTGCGGTCCCTGTGCGATGCGCACAACTCATAGTGCGAACTACACCTCCTTTGCACGACATCGCCCAAGTAAGTTGAAGTCACTGGTTCAATTGAAAAGGGTGTGCAATGCGCACATCATGACATGCGTACCTTACGTCGCTCCGCACACCACTGGAATGGTATTTTTGTCCAGAAATTTGGTGAAATTTTTGGAAAGTATTTAAACTCATTTTAGGCACAATTGTAAAAATTTCTTCAGTTCTGAATACTCTTGAACAATTTTAGCTTTGAGAACAAGTTTCCTCTCTATGAAGAAGAAGATGGTTTCAATCAATTCTCTCTTTCAATCCTTAGTTCACCATTTGTGTACAAAACTGAGCTTAGATATTGAAATTACACTTGAATGATGAGGAACTTGACTTACCCACTTGGTATATCTCCTTACTTTAGTATGAGTAGCTAATTTCATTATCTAGGAATGTGTTGATAATGGGTGCTTGACAAATGGGTGTGGGTGTTGCTAATTCTCGCTCATAATTGCTTATTTGACATGGGTCTAGTAGTTTCACCAAGTTTTAATCCTATCATTAGTGGATGCAAATATTGATTTTCCTTTCTTGGAGATGTTGTTGCTTGAAAGAGAATTCCATAGCTTCAATTGTGAAATTACTAGTGGGAACTTGGGCTTTCATTTAGATTGAGGCTAGAAATAGCTCATATCGACAGAATCACCCATTTAAGGGTCTAAGCTAGAAATAGTATGACCTCCCTAAGCTTTATTTTGGTTGTTTGTTATTAAACTGATAGTCCTTTAATCAAGATTGTCGGATATATGATTGTTGATCGAGAGATGAACAACCATACCCATAACAAAGGCTACATATGTCAATGAGCGAGAATTTACGTGAATAAGAAATCACCCTATCCCACACTAGAGCCCCATTAGATGGACATCCCTAGTCGTCTACTCTCATTTATAAACCCATTTTATTTACTGTCTTGCTTGAATTAGTTTTTTGTGATAGAATTCCCAATTCCCCCCAATCCTTTACTTTCTTGTATTTAAACACTTACTCTCTTAGATTTTTGTAAGAATTGAGCTTGGATTTGGATATTGGATTGCATATGAATGGAAAGATGAGTTACTCAATTGGTATATATTCTTATTTACTTAGTATGAGCAACTAATTTCCTTTTCTAGGGGTATGTGTACGATGGGTATTTGAATTTGGCTGTGGGTCTTATGTAATTGACTTAGAATTGATGAATTGATATGAGTCTATTGAATTACTCAAGTCTTAATCATAAAATTGATGGTTGCAAATATTAATTAAGTTTCTTAAATTGTGTTCTTGCTTGAAAGAGGGTTTCATAATTCAGATAGGAATTCAGCAGTGGGAATTTGAGACTTCCAGCTTAGATTGAGGCTAGAAATAGCTTAATCGATTGAAATTCTCATCTAAGAGTCTAAGCTAGAAATAATATGACTTCCCCAAGAAATGTAATTGGTTGGTTTATGTTAAAACTATGGTGCTTGAGCAAAGACCATATGATATATATTTGGAGGATCGAGAGATTACCAAATATAAATAAAACCAATGCTACCCGTATCATGAATAAAGAATTTGCATAATTAATCAAGTACCCTAACCCTTTGTAGAATCCCATCGGAAGCATACCCCTAGTATCATTCTCATTGATTACAAATCTCATTTATACATAATGCTTTTGTGCTAAAATCAAAGTTTCTACGTAAATTTCCCTTTCCAATTCCCGAAATCTTTACTTTTAAGTTGTTTTGAGCATTTACTCTCCTAGTGATTATTTCTCGATGATCTCTTAACAAATAATTACTCCACTCTCCATGGATTCATCCTCAAAACTCGTTGAGTTACTTTTGTTTTGCTTGATGATTGCTACCACCTCTTTTGGGAGAGTGTGCTTTTAAGCAACATCAAAAAATGGCGCCGTTGTAGGGGAGTGGTTTTGAGGCTCCAATTGATTATCATTTAAGTTCACTTTGTTGAGTGAGTGTGAACCCTGCAAACATGGATTGCTAGTGTCTACTATTTATTCCTTGTTTGCACTTGGGAAGATAACTAAAGTGGATTGTGATTTGAAAATATGGGGAGTCGAGGGGGAAATGAGTGCTACCTCCGCTAAAATATTTGATGAATGGAAGAAAAATGGTGCATAAAGGGATAGGGAGTTATCAATTGTAAAAACTCTTATTGAATTCATTACTTTGAATGTGGTAAATCAAATGTTCGAGAGTGTAAACACCATTAGTGTTGTTGGGGCTGTGAAGTTAATGAAAGACACACATGATTCTTGTGATGTTAGTAAAGAGGCATTGGTTGAGAACTATGAGATGGGTTCCCATGCAAGTCTCCCAAAAGCTAGTCCGAGTTCTTGGAGAAAAGGGTATGGGAATCAAGGTTGGAACATAGAGAATGATAACTCCAGAGTTGAAACCATGCTTCTGAAGGTACTAGAGAAGGTGGAGTCCATTGATGAAGGTTTCAGAGAGTTAAGATGCGACCTTGGGAACCTTGCGCAAATAGTACACTCGTATTCTATAGCCATAAAATGTCTTAAAGATAGAATGTTATGGCTCATCTCTCAATTTGAATCGTAGAAAATGAAAAAAGATAAAGGAATGTATGATAAAAGATATCAAACCAACCCAGTAGAAAATGCAATTCCTGATACAAGTAAGCCTGTCCACAAATGAGCTATGTGAGTTAGTTGTGCAAGAAATCAAAATCATTGAAACATGGTGCCCAAGGTGTGTAAACCCTTCCCTAAATTCCCACTTCTATTTCCTCAACAATTATTGTAATAAAAAGATAAGGAGCAACCTAGAGAGTTTGAATCTACGCTGAAGAAAATAATTGTCAACATTCCATCGAGTTGTGGTATCACCCAAATGACCGATTATGCCATGTTTGTGAAAGAAATGTGCACTACGAATAACTTCATAGAGTGTGGAGTTATTCACATGTCCCCTCAAAGTAGTGCGATATTATCTGGCAAATTTGCTAATGAAGAGGGAACTCTAGGTGTTTTCACCATTTGTGATGCAAATGGGTTGCATAGATCAACAAGATTGGTGTGCGATGAATGTGCTAATGTGAATTTGATGTCTCTCAACACTTTCAAATGGTTGGAACTTGGCCAGCCCAACATTATAGAGAAAAAATTACTTTTAGCGGACCTGTCGATGAAATTTCCAGTGGGAATTGGCTATGTTGTGTTTGTGAAAGTGGGTCGGCTTGTATACCATATAGAGTTTGTTATACTTAATTATGCCAGGGGCTTTGAAATACTAATTGTTTTGGGGAAGTCATGTTTAAAAACTGGGCGCATATTGAATGAAGTGAAATTGGGGGAACTTAAATTCTCTGTGAATAAGGAAGATACAACATTCAATGTGTGTAAATCCATGAAGCAGCCAAATGATATCCATTGTTGAACCCCCAGTGTTGGAGCTCAAACCCTTGCCATCACACTTAAGGTATGCCTATTTGGGTGCCAACGAGACATTATCGGTCATCATATCTAAAAAATTACATGAAGAACAAGTGTAAGTATTACTCAAGGTTTTGAAGAAGCATATTCGAGCTCTTAGTTGGACCATTGCTGACATAATTGGCATACCTCCTGGGATATGTACCCATAAGATCAACCTTAAAAAAGATCGCACGCCCTCTATTGAGCATCAAAAAAGTTAAATCCTCCTATGCAAGAGGTGGTTAAGAAGGAAATTATCAAGTGTATAGATGCAGGGGTTTTCTTCCTAAGATCTGACAGTACATAGGTTAGTCCAGTTCAATGTGTACCTAAGAAAGGTGGGATCATAGTTGTACCTAATGAAAAGAATGAAATGATAGATCTAAGGACGGTGACCGGATAGATAGTGTGCATGGACTACAAAAAGTTGAATTCATGGACTGAAAAAGATCATTTCCCTCTTTCATTTAAGGATCAGATGCTCGATAGATTGGCATGATATGGTTTCTAATACCTCCATGATGGATATTCAGGCTATAAACAAATCTCTATTGCCCCAGAAGTCCAAGAGAAAACAACCTTTACCTGTCCCTATGGGACTTTTGCATTTAAAAGAATGCCATTTGGATTGTGCAATGCTCCAGCCACATTCCAAAGATGCATGATGTCCATCTTTTCATACATGGTAGAAGATACCATGAAGATATTCATAGATGACTTCTCTGTTGTTGGGGATGCTTTTGATGATTGCTTATCGCATTTGGAGGAGGTACTCAAAAGGTGTGAGGAAATGAACTTGGTCTTAAGCTGGGAGAAGTGTCATTTTATGGTAAAGGAGGGGATATTGCTAGGACATAAAATATCTGAGAAAGGCATTGAAGTTTACCAAGAGAAAATCAAAGTTATTTCCAAGCTACCCCTCCACAGAATGTAAAAGAAATGCAAAGCTTTTTGGGTCACGCCTGGTTTTATAGGTGGTTTATCAGAGACCTATCAAAAATAGCCTATCCATTGTGCAAACTACTTGAAAAAGAGGCCAAATTCCATTTTGATGACTGTTGTATGACAACTTTTCTCAAATTCAAGGAGAAGTTAACATCCGTCCCGATCATTATAGCACCTAATTGGTCAAAACCTTTTGAACTAATGTGCAACACTAGTGGAGTAGCCTTGGGGCAGTGCTTGGTTAGCGAAAAGAAAATCACTTTCACCCAATCTACTATGCTAACAAAACATTAAATGCTGCCTAAACAAATTATATTGTAACAGAACAAGAGTTATTGGCTGTGGTATTTGCCTTCAAAAAGTTTTGGGCATACCATTTAGGGACCAAAGTCACCGTGCACACAAATCATGCAAAAATTAGGTATTTAATGACCAAGAAAGTTTCCAAGCCACGACTTATCTGATGGGTCTTATTGCTCCAAAAGTTTGATTTTGAAGTACAAGACCGAAGATGATGTTAAAATTAGGTAGCTGACCTTATGTTGAGACTAAAAGAAGGGGGGCTTCCAATTGGGGAACTTGAGATAAATGATGTGTTCCCTAACAAACACATCTTGGCTGCCTTGCATGATTTGAAACCTTGATTTGCCGATTTTGCTAAGTTTTTGACAAGTGATATATTTTCGAAAGGTTTAACCTTCCATTAGAAGAAAAAGTTCCGTCATTACGTTTGGAAATTCTATTGGGATGAGCCCTATCTCTTTCAAATTTTTGCAGGTGGTATGATCCGAAGGTGCATCCCAAAAATTGAAATGATGCCCATTTTGGAAGCTTGCCATTCTTCACAGGTCAGTGGTCACCATGGTGGCATGTGAACAGCCTCAAAAGTGCTACAATTCTATTGGCCAACACTCTACCAAGATGCACATGATCTAGTCAAGCAATGTTACCAATGCCAACGTGAAGGGGGAGTGTGTCATCCCCATGAGCTTCCATTGACACCGATCCTAGAGGTTGAATTATTTGATATGTGGGGTATAGACTTTATTGGGCCATTTATAAGCTCTTGTGGTACATTTACATTCTCGTGGCACTGGACTATGTATCCAAATGGGTAGAAGTGGTGGCCTTGCTAAACAACAAAGGGAAGAGTGTCTTGGAATTTCTCAAAAAACACATATTCTCTTATTTTTGCACCCCTCATGCCATAATTAGTGATGAAGGATCCCACTTTTCCGGTTGGGTGTTCAGTGCTCTACTTGAAAAATATAGAGTCAAGCATAAGGTCCCCACCCCCTACCATCCACAAACAAGCGGACAAGTTTAGGTGTTCAACGGGGATATTAAGTCTATTCTTACAAAAATGGTGAATGCTAATAGAATAGATTGGGAACGGATATTAGATGATGCATTGTGGGCTTACAAGACAGCATACAAAACTCCTATTGGTATGTCTCCCTACCAAATAGTTTTCAGAAAGGCTTGTGATGTGCCGCCATTCTACGGCACTTTCGACGCCTCTAAACTAAGAACAATCGTAAGTTTTCAAGCAACCGTTGTCATTTTTGATGTTTTTATGTTATATTTGCAGGAAAGGGAGACAAACGTAGAAAAGGAAGGAAATACGATCAAAAGAGCGCTTCTGCCTAAGAGTGATGGCCCGTCTGACGGCCCGTCACTGACCTGACGGACCGTCACCCATTCCACCAAGATAAAACAAAGAAAAACACTGTAAGTCGTCACGGGGCGGACGACTTACCAGAAATTTCCAGTAAGTCGTCACAGGCCCGACGACTTACCAGAATATTCAGGTAAGTCGTCACCTGCTCGACGACTTACATGAATATTCTGGTAAGTCATCGAGTAGGTGACGACTTACCTGAAAAATTTCCTGGGAGCTCACTGTTTAGTGGTGACGGCCCGTCACATGCGTGACGGTCCGTCACCCAAACCGTCAAGTTGAGGCAGAACGCGCGACGCGGATTCCAAACATTTTTGGGTTTATTTCCTGGACTCCTATAAATACCCTATGTTAGGTTTATTTTATTCATTCATTAACAATACATTACAAGTTAATTACCAATACATTACCCAATAGTTTTAGGAGAGTTTTAGTCGACTTTTTGAGAGCAACAACACGTTTTCTTGGTCTTAAAATCGTGTTCTTGAATCGTTCTTGGGATCTTGGTTTTCTTGTTCTTGGATAATTGAAGATTGTTTTCATTATATTGTAAGAATCTTTTCCTCTTTATTATGAATACGACTCTCTTCTCTCTTCTTAATAGCATGATTAACTAAACTTCCCACAACTAGGGTTGTGGGAGCCATGGAAAAAGTAGCATTATAGATTCTGGGTAGCGTCGGGTTCAATATATATGTTGTCACGTTGTTAATCATTCATTATTTAACGTTTTCTAGTTGTTGCAAACATTAGAACATGCCTAGGTTTAATTTTCTTGAGTAAAGAGATTAAAACCGGGAAATTTGATTAACTACAAGGATTCGAGACTACCAACTCTCGTCTTATGATTAATGCTGTAACTAGATTAATCTACTTGATGTTTAGGATTGAAATATAAAAAGCTCACCTTTTCAAGTTCGAGAGAATTGAAAAGGAAATTCGTCTATTTGGTTGAGAAACGTTTAGATGATACCGTTAATTCAATCACATCGTGACATGCATATAAGATAGAACCTGGTTAAAGCTTGAATCGACATTGTTACAACGCCATGGTAAACACTTCCCTAGTTCTCTCTCATATTGATTGCACTCGTACGTTATTATTTGCTTTTGTTCACGTTTTGATCACGCAAACCCCCCTATTTACCGGAAAATATTGAACACTAGTCATCTACTTCACTAACGACTTAATTCGCACCTTATTCCCTGTGGGATCGACCCCAACCTCTGTTGGGTTCTATATTTGCCGACGACCGCTTACGCTTCGTAATCTTAGGTTTTGTTTGGGCGTTATCAAATTTTGGCGCCGTTTCCGGGGAATACGGTTGTTTATCAAGTCCGGTGTGTTTATTTGACTCTTTGTCATATTTCCTACTTTTATTTTTATTTGTTGTTTTTGTTTTTACAAGGTACATAGTTGTGCATGCCAAGTACCCGAGGCTCGGGTGAACCAATAGTACCCCACGACCCCGAGCTTGCAAGAACGATAAGGCAAAACATGAATGAGCAACAATAAGAGGCAGCGAGACTCGCTGCAGCTCAGCAAGCCCAACAACGTGTGAATGCTGGTGGTCTTGAGGTCGACATAGAGTTGAACGATGAGGAGGTCGACTTAGATGGAGTTGGTGCCACGGGCGCTATTGCGTTTCCCCCGCTAGCACCCGGGGCCAAGTTCAACATCACTAGCACAATGATTCAGCTGTTGAATTTGAGAGGAGTGTTCCGTGGAGTTGCTGGTGATGATCCAAACCGGCACCTGATGAATTTTGTGGGTATCTGCAAGTCGTTTGAATTGCCTGGAGTAAGTCAGACAGCGATCAAGCTCAGGTTGTTTCCGTTGTCTCTGTCTGATGAGGCAGCGTTATGGTTGACAGAGCTGACCCCCGACTCTATCACAACTTGGGGAGAGTTGAAAGGATCTTTCCTAGAAAGGTTCTTTCCTCCCTCTAGGATGATACAATTGAGGGATGAGATTAGCAATTTCAGGCAACAACCTCACGAAGCTTTACATGAGACTTGGTTACGGTTCAAGAAGAAGCTGACATAATGCCCGAACCATCAGCTTACCAACAACTTTTTGATGCAGACATTCTACAGGGCACTGAATTCGGCTACCAAGCCGACATTGGACAACGCAGCAGGTGGAGCATTCATGAGTCTCACTTTTGTTGAGGCCACAACTACTTTGGACAGGCTCACCAAAACCAACAGGGCCTGGAATACACGGGATTCAGAGGTAGCAGCTAGCACTTATGCAGTTGGTATGTCTCCAGAGCAGCAAAGGAAAGAGGAAGAACGGGACCATGACATGGCCCATCTAAAAACGCAAATGGACCTGCTGACGAAGCATTTGATGTCAGGGGGTATTGAGAAAGTGAAAGTTGTGGGTTCCCAAGGTAGAGCAGCAGAGTTCGAATCTGATGAGGAGGCGAATTATTTGGGTGGTTTCCAGGCCAACGGCCAAGGAAATCAAGGTCGGAACTATCAGAAGGACAACTACTATGAAAAAGCTGGCTACAGAGATCGCGATCAAGGGAACTGTAAGAATAACACTGATAGAGGTGGGTTGTATGTACCACCTGGAAATCGGGATAGAGCTAGCACCGAGACAGGGACGTCTAAATTGGAGAACATGATGGCGAAGATGCTGCTAAAGGTGGAATCTACTGACTCCGCGGTAAAGGAGTTGAGGACCGAACTATCAACAATGAGTCAGGTAGTGGATTCACACTCCACCTCGATCAAGCAATTAGAGCAACAAGTGGGTCAGATCTCGGCGGCTCTAAATCAAAGGAGGACAGGTACCCTGCCAAGTGACACTATTCAAAACCCGAGGAATGACGCGAGCTGTATGGCGATCACTACCAGAAGCGGTAAAATGTTACCAGAATCACATCCGGTAATTCCGACTCAAGCTGATGATACGGACGAAAATATGGCAGAGGATGCGACTCAAGAGCCCGCGGTTAAAAGCAAGGAAGCTGAAAAACATCCAACTATGATGCCTCGGCCACCGCCTCCGTTTCCGCAACATTTGAAGAAGAAAGTGGATGATGGCAAGTTCCTGAATTTCATGACCATGCTCAAACAAATATCAATAAACATCCCACTAGTGGAAGCGCTTGAACAAATGCCCGGATATGCCAAGTTCATGAAGGACTTGATTACCAAGAAGAGGTCAGTGAGCGTGGAACCAGAAGATAACCTCCACCACTGCAGTGCTATTTCCTCAAGATCGTTAGTGGACAAGAAGGAAGATCCAGGTGCTTTTACTGTTCCCTGTACTATCGGGAAGCTCAACTTCGGAAAAAACATTATGTGATCTTAGTGCTAGCATCAACTTGATGCCGCTAGCAATCTATAAACAATTGGGTTTGAGAGCTCCCAAACCAACGAACATGAGGGTGGTAATGGCTGACCGTTCAGTGAAGCGACCAGTGGGAATATTGTCCGATGTGCTGGTAAAAGTTGGTAAGCTTATATTCCCAGCTGACTTTGTGATCTTGGATTGCGAAGTGGACTTTGAAGTCCCCATAATCTTGGGACGACCATTGCTGGCCACTGCGAGAGTGTTGGTTGACATGGAGAGAAACGAACTGACATTCAGGTTATACAATGAATGTGTCAAGTTCGATGTGTGTAAATTGATGAAGCAACCAAGAGACATGAGAGTGGTCGCAGTCATAAATGTGGTTGAAGAAGCCCCTGCGGAGTTGCATATTGAGGAGAAGGGTCCTGTCGAGACCCTAGTTACTACAAGAATAAGGTTGCGATTGCAAGAAGGGAAACATGTCGAGAAAGGCGGTGAAAACAAATCGAGAAAGAGAAAACACCGCAAGAAAACCAACGATGAAAGAGCAAAGAAGTTGCTGCGACGAGCTGCTGAGCCGATAAAAGAGGAAGTTCGAGCTCAACGAGATGGGGTAGCTGGCACCTATTCCATCGATTTCGCCTGCTATGGAGACCCTGGAGGTCTCCAACATCATGCCAGACTCTGAGTCCTATGGGCTTCACAGGTATTCCTTTCTCTCACAGTTTTAGTTTTCACATGTATGCATTAGGGACAATGCATGAGTCTAAGTTGAGGGTGTTGGGTTACCTATGAGTCTTTCACCACCGAGGGTTTTTGTTGCCGTGTTTCTTTTCCCTCCGGTGTGCTATCTAGTAGAACCGGCATGTTTAGGTTGTCGTTTAAATTTTAGTTTTTTTTTAGTGTCTATAGCAAGCATGGCATTGTTGGTTGGAAAATATACCAAAAGGAGCCCCCTCTGAAAAAGTTGATTTTGTACTAATGCTTGAAACGATTGACTGTCTGGATCCTTGGATGTCATTGTGTGGTTATGATTGGAAAAAGTATGCTTAAGCTGAGTTGTTGTCATGATAGTTGGTAGTGGTATGGTTTCTTGGTGCCAAGTGTGTGTGAGCTTATTGTTATAAATTCTTACTCTGTGCATGCATCTAGAACTTGCCCGGTCTATTTTGTTAAAGTTTGAAGTTGGTTGCTTAGGAAAGGATCACAGACCCTTTTTGTGTGCAGTCCACTTAGCCTATAAGACCGTCCAAATGTAAATAATCCCTTTGATCCCTGTTTGAGCCATAATTGACCCTGTTCATTCAATAACCTGTCACCGTTCCTGTTTAACTTTGAATCCCTATTTTGGCCCTGGTCCTTCCTTGGACATCGTGCACCTCAACTCAGGCAATCAGCCTAAGTTGAGGGTGGCTACTATAGAGGTGATAAGAAAAATAGGATGTATAAGATTGGTTGTGAATAGAATGAAAATTCCGGGTGCGTGTCTTAGAAAAGAAAGATAATGAAACGAAAAAAAGAGATGAAAAAGAACGAAAAAGAAATAAAAAGAAGTGTCAAAATAAAGAGGCCGCACCTGTAGCTAGAAAGAAGGAAATAAAGAGGTGAATAAGGATGGACAAAGTAAAGCTTTGTGGAAATAGTAGGTCGGTGATTCCAAGGAGGGTTTAGTCACTATTCCCCAAATGTATCCTACCTGCACCCGAAGCCTCATTACAAGCCAAAACAAGTCCTGTAGTGATCCTGAATGGCTTTCTGAAGAACTGAAATAGAATAGTAAGGGCAAGCTTATGGCATCGCATGTGCATCGTTTGAAATCGTTTGTGAGTGTGAGCGTCTTACCTAGTCCTAAATCTTGTGTGTGGGACTTCTTTGTGGTGAGGGCACCAAGATTTCTGTATCATCTATTGACTGTTAGGATAGCTGTGCGTGTGTATGCATAATATTCCATCATATCGGAATGACATGTTTGGATCCTTGCAAGTTAATGTTTCATACATTTGTGTGCTACTAGGGAGCTTGATTTGAAATTGAATAAGCATCGAATGACCATGAGTTGCTAGAGACACGAGTTTGTTTTCTTAGTTGAGTCGTATTATTGTTTTTGTGTTATGTTGCTTGAGGACAAGCGAATGTTTTAAGTTGAGGGTGTTGATGTGCCGCCATTCTACGGCACTTTCGACGCCTCTAAACTAAGAACAATCATAAGTTTTCAAGCAACCATTGTCGTTTTTGATGTTTTTATGTTATATTTGCAGGAAAGGGAGACAAACATAGAAAAGGAAGGAAATACGATCAAAAGAGCGCTTCTGCCTAAGAGTGACGGCCCGTCTGACGGCCCTTCACTGACCTGACGGACCGTCACCCATTCCACCAAGATAAAACAAAGAAAAACACTCTAAGTCGTCACTGGGCGGACGACTTACCAGAAATTTCCAGTAAGTCGTCACAGGCCCGACGACTTACCAGAATATTCAGGTAAGTCGTCACCTGCTCGACGACTTACATGAATATTCTGGTAAGTCGTCGAGCAGGTGATGACTTACCTGAAAAAGTGCCTAGGAGCTCACTGTTTAGTGGTGACGGCCCATCACATGCGTGACGGTCCGTCACCCAAATCGTCAAGTTGAGGCAGAACACGCGACGCGGATTCCGAACGTGTTTGGGTTTATTTCCTGGACTCCTATAAATACCCTATGTTAGGTTTATTTTATTCATTCATTAACAATACATTACAAGTTAATTACCAATAAAGTACCCAATAGTTTTAGGAGAGTTTTAGTCGACTTTTTGAGAGCAACAACACGTTTTCTTGGTCTTGAAATCGTGTTCTTGAATCGTTCTTGGGATCTTGGTTTTCTTGTTCTTGGATAATTGAGGATTGTTTTCATTATATTGTAAGAATCTTTTCCTCTTTGTTATGAATACGACTCTCTTCTCTCTTCTTAATAGCATGATTAACTAAACTTCCCACAACTAGGGTTGTGGGAGCCATGGCAAAAGTAGCATTATAGATTCTGGGTAGCGTCGGGTTCAATATATATGTTGTCACGTTGTTAATCATTCATTATTTAACGTTTTCTAGTGGTTTCAAACATTAGAACATGCCTAGGTTTAATTTGCTTGAGTAAAGAGATTAAAACCGGGAAATTTGATTAACTACAAGGATTCGAGACTACCAACTCTCATCTTATGATTAATGCTGTAACTAGATTAATCTACTTGATGTTTAGGATTGAAATATAAAAAGCTCACCTTTTCAAGTTCGAGAGAATTGAAAAGTAAATTCGTCTATTTGGTTGAGAAACGTTTAGATGATACCGTTAATTCAATCATATCGTGACATGCATATAAGATAGAACCCGGTTAAAGCTTGAATCGACATTGTTACAATGCCATGGTAAACACTTCCCTAGTTCTCTCTCATATTGATTGCACTCGTACGCTATTATTTGCTTTTGTTCATGTTTTGATCACGCAAACCCCCCCTATTTACCGGAAAATATTGATCACTAGTCATCTACTTCACTAACGACTTAATTCGCACCTTATTCCCTATGGGATCGACCCCAACCTCTGTTGGGTTCTATATTTGCCGACGACCACTTACGCTTCGTAATCTGAGGTGTAGTTTGGGCGTTATCAGCTTGCCATCTTTCGGTGGAATTAGAGCATAAAGCAATATGGGATTAGAAAAGGTTGAACTTGAATCGGGAAAAAGCTGCTTATGCTAGGGTTGAAAACCTCAGTGAGATAGATGAGTTTCAGATGTGAGCCAATGCGAATGCCTCACTCTACAAAGCTCGAATGAAACATTTCCATGATCAGAAAATCCTAAAGGTATAATTCTCTCTTAGAGATTTGTTGTTCTCATTAAACTCTAGACTCTGACTTTTTCCCGGTAAGCTAAAGTAATGGTCTGTCCCCTTCAAGGTACTTCAAGTCTTTTCAAATAGAGAAATTGAGTTAGAATCCAAAAATGGCTCAACATTTAAAGTCAATGGGCAATGATTCAAGAAGTATTTGGGCATTTAAGAAGATGTCACACTCCTAGAAGTGACCTACCTGAACCAACCATGAATGACAGATACCATAGTCGAGCCGTGATGTTAAACCAAGATCTTCTTAGGATTCAACCCAAACATCCACCTTTATTTTCAGTATTTTCTCGTGGTGTTATTTGTGCTCTTCTATTTGTTGAAGTTTGTAGGTAGAAGACAAGCTAAGGGATTTGGAATGTTTATCGGACATCATGCTACTTTTGTGCACATAATAGGTGAAACATACTTAGGTAAGTGCGCTTTGCACAAGCCATCACACATCACAACAGATCCACCATCTAATTTTAAAAAACACTTGCACTGGGTCATGCGATTACACACCATGTCGTGCGCGTTGCACCCCACATCGTATGGAAGAAGCAGAAAACTAGCATTATTGACAAAGTTTTAGGACCAAACATGTGATCTGGCATGTGGGCTGCACCTTTCATAGTGTTTATCACATGCCATTTCGCACCTCCAACCAGAACACTGGAAGCCCATCAATGTTTTAGCTCGCCATGGGATGTCTAAGGCATTTTACCCCAGGCTTTACGTGCATTGCATGCCGCTTCATATGGCGGTAGGAAGAGCACTGGAAACCCTCTCATTATCATCCACTTACATGAAGGCTAGGGCAGCTCGCCCTAGCCCTTATGCGCGTAGCATGCTGCTCGAGGGAGTAATCCTCTCCTAAACTTCTATTACATTGGGGAAAATGTTTTGCCTAAGTTTGGGGGTTCTGGAATGTGTTTTAATTGGAAAAGTGTTGTCTTGCTTGGCTTTAAAATTTTGGTCACCTTGTTAATAGTAGAGTAGTGAATAAACTCCAAGGGATTTCTTCATACCACGGTTCTTTCCCAAGGAGAAATTTCTTCTATAAATTTTGTTTTCTTTTGTTTATTTTTGTATTAAACCGAGTTGGTATTTCCCTATGATAGATTGAGAGGCGACTTTCTTAAGGAAAAATGGCAAGTTTTAGTTTAAAATTGACTCTGTGTTTTGCTTGTTTCAAAAAAAACCCACCAAAAATTTTCTTGGCAAGAAGTTTTTAGCAAATTAAAGGAAAGAGGGAAAATGAATTTCAGTAAAGCATTCTCTTGTCATGACTTTCACACTCCCCGTTTGGCTTGATTGATTCACAAATGAGTATGTAAAATAACTCAAAATAGCTTGTTAAGAGTTATTTGTCCCAATTGATTGTGACACTAATTGTGGAATCCTTGTGCTGTGATGCCTTGGATGGTAAGGTTGTACTTAGTTCTTATGTGCATGTGTTGTCTAGAGCTTGCCTCGAATGTGATTGAAGGGAAATCATAGATGTAACCATGCTTGGAAGATGACCTTCGACCCTTTTTGAATAAGTCACTGCACCTAAATTTACTTCTAATTTAAATTGACCCTAGTAAGCTCCGTTGAGCTGGTGACCTTTCTTTGGCACCTTATTTGAATTCTTGACCCTTTTGGAACCTTGGATTATGCACCCATCGTCCCTACTGTCTCAAAAGTGAAATGTAGGCTAAAAGCCTAAGTTGAGGGGGGGGAATTGAAATGATAACATAGGCAAAAGCCTATGTTTGGGGGTGCATGCACCAATATGGAGAAGAAACGGGTGTATTTCAACACAAGGTAGCACCATATGCCTAAATCAAAAATTGCTTCAAATTGTCCCATGAAATGAACAAATTAAAAGAAAAGAAGGAATCAGTGCTACCAAGTTAAGGTGATAAAAGGAGTTGAATGACCAAGTTGAAGGGACACTTTGGGTTGTTAGAGGGAGAAATAAGGGGGAGCTATTGTTAAAAAATGTAAGTGGTGTTTTGAATGATCAAAACGAGCATTAGGGAGGTTTAGTCACTTGATCCAAATGCAATCCTCACCTTAGCGCTAGCCAACATTGTAACCCGCAAGTCCTTAGTGAATCTGAGCTTAGTAACTCTACATTAGTGGCGAATTACATAAAGGGTTAGCCTATAGTTCAATGCGTGCGCACTCGAACTTCCTTGAGAGAGTGAGAGTGTCTTTTGTTCTCTTAGAATCCGTTTTTATTGTGAATTGCATGATTTTGAGTGGAATTTTCTCTTAGTATGAGTGGCATTGCACACTTGAAATAAATTATGAAGTCTCTATTTCAATTGAGAGGAATGAATGAGACAAGTTGTATCACGAATCTCGAGGCAAACCTTGAAGGTTAATGTCAATGACTTGAGAAGCTTGAATATCTTGTTCTGAGTGACAAATTTCCTTGTTTTGAATGAGAAATGAAGACCTCTTGATAAACATTTTGAAATGAGAAATTGCCTTGAGAAGAGGGTGGTCCAAATTGAGATGAGCATTGTAGTTGGTCTTTTTGTTTGAGTATTTTTGTTTGTTATTTTCTTAGTTGTAGAGTCTAGATTAATCTTGTGTGCACCCTGGGTGTTATAGAGCCTAATTTGTTCCTTATTTTGTGAGTATCTTGTTTGAGGACAAGCAATAGTTCAAGTTTGGGGATTTGATAAGTTAATAATCTACCAACTTATTGAGCCTTTATTCATGAAATATTGCCATGATTTGATGAGAATTAAAGGTACTTATTGTCTTTATTGATGACAATGCAAGTACTCTTGGTCAAAAGTAGAAAACAAAGGAATGTGACCCAAAGAGCTCAAAAAGAGTTAAAGTGTGAAGGTTATCAAAAACAAGGAAGAATTTGCCGAGAGGTGCAACCGACATGTAAGCTGCACAATGCAACATGCAGTTCACATCTCCCTTCGCACATCACCACCAAAGCAACTGGCAATACTGGTCTGAGGAGAAATAGACATGCGACGCGCATAATACATGGTGTGATCATGCATCATGTCGCACGTTGCATTGCACCACTCTCGAAGGTCATTTTTGTCCAATGCCAAGTGACATTTTGGGAAGCTTCTAACACCCATTTTGGGTTATGTACCAGATATAGTTGGTTAGTTTTGAATAGAAAATTGTTCCCAAGGAAGACATTGAGAGTACTCTTTCTCTTCATCTTCTACACTTAGAATTCACCATTTTTGTACAAAATTGAGCTTTTTTTGGATTTTGGCTTAAATATGAATAGAAGTATGAGTTACCTAATTGGTATATCTTCTTATTTCTTTATTATGAGCAGCTAATTTCTTTGTCTAGGGGTATGTGTATGATGGATATTTTAATTTGGGTGTTGCTCTTGTTTAATTGTGCTTATAATTGATGAATTGATATTGGTCTATTGAATTCCTCAAGTTTTAATCATAAAATTGATGGTTGCAAACATTAGTTGAGTTTTCTTAATTATGTTCTTGCTTAAAAGAGGATTTCATAATAAGGATAGGAATTCAATAGTTGGAATCTGAGACTTCCACCATAGATTGAGGCTAGAAATAGTTTAATCGATGGAAACTCTCATCTAAGAGTCTAAGCTAGAAATTGTATGACTTCCCCAAGAAATTGAATTGGTTGGTTTATATTAAAACTATGGTGCTTGAGCAAAGACCATAGGATATATATTTGGAGGATCGAGAGATTACCAAATATAACATAAACTAATCCTCCCCTTATCATTAATCAAGAATTTGCATAATTAATCAAGTACCCTAACCTTTGTAGAATCCCATCAGAAGCATACCCCTAGTCTCATTTTTATTGATTACAAATCTCGTGTTTACATTACACTTTTTTGCTCAAATCAAAGTTTCTACATAAATTTCATTTTCCAATTCCCCCAATCTTTACATTTAAGTTGTTTGAGCATTTAATCTCGTAGTGATTATTTCTTGACGATCTCTTAGTGAATCATTACTCCACTCTGTGTGGATTCAACCCCGACACTCATTGGTTTACTTTTGTTTTGCTTCAGGATCGCTTCCACCACCTTCGGGAGAGTGCTTTTGATAGTCATCAGAACACATAATTCATCGACTCCATAAATGTTGTTGGGGCATTGGCCAACCCTAAAGACATGTCTAGGAACTCATAATGGTAGTATCAAGTCCTAAATGCAGTCTTTGGGATGTCGGCAACCCTAATCCTAAACTAATGATAACTGGATCTCAAGTCTATCTTAGAGAACACTGCTGCACCCTATAGCTAGTCAAACAGATTATCAATACGCGGTATTAGATACCTATTCTTAACTGTCACCTTATTCAACTGCTTGTAGTCAATACACATATGCATGGACCTATCCTTCTTCTTCACAAACAGAACCGGAGCAACCCAAGGAGACACACTAGGCTTGATGAACCCTTTACTCAATAAATCCTCAAGCTGATCCTTAAGCTCTTTCAACTCATCTAGTGCCATCCGATACGATATAATAGAAATGGACTGAGTGCCCGGCCAATATTAATACCAAAGTTGATATCACGATCAGGAGGGAGACCCGATAGATCAAAATGAAACATATATGAATACTTACAAACCATGAGAACTGACTCATGTGAATGTGTGGTTGCACTAGTATCATGGACATAAGCAAGATAGGCTAAGCACCCCTTCCCAACCAACCATTGGGCGCTAAGGAAAGATATAACTCCCCTTGGCATATAGCTATCAGCACCCTTCCATACTATAGGAGGGATATCAGGCATCATTAGAGTAATAGTCTTGGTGAATCAATCAAATACCGCGTGGTAGGGAGACAACCAATCCATGCCTAAAATCACATCAAAATCAACCATATCCAGAACAACCAGGTCTACCCATGTGTCATACCCTGAATAGTCACCACACAAGCAAAATATATATGATCTACTACTAAGAAATTTCCTACTGGTGTAGCTATGTATAAAGGGACAGGCAATAATTCACAAGAAGACTCTAGACGAGTAGCATAATAAGAAGACACATACAAAATTGTAGTCTCCGGATCAAATAATATAGAAGCTGACTGATGGCAAATGAAGATCGTACCTATGATAACAGCATATGAAGACTCAGCCTCTGGACATCCTAAAAAAACATATATGTGGCTTTGACCTCCAAGGCCGCCTAATCTACCAGACTGAGGACTACCTCTAGTACCTAGGGACTACCCCTATTACCTTTTGCACCACCTCCAATTGGTGGTGCTGGAGACCGAGGGGCCTGAACAAGATGATCATGCTGCCTACGGTGTTGTAATAATGGACACTCCCTAGGTAAGTGGCCTAACTCTCCACACTCATAACAACCTCAACCAACCATACCCTGCTATGAAGACTGGGCTAAATCAGAATGACTACAATGTCTTGTGGACCCAGAACGAGCATCTCATGAAGAGTGAATCAAACCTTGACTACTCTGACCCTCAGCAATCTTTAATGCTGCCTGAATAGGCTGGCTCGGCTGGAAACACTTTTTTTGCTGACCCCTACCAATGTATCCTCTACCACGTGTCTATGAGCTACTGTAACTACCCTAATGGCGGGGCCTCTTATTGCTGGCCCCTTTGGCCTCGTGAAGTACGCCCTCAATAGTGCAGACATGTTCTACTACCTCCAATAAGTACTGGCCTGATGCTACCATACCCTCTATAGACAAGTGGAGCTTTAATGTCAATCCTCAGAGAAATCGCCACACCCTCTAATGATCATTAGGCAGAATCATGGTGGCATGCCTTGACAACTCATGGAGATGGACCTCATACTCTGAGACACAAATGGAGCCCTAATCCAACCTAGAGAACTCATCCATTAACCGCTCCCTCAAGCTGCAGTACATACTTCTCCAAGACAGTTGTAGAGAACTGTACCCAGGTAAGAAGAGGTAACCCGACTAGTCTGCAAGATATATAAGACCTCCATCACTGTTTTGCTGGACCATCCAACTGAAACACAATGTAATCTACCTTTTTAGACTCAACCAACCCAAGCTTATGAAAACTCTCCTGGAAACTAGTCAGAAACTCATGCACATCCTCCCTAGGAGCACCAAACACCTTTGGGGACCCAACCTCAGAAACCTACCAAGAATCTTCTGCTTCTCAGAAGACATGATCGGGGAGCCACAGTACAAACTGAACACCTTTAATCGGGGAGCCACAGTAGTAGGATGCACTACTGAGCCCTGTGCCACTGCCTGTGCTAAAATCTGAGCCTCGTCTCTTACTTAAGAACCAATCGGAGTATCGGGCAAAGTTGTTGGCTATCACATACCCTCAAGAAACCCAAGAAAGTGAACCAATGTGTCCTGTAGTAGCAAAGTAGCCACGAAACCTGTCGGATACCGGGCTAGCCCCATATCCTCTAGCTCATAATGCACCTCTTCAATCCCAATATCAGTCTCTAGCGATGGTAATCTAGTCTGGGCCCAAGTTGGTGCCGTAGCCATCCCTTTCCTGGACCTCTAGGTTGACCTCTACCCTGTCACCTATATGGGGCTCTAACTGTAGGTGCAATGGTCCGTCGTCACCTGGTGATGATCTCATTTGAACCATCTGAGAAACAGTGAAACAAAATATATTTAGAGGTTGACAAAGTTAAGGCCGCACAATAAGGAATCAAACAAGATGGAATTCTTTCCTAGGAATTTCCTATGGCCTCCCGTAGATAGGATACAGACGTCATCATACTGATCCACTAGACTCTACTAGATACTTTGCTCTTGTACTGGTAAGACCGGTGAACCTAAAGCACTGATACCACTCTATCATGATCCAAAATTGGGCCATGATGGTTCCTACATAACCCCTTAGTAGGCAAGCCAACCCAAAGATACAGAAGTACAATAAAAAAATTAATATAATGAAAAGCAGAAGAAAAACATAAACAAATAGGGGCCAACAGTATAGATGCATACCAATAGTACAAAAATATACAGAAAAGGCCCTAAAGTGTCCAGGAAGATAAGTATGTACAAGGACCAACCCCGAACCTGGTGTCACTGGTACAAGAGCATCTAAAGTACGAAATAGCTATACAACAAATGATGTCTATCAAAAATACAAAAATATAGGCAAATATGTGGATGGAAAGCAGTTGAATAATCTCCAAATGCTAAGAGCTCATCGCGATTCGAACAGCAGCTGGCCACGAATGAATGGAGGGTCAACAAGGGTGGCTCATACTAGGTGTTGTTTTAGGAAAAGATGCAGAATGTAGTATGAGTACCAAAACTATGGGTACGCAATAGGCTTCATAGGCAGACCGTGTATAGAAAGATCATATGTAATATAAACTACAGGAAAGTAAGCTAGCAGCAGGGATCCACCTAAATCTAGTTATCAACAGAAAATAGAACTAACTAAGTTGACGGAGAAGATAATAATAATAATCAAGGACACAGACAATCCAAGTACACTCAAGCCAATACAATGTAATGGTAGATGATACGATGCAAAAAATAAATACCCGGTATTTGGTACCCCTGGGTGCCTAGAATTTAAACTTGGACTCATCAACATATGCATAAAAAGAAAAACTCGGATATTATGCTCCTCGGGTTGCCCAGAATCAAACATCAGACTTATCATTGGAAGAGTAAATGGAGAAAAGGTCCAGAAACGTCCCTCGTACTGGCATAAAAGTGGTACTTTTCTTTTCTTTCTAAATCCATTGACGAAATATAATATAGTTCCTTTGAAATTCCAAAATTCATGATAAAAGTGGCAAATCTCAAGTAAAGCCAAAAATTCTGTATTTTCATTCCTTTTTGTACCACCGTCCTTGTAAATGCAGCATGAACATGTAAATATCCAAAATCAGAGAATATATCATACTAATAAGGCAAAATAGGGTAAAACACCCCCCAAACAAGAGAACTGACCTAGAACTCCATCGAATCTGTGCTATGGCCTCGGCTCTACAGTTACACATCAATGGTAAATAAAAGCAGAAAGAATGAAAAAATAACCACGAAAATAATCAAAAGCACCTACTCTACCTCAAAAACCTCCTAAAAGAATTATAAGGATTGTAGGCTAGCCACAATAGTTCTACAAGCTCCGAAACTAAGGATAAACAATACAATTCTAGTCTATGGTCCTGAAATAGCCAATTTATACGAAAACAAGATTTAAGCCTATTTCTACCCTAAGGCTTTATCTAACATTCTAATGGTTTATAAAATATAAAATCTAACTAAGCTAAGTCTAAGAAAAATAAACCATAACCTACCTCGGGGCTTTATTGCAAGCACGAACCATCACTCATGTGCCTTCCCCTTCCAAACAACCTCAAAATGATGTCATGCTATCAAGAACATAATCCATGTGTCAAGACAAGAAGGATGACACCTATATTGGTATATGGAAATTCGTTCCAGAAATTGGGTCAAAAAATGACCCTCGGGGCTTGCACAATGAAAATGAAAACATCTTTTACAATTATGTTCGCAATTGGTTTATAAACCCATGCCCAAAATGTGAGCACGAATGGGACTCATTTTGGGCCCCAAAATAGCCACAAAGTCCACTTTGATCAAGTATTCGCATACAAATAGGATCAAATTAATGAAAGAAACACGAAAATAATGCTAGGACGATGACTAGAAGAGATGAGAGGAAGAGAATTATCTCAAAAGGACACTGAATCGATGCGAATTGGTGATTTTTCCACCTTAGCCAAGCTTTATCAATGGAGAAAAGAGTTTGTTGGAAATGGAGTTTTAAACTAAAGAGGAGCTCATTTAACTACCCGGGATCGGTGCACCTTCAGTCAAAATGATGTATGTATGGCATAGTCGTTGCACCTAGATCACCACAGAGGCGGTGGTCCACCAAACCATCAACCCTCATCGGTGCGGTAAACCCGCTGCAGGGGAAGCACCACAGGCATGGTACAAGGAGCACAAGGGTTCCCCATGCCGACATCACCAAGGGCCACAAGTGCGGCTGTTGACCATAGGGGCGGGAGCACAAGTGCGCTCCCCAGGCATGCATGTGCACCATACAAGATACCAGCAGTACCAGCTGCAATAACTCACATAAAAAAATTTGACTGCACCATCAGGATTCATTCGAAAGCCCGTTAACACAAACTAGACATGCTACCCTACAAAAAATTGCATTTTGAACTCAAAGGAATCGATGAAACTTCCAACGGAGATTGTTTTAAAGAAAAGTTGGTCCCATGCTCGAAAACCAACTTTAACCCAAAAAGGAATCCAATAGCCCAAAATGAGTCATGAAGCCTCGGGACCCAAACCAAAGGTCCCTATAACCCGAAGTCGATGACCCAGAGCTAACAACACTAATGGAATTTCCATTCGAGGGTGTCTTATCTGAATGGTGACCAAACTCAACTCTAACAGCCTTAAGAGTTGCAAAACAAAAAAATAAGTTTAAAACACAAACGAACTATCCAAGAACTGAACTATGTGTCTCGGCAAGTCATAAATGACCTATAGCCAATGTGGAAAAGCTCAAAGCGCAGAAAAAGCATGAAAATCAAGAAAATGACCTAGAGGATCATTACGTTTATATAAGAGCTTTAAAAATATGAATATATGTAAAACAACTAGAAACTAACACTGTAATGACTCATCAATGAAGACTTTGACATCTAGAAAATATTCTATCAGGAGAAAGCCCTGGGATACCTTGATACTCTACAACAACATCTAAGAACTAATGAATAAATAAGAGTCCTCCAAAAGTAAGAAGGCCTCAGCAGTGCTGAAGATAAGTAGATCTAAGGATGCATCTGATGTTGAGTGTGATTACCTTAATTTGCATCATGAAATGATGCAATGCCAAATGGCATCAGTACGTGAAAAGTATAGTATGCAAATAGCTGAATGTAACAACAAGACTAATATTGAACTGCTAGGAGATGAACTAAACAATGACTAAAAGAAAGTAAATTGAATAGTAAAGCACAAGTATATAAATAATAACAAGATGCTTTATATTTTAAAAAAGTGCATTAAAGAAAATACTGAAAATAACTTTGGTTCTTTTAGTTTCTCTTAACCTACAACCACCATGTGAGCCTCATGTTAATACATAGTGTTGCCCACATTATGTCATAACCCAATTTCTCAGGTCATGATGACACCTATGACCCCTCTGTAGGTGAACCGATTCTCGTAGCCCAAAATGGTTATTAATGGGCTACTACAGAAGCAAAGCACACCACAAGATAGAGTTATAAGCGGAAGAATGTAAAGAAGACATCAAATGGAGGAAACAAATTGAAATATATATGTATATATATATATACGGAAGCTAAACCATCCCACGATCTGGTGTCATTGTATAGAAGCTACTACTAATATACACAGAGTACAATAGGGTACAAAAATAAGAACATACAATTGTCTCTAAATAGCAAAAGAGTAGATAGTACAAAAGAAGAGATAAAAGCCAAGTCCCGGTCGCTAGGAACTAACTATAAGTTTCGAATGTCTGGGAGCACTGCACGAGTCAGCGCGGTCAGTGGTGATAGCTCACACTAGGATGAGCACCAGGAAGATGCAAACGTGTAGTATGAGCACCAATTGCATGAAATGGGTACCCAATAGGCATCATAGGCCAACTGAGCACATATAAGATATAAAAGCAATAAATAGCAGATAGGAAAAAAGTAGTCATAGAAGCAATCATGGGAAAAGAACACAGAAACTAAAAACAAATAAAACACAAGGAGAATATAAGTATATTATGCTAGCCACAAAAGATATATCACTGAAAACAGCTGAAGGAATAGAGAATGCACCTGGCTCTTTGCAACAACAATATGTACATAGAGTTTAAGAAATAGGCGGTATACCGGTAACCTCAAATAAAAGGGGAAGAAGGAAAAACAACTAAACATAGTAATGATAGCAATAAATCTCATAGGGTAGGGATGGTTGGAGTATAACACACAAGTTGCCATAATATGAACAATCGCTACAATAGGATCAGGAAAACTAATCTACCTACAATCCCAATGAGCGCCCATACACCCGAGGTACACATACAATTGAAAACAAACCCTCCAGCATTATAGTACCGAAGCATACACTCAACAAACAACAAATAAGGGTGTAACCGTACAGACAATGCATGATGTGATATGATATGATCAGGTGGTACCATACGCACCCTCTCCGGCTCCCGTAGGCCCAGAAGGTAGGACCCATGAAAGGCTTTCCCTGTACACCTCTACACCTCTGTATACCCCTCATCTGGCACACTCAGCCCATAGCCCCTAGTCCACATTGGAAAGGTCCATGAAGGTCTCCGCGACCATATACAACTCTCAGTATCTCAATAATCATGCCCAGAATCTATCTGGGTCTAAAATCAGTAGAAAAATCATGTCTAGTGCTTCGACCCAGCTGAGCCTAGTATCGTTTAAAAATTAGTAGTAAATCATATTTAGTACTCTGGCCTAGACGAGTCTAGAATCAGTGTGAAAATCATCTCAAAATCTCTCTTACTTCAAGAAGATCTATAAAACTAGTTTAAATCCATTTATAGTCATTTATACAAAAATTAGGCCTTCGGGGCCATGCAAAGTTAGAAAAATGGTAATAAATTGGCCCACAACCATAGTAGTAAAAAAATCAATGCAGAAAACCCTTTTCATTATAGTAATGATATGATCGCAACACTCAATAGCCCAATACCTCATAATCAACCTATCGGCCATGCACAAGCTCAATCCTCTTGACAACACAGATAACCAGCTCATGATAGTAAATCAATGCCCGGGACTTATAGACATTTCCCAATTATCCCACCATCTATGGTCCAAAAGAAAATACAAGGCAACACAAGGCCACAAGGAGTGATACTACAATACAGATTTGAATACTTAAATGAACATATAAAATAAGATGGATGGGAAGAAAACGGACAAGGTCTGGGGTGCCAACCTAGAAGACCCAACCCAAAGATACTAAATAATACAATTATAGCCTATATATGCAATTTATAGGATGGGTAAGCCATAACCTACCTAGCATCCGACGATAAGATTTTGAGAAGCCAAAGCCCAAGCCTGCACTGCTCTGAGAAGCTCTGAACAACAATAACACTATCAAGAACGTAATCTATGCATTAAAATAAAGCTAACGACACCCATATTGCTAAAAGTTTAGCCGGGTCAAAATCTAGGTTAAAAGCAAACTCGTGGGCTCTACTACCAAAAACCTGAAATGAGAACTACCATGAGGTATCTCACCCTACCAAGAGCTCATGCTCAAAAAGTGAGCACAAATCATGAAAGAGAAGGGGCCTAGAACAACCCTACAATCCCCAGAACAAATCTAAGAATAATAGGAGATATTGACGGAGTTAAACGAGAAAACTTACTATAGAAAGTCAAGAATTTCATCACGAGCAATAAATGGTTAGTCCAGCACTTTGTAATCATCCCACACATAGAAATAGAGCTTGATCTCAAGAATAAAGGAGAAAAACCGAGTTGGGAAATATTTATAAATGAAATGGAGAAGAAGGCAACCTTATATGCTGTTAGACAATGAGGCGCAGGTGCGGCCCAGCCACTGCAGGGGTGCAATCGCCATGGAGGGTGAGGGAGTGCAGGCGCGCCCCTAGCTAAAGTCACTAGGCACCAAATATATGGAATCTAGGGTGTAGGCGCAAAAATATCGGTGCAGCCAAGGCACCCATCACTGCGCCATACTAGAAGAAACAACAACAAAATGCAAGCACAACACAACACCAATCTGAGCCTTACAGACACAAAGGGCATTTCAGACTAAATCAAATCGACAAAACTCGCAACAGAGATCATTTCAGAGAAAAGTGAGCCCCATGCCAAACTTGCCAACCTTAACCAAAATGGAACTTAAAGACCAAAAATGAGTCCAAAAACCTCGGGACCGGAACTAAAATTCCCCTTATACCAAAGTCGATGTTCAGGAGCAAACAATGCTGATAGAATTTCCATTCGAGGTCATCTTCTCCAAATGTTGACCAAAGTCAAACTTTTAAGTCCAACTAGTTAGAAAGCATAGAAAGCGAGATAAATCCAACCCAAAAGCTCCTAGGCCCCGGATAAGGGTCCAACTAGACCAAAGTCCATGCTTCATAGCTAACAGAACTGTCAGAATTCAATTCCAAGCATATTTACCAAGAATGTTGATTGAAGTCAATGATTTCCTAAATTAAACTCTAAAAGAGGGAAATGGTCATAACGACCTAACGAAAAGACAGGGCACCGACCCACTTATTCTAGGGGCCACTATAGCATGCTTTAATAGTACAAGGAAAGCAAAAATATGGGAATTACCAGAAGGTTCATTACTGTAACACCCCAAAAACGTATTCAGCTACCTAAGTTAAGAACCTCAAAATTTTTCATGTTCCAGGGATTATGGGTCCAAACCACGGACCATGGTTTTAACTATGGGTCATGGAATAGATCCGTGGAATGCCTTCTGTTGAATTACTCTAAGTTCTGAGAACAACGAGTGGTTTCTACGGACCGTAGTTCATTCTACGGGTCGTGATTCCACTCGTAGAATCAAAGATGTAGGCTGACAAGTGCTCTCATGAACCATGATTCAAATGACAGCCCATCATTTGAATGACGGATCCGTTCAGTTGACTCGTGGAAGCTAGATCAGAGGGTTGGTTATTACCAGGTTCCATGACTCGATTTGATGACCCATTATTCAAATGATGGATCCGTCTTATTGAGTCATAGACTATCTTCTGCAGCTCGATATTTATGCCAGGTTCCACTAGTTGAACCACGAGTCGTGGTTCAAACGACGATTCATAGAATCAAACCGTAGAACCTGAAGCCGATCAAATTTCCTGATTTTTCTAAGTTAAGTCCCAGGGGTATTTTGGTCTTTTTCCACCCTTTAAATACTAAGTGAGGTCATTTTGACTATTTCAAGTAGGGTTTTCACCCTTATTACCCTAAGTTCCTCCTAAATCTTTCATTCACCTCCCAAAAGAAGAAAAGTTCTTCCTCAAGCTACAAGTCTCCAAGCTCCAAGTCAAGCCTGCTAAGTCTTTTCCATTGAAGTGGGTTATCTTCTTCTAAGGTATGTGGGTCTTCAACAATGGTTTCTTTCACCCTTGTGCCCAAAAATCCCCAACCCTTATGTTGAATTATGAACTTATGAAATTAGGGTTTTGATCCAAAATTGGGGAAAATTTATGAAATCAGTTTCTATGTTTAAATTCATGGTTTCTTATTGATTATTCATGATTTGATTATGATTCTCTTTTTGGTTTCAAAATCCAAGAATGAAAGTTTACTTCTAGCATGATTCCATGAAATTTCATGTTTTCAAGAGAAAATTTACATGATTAGATATCATGGCCTTTATGTATTTATGAAATTGCATGCCTAATTTTTCGAGTATGAATTTAGAAAGAAAAACATGTTTTGAATTTTGGCTATGCTAAGCTTTATGAACTATGATATGAAAGTTGCATGATACCCAATGTGTTTCATGCTTTATGAACAAGATTTGGCATGAGAGAATGCCATTATGAAATGATGAGCTATATGTGCATATTTTGGGAGTAGTATTTAGCACCGAGTTGGACAGGGTGAGAGTACCCATAGTCCTAGAAACTACTTTGCTAGCGTAGGTTATGAAATGATGTGCCTTAAAGGCTTATGAGAGTGGATCCACGTCTTTATGAATGGTGTCCTGTGTCATAGCGGACATTAGGGCAGCTTTGCCAACTAGGGGATATAGTTGGGTATGGTGACTTGTTCCTTGGCAAGGTTCAAGTCTGCTTTGCTAATTAGGGTTATATAGTTAGATTCCATGTAGCTCACATAGTCTCATGTCAATTATAAGAAACTCCTCTATGAATGTTTTCATGTTTTTCTAAGCTTTATGAACTCTTATTTTAAAGTTGGCTCTTGCTTTATGATTTAGCCTTTCATTATGATATTTTCTCATGATCCCTTATTATGTATGGATTTTGTCTCAGTACGTTTTAAACCATCTTTTTATCACATTCATGCATTGCTCACATATTCGGTACATTCCATAGTACTGACGCAATTTGCACTGCATCCTTTGATGATGCAGATTCAGGTGTTCCCTTCCAGGCTCGTGGCTAGACGAAGCCGGATATTTAGACAGCTTTGGTGAGTCCTCATAGCTGGAGGAATATTCTATATTCTAACTTTCCTATGTTTTCCTTTCCTTCTGATTTTTGAGTTAGTTGCGGTATTATCCCATCAACTCTTTATGCTAGTCTAAGAGGCTTCTCAGATATAGATGTTATCGGTGGACCTTGTTTTGTATTCCTTATTCGACTTATCTATCTATGATTATGTTTCCTATTTTGGATTCCCTTTTGATTCTTCCGCTATGTTTTCCTATATGTTTACTTAAGGATGCTATGACCAAGGGTTAACTTGGGATCCTTGTCGTCCCGAGTCCCGTGGTACGTCTAGGGGGTAACCTAGGGATGTGACAAACTTGGTATCAGAGCCTCAGGTTCAAGTGTCGTAGGATGTCTGAAAGCCGCACCTAGTAGAGTCTCTTTCATGTGTGTGAAGCGCGCCATACATATGAGATGGAATCTATGAGGTGTTTTATGGAAAACATCACTTATTCATGATCATATCGTGTGATAGAGCTTAACTTTAATGTTTCTCTAATCCTTATCTTATACATTTCAGACTATGCCTCCCCAACGTGCTATGCCTCCCCTAGCCACTCAGAATGCTGCTCCTCAAGTTTTGGTTCCCGATGCCTCGAATGATGAGTTCAGGAATGCCATCCATTTTCTAGCCAAGACTTTGGCCACTCAAGACAATCAACATGCTCCTACCCCCGCCTATCCTCAAGGTGGGGTAGCGGCCTGAGTTCGTGACTTTATCTGTATGAACCCGCCAGAGTTTTGGGGTTTGAAAGTGAGTGAGGACCCGCTAAACTTTATTGATGAAGTGAGGAAGATCTTTGAGGTTATGCAAGTAGTGGGTGTTGACTGTATAGAGCTTGCATCCTATCAACTCAAGGATGTATCTCACATTTGGTTCACTCAATGGAAGGAGACTAGGGTGAGCGCTGTGGTCCTCATGACTTGAGAGTGTTTTGAGAGGGCCTTTCTTGATAGGTTCTTTCCTCGAGAGTTGAGGAAAGTGAAGATGGAGGAGTTTGTGAATTTAAGGCAAGGTTCGATGTTGGTTTAAGAGTATAGCCTGAAGTTCACTCAGTTGTCAAGATATGCTCATTCCATGATAGCGGACCCACATGATCAGATAAGCAAGTTTATCTATGGGGTTTCTGACATGGTGAAGAAAGAGTGTAGGTCTGCCTTGTTGATGCATGACATGAAAATTTCTGACTCATGACTCATGCCCATTAGATTGAGGGTGACAAGCTTAAGGTGATGGCTAGAGAGAACAAAAGAGCTAGATCAGAGAGTTTGGGATTTAGCCATCACAGGTCCGGAGGTGGACATCACCTCTCCTTTCAAAAGAAGTCATCAGGACCTGTTCATTCTTCTGCTAATGCTCCTACTCAGACCCAGAAGCCTCATCATGATCAAGGATTTAGAGGATCTGGTTCCTATTCTCAATCTTATGGCAGTGTTACTGAGGGATCTTCCTACCCAACTTGTGTTAAGTGTGGGAAGAGTTATGTTGGTGAGTATTTGGCCGGTTCAGGTAGTTGCTACGAATGTGGTCAGGCCAGACATCGTATCAGAGATTGCCCTTCAGCTAGGAATGGGCAGGGAGGTGGTAGGACTCAGTCTGCCTCAGCAGCTTTAGGGTGTAGACCAACCCAGCAAGGCACAACTTCTAGTTCTGGTGGTTAGCGCTAGAATCACCTTTATGCTATGTCCTCCCATCAGGATCATGAGGGTTCCCTAGATGTGGTTACTGGTATGTTGAAAGTCTTTTCTCTTGATGTGTATGCTTTGTTAGACCCAGTTGCATCCTTATCTTTTGTAACCCCTTATGTTGCTTGCAAGTTTGAGATTCGTCCTTAAATGCTTTTTGAACCTTTCCATGTTTCTACTCCTATTGGTGAGTCAGTCCTAGCCAAAAGAATCTACCAAAATTGCCCTATCTCACTCCTTCATAGAGTCACTTCAGTGAATCTAGTAGAGTTGGAGATGATTGATTTTGATGTTATTCTTGGTATGGACTGGTTGTATGCTTGTTATGCCTCGATTGACTGTCGTACTCATGTTTTTAGTTTCAAGTTCCCTAATGAACCCGTCCTAGAATGGCAAGGTAGCTCCTTTTCTTCAAAAGGTCGCTTCATATCCTATCTTAAGGCTAGGAACATGATCTCTAAAGGCTATGTCTATCATATAGTTTGAGTTATGGACACAGAGTCAGAGACCCTATCTATTTAGTCTGTCCCTGTTGTGAATGAATTCCTAGAAGTGTTTCCCGATACTTGACCGGAGTCCCTCCCGAGTGGGAGATTAACTTTGGGATAGATCTTCTTCCGAATACAAATCCTATCTCTATTCCTCCTTATAGAATGGCCCCCGCGAACTTAAAGAGTTTAAGGATCAGTTGAAAGACTTGCTTGATAAGGGTTTCATCAGGCCTATTATTTCTACTTGGGGTGCCCCAGTTTTGTTTGTATGGAAGAAGGATGGTTCTCTTAGGATGTGCATTGATTACCGCCAATTGAACAAGGTCACAATCAAGAATAAGTATCATATTCCTAGGATTGATGACTTGTTCGATTAGCTTCAGGGTGCTAGTTTATTCTTCAAAACGACCTTAGATCTTGTTATCATTAGCTTCGAGTTTGGGAGCATGATATCCCGAAGACAGCCTTCAGGACTCAGTATGGTCATTATGAGTTAAGTGTTATGTTCTTTGGTCTAACAAATGCTCATGCAGCTTTTATGGATTTGATGAATCGTGTGTTCAAGCAATATTTGGATTGATTTGTGATCGTATTCATTGATGATATCCTTATCTATTCTCGGAGTGAAGAGGAGCATGCAGACCACTTGAGGGTTGTGTTGCGAACTCTCAAGGATAGACAGTTGTTTGGTATGTTTAGTAAGTGCGAGTTCTAGATGCAGTCCATTGCTTTTCGGGGTCACATTGTGACTAGTGATGGTATTCAGGTTGACTCTCAGAAGATTGAGGCAGTAAAAAACTGGCTTAGACCCACTTCCCCATCTAATATTAGGAGTTTCTTGGGTTTGACTGGTTACTACCAAAGGTTTTTGGAAGGGTTTTCTTCCATTGGTGCCTCTTTGAACCGACTGACTCAGAAAAAGGTAAAGTTTCAGTGGTCCGACTCTTGTGAGAAGAGTTTTCAAGAATTGAAGACTCGATTGACTACAACTCCAGTATTGGCTCTACCCGAGGGCCTAGATGATTTTATGGTTTATTGTGATGCCTCCAAAATTGGTTTGGGTTATGTTTTGATGCAAGTGGCAAGGTGATTGCTTATTCTTCTAGAAAGCTTAAGGTGCATGAGAAGAACTACCCTACTTATGATATGAGTGTGCTTTACCATCCGGGTATGGACAATGTTGTGGCAGATGCTTTGAGTAGGTTGTCCATGGGAAGTGTAGCTTCTATTGAAGATGGAATGAAGGAATTGGTTAAAGAATTTCATAGGATTGCTCGGTTGGGAGTTCACCTTATGGACTCGATCGAAGGTGGTGTGATTGTGCAGAATGGTTCTGAATCATCCTTGGTGGCTGAGGTAAAGGCAAAGCAAGACTAAGATCCCATTTTACTTCAGCTTAAGGGTGCAGTTCATCAGCAAAGGGTTGAGGTGTTTTCCTAGGGGGAGATGGTGTGCTTCATTATCAAGGTCCCTTATGTGTGCCAAATGTTGATTGGTGGAGATAGCAAATTTTGGCTGAGGCTCATAGTTCTAGATATTCCATTCATCCGGGTGCCACTAAGATGTACCGTGACCTACGGGAAGTCTTTTGGTGGAATGGTATGAAGAAGGACATAGCCGGGTTTGTGTCTAAGTGTACCAACTGTCAACAGGTAAAGGTGGAGCATCAAAGGCCAGGTGGTATTCTCCAGGATATTGACCTTCCCACTTGGAAATGGGAAGTGATCAATATGTACTTTATTACTGGCTTGCCTCGTACTCGAAGGCAACATGATTCCATTTGAGTGATTGTTGACCGGATGACTAAGTCATCTCACATCTTGGCTGTTAAGACTATGGATACAATGGATGATTATGCCAGACTCTACATCCAAGAGATAGTCCGATTGCATGGTGTTCCTTTGTCTATCATTTCAGATAGAGGTCCTTAGTTTACATCTCAGCTTTTGAAGTCATTTCAGAATGTTTTTGGTACTAAAGTGAAGCTTAGCACAACTTTTCACCCTCAGACGGATGGCCAGGCTGAATGTACTATTCAAACATTGGAGGATATGTTGAGGGCTTGTGTTATTGACTTCAAAGGAAATTGGGATGATCACTTACCTCTTATCGAGTTTGCCTACAATAACAACTTTCACTCTAGCATCCAGATGGATCCTTATGAGAATCTTTATTGTCGGAGATGTAGGTATCCTATTGGTTGGTTTGAGGTAGGTGAGGCAGCTTTGATTGGTATAGATTTGGTTCATGAAAATATGAAAAAGGTTCAGCTTATTAAGGAAAGGTTGAAGACCTCTCAAAGTCGACATAAATCTTATGCGGATGTGAGGAGAAGGGAGTTGGAATTTTAAGTTGATGATTGGGTTTTCCTTAAGATGTCACCCATGAATGGTTTGATGAGGTTTGGAAAGAAAAGAAAGGTTAGTCCCCTTTTTGTAGGTCCTTATCGGATTTCGAGGAGAGTTGGTAGTGTTGCTTATGAGTTAGAGTTGCCAACAAAATTTGAAGCGGTTCATCTAGTTTTCCATGTATCCTTGTTGAAGAAGTGTGTTGCTGATCCAACCTTGATTGTTCTTTTGGAAGAGGTAGGTGTGAAGGATAGTCTCACTTATGAGGAGGTTCCCATGGAGATTATTGATCGTCAGGTTCGGAGGTTGAACAAAGAAGTCACCTAGGTGAAAGTCCTTTGGAGGAACCAGCTTGTAGAAGGTGCTACTTGGGAAGCGGGGGAGGCCATGAAGGCCAAATATCCTCATCTCTTTCCTTCCAACTCAGTTCCAGCTTGAGGTAACAATTTCCTCTTTAGTATGTCCCTCCGATTCTATTCCACCAGTTTCTCTCATGATCCTAGCATGCATACATGTTTTATGAAGTTAGTTTATCTTGTTTTCAAGTTAAGAAGTTTAGTTTTCATGATGTTCCCTTGATTTCCATGTTTTGATGTTTGGTTGGGTCTATTTTCTCCTCAGTCTTCCTCGATTCAGACTTCATTTGAGGATGAATAATCCCAAGGGGGAGTTAATGTAATACCCCGGGAATGTATCCAGCTGTCTAAGTTAAAAACCTCAGAAATTTTCATGTTCCAGGGTTTGGACCGTGGTTTGAACCACAGGTCATGGAATGGATCCATGGAATGCCTTCTGTTGAATTGCTCTCAGGTATGAGAACCACGAGTGGTTTCTATGGACCGTAGTTCATTCTACGGGTCGTGACTCCACTCATGGAATCAAAGATATAGGCTAACAAGTGCTCTCGAGAACCATGAGTCAAATGATGACCCATCGTTTGAACGACAACCCGTCATTTGAACGACGGATCCGTCCTGTTGACTCGTGGAAGCTAGATTAGAGGGTTGGCTGTTACAAGGTTCCATGACTCGATTTGATGACCCGTCATTCAAACGATGGATCCATCCTATCGAGTCATAGACTGTCTTCTGCAGCTCAAAATTTCTACAAGTTCCACGAGTTGAACCATGAGTCGTGGTTCAAATGATTATCCATGGAATCAAACCGTAGAACCTGAAGCCGACCAAATTTCTTGATTTTCCCAAGTTAAGTCCTAGGGGTATTTCGGTCTTTTCCCACCCTTTTAACTACTAAGTGAGATCATTTTGACTATTTTAAGTAGGGTTTTCACCCTTATTACCCTAAGTTCCTCCTAAATCATTTATTCACCTCCCAAAAGAAGAAAAGTTCTTCCTCAAGCTTCAAGTCTCCAAGTTCCAAGTCAAGCCTCCTAAGTCTTTTCCATTGAAGTGGGTTATCTTCTTCTAAGGTATGTGGGTCTTTAACAATGGGTTTTTTCACCCTTGTGCCCAAAAATCCCCAACCCTTATGTTGAATTATGAACTTATGAAATTAGGGTTTTGATCCAAATTGGGGAAAATTTATGAAATCAGTTTCTATGTTTAAATTCATGGTTTCTTATTGATTATTCATGATTTGATTATGATTCTCTTATTGGTTTCAAAAGCCAAGTATGAAAGTTGATTTCTAGCATGATTCCATGAAATTTTATGTTTTCAAGAGAAAATTTACATGATTAGATATCATTGCCTTTATGTATTTATGAAATTGCATGCCTAAATCTTCGAGTATGAATTTAGAAAGAAAAGCATGTTTTGAATTATGGCTAAGCTAAGCTTTATGAACTATGATATTAAAGTTGCATGATACCCGGTGTGTTTCATGCTTTATGAACAAGAATTGGCATGAGAGAATGCCACTATGAAATGATGAGCTATATGTGCATGTTTTGGGAGTAGTATTTAGCACTGAGTTAGACAGGGTGAGAGTACCCATAGTCCCAGAAACTACACTGCTAGCGTTGGTTATGAAATGATGTTCCTTAAAGGCTTATGAGAGTGGATCCACGTCTTTATGAATGGTGTCCTGTGTCTTAGCGGACATTAGGGAAGCTTTACCAACTAGGGTTATATAGTTGGGTATGGCGACTTTTTCCTTGGCAAGGTTCAAGTCAGATTTGCTAACTAGGGTTATATAGTTAGATTCCATGTAGCTCACATGGTCTCATGTCGGTTACAAGAAACTCCCCTATGAATGTTTTCATGTTTTTCTACGCTTTTTGAAGTTGGCTCTTGCTTCATGATTTAGCCTTTCATTATGATATTTTCTCATGATCCCTTATTATGTATGGATTTTTTCTCAGTATGTTTTAAAGCATGTTTTTATCACATTTATGCATTGCTCACATATTCGGTACATTCCATAGTACTAATGCGATTTGTGCTGCATCCTTTGATGATGCAGAATCAGGTGTTCCCTTCCAGGCTTGGGGCTAGAAAAAATCGGATTTCTAGACAGCTTTGGTGAGTCCTCATAGCTCGAGGACTAGTCTATATTCTAACTTTCCTATGTTTTCCTTTCCTTCAAATTGTTGAGTTAGTTGGGGTATTATCCCATCAACTCTTTATGCTAGGCTTAGAGGCTTCTCAGACATAGATGTTATCGGTTGACCTTGATTTGTATTCTTTATTCGACTTATCTATCTATGATTATGTTTCCTATTTTGGTTTCCCTTATGATGCTTCCGCTATGTTTTCATTTATGTTTACTTGAGGATGTTATGACCAAGGGTTACCTTAGGATCCTTGTGGTCCCGAGTCCCGTGTTACATCTAGGTGGTAACCTCGGAATGTGAAAATTACATCATCCACTACTAAAACGGACTTTCATCCATGAAAGTCAAGAAAAGGGAGTACATGAAGGCTCAAACAACTGCGAATACAAAGCCTGCATCTCTCTCTCTTAGTCTCCTAGGTAGCCTACTCGACTAGATGATGCCTCCACTGAACCTCAACCACAGGAATGTCTCCTGACCTTAATCTCCCGACATCTCTGGCTAAAATGGCTACCGGCTAGTTAGCAAAGGTCAAACTCTCATCCAACTGCATTGTATCCCACTGCAACACATGTGACTCATCCAAAACATAATGCTGCAACAGATATACATGAAAGACTGGGTGCATAGCTGAAAACATCATAGGCAAAGCTAGATGATAAGCAACACTACGAACCCTTTGAAGAATCACACACGTCCCAATATATGTGGGTCTAAGCTTGCCCTGCGTACCAAACCTCATCACGCGCTTCATGGGCAATACATGAGGAAACACCATGTCACCAACACTAAACTCTACGATCCACGTAGCTCTTCTATCTACTCTAGGCTACTAGAAGTATGTCCTGTATCACCCAAACTCTATCTAAGGAATCACAAAGCAAGTCTGTACTCTGTGGCCTGGACTCAAAGCCATCAAACCAACCTACTAGCAATTTGCAACACCTACCATAAATGCCTCAATAAGAGCCATGCAAATACTCGAGTGGTAACTATTATTATACACAAACTCAACTAATGGCACATACTGATCCCATGAACCTCAATAATCAAGAATACAGGCCTGTAACATATCCTCCAAGACTTGGATAGTTCACTCAGACTAGCCATCTGTGTGAGGGTGGAATGCGGTGCTAAGTTGAATCGCTGTACCTATCTCTCGCTAAATAGTCCTCTGGAATTGCAAGGTAAACTGAGTGCCATGGTCTAAGATGATAAAAGCTGGAACCTTATGTAAATGAATAATCTCCCGGAGATAAATCTAGGCCAACCTCTCTGCACTATAGGAAGAATAAACTCACAAGAAGTGTGCATACTTTGTCAGCCTATCAACAATGACCAAAATAGAGTTAAACCCCCGAGAAGTGTATTGCAATCATTCTATGAAGTCCATAGTGATCTCTTCCCACTTCCACTTTGTAATGGAAGTCTCTGCATCAATCCACAAGGTCTCATGTGCTCAAACATAACCTGCTAACAATTCAAGAACTGAGATACATACTCTTCTATGTTCCCCATTCATACAACTCCACCATTAAAGCTTCCTCAAATCTCTATACATCTTAGTTGTGCCTAGATAGATGGAATATTTGGAACAATGAGCCTCACAGAGAATCAAGTAAATCAAATCCCCATCTCTCTGAACACAAAAGCAACTATAAAATGTTAGAACACCATCAGAACCTAAGGTGGCCTGATCTTAGGCGTATTTATACACCTTAATATCATTAACTATGCATGTTTGACTTAGTTTTAAGGAAAAATTGAGGCCCTATTGAGGTATTTAAGATGTAAGTGTGTACTTAGTGGATAACATACATGTTTATAGTGTTTAAGGTGAATTTGGAACAAACCATGAGTCAAAATGATTAAATAAAGTTTAGACGAGAAAACTAGTGTTTCTAGCTCGAGATAAGCCTATTCTAGTATACTTTGATGAACTCTAGTGTGTTATATGGACTAATGTGTGTTATGAGTTGTTGTAGGAGACCTTTGGAGGAGATATCGAAGTTAATTGAATCCTACGAACACGCTACAAACCATGGGGACACAAAGGAAGGTGGAAAGCTTGCGTTAGAGGTGCGAAATGGATATTAAAACACACCTTCGTACCACGGAGGCTAATATCCATTTTATTGGCATGGCATGGAGGTGAGACACCAGAAAAATGGGAAATTCCAGTAGCTGCCCATGATTTGGGAGTGTCACGCTGTCTGCTGCCTGTGATAAGTAGCGTGTTAGGATAGCTGCTGCCCGTGATAAGCAGCGTGACACGGACCCTATTCCCGATGTGTGGAATTTATCTCACACTATAAATAGGATACTTAGCTTCAATTGTAAGCACTTCTAGATGGTTTTGGATTTAAAAAACATAAGGAGGAGGTTGCCTTAGGGTTCTTATTCGTTACTTTCTTTTTAATTAATTCTTGTATGAACTACATCAATTTTGTAATCACGAATTAGATTATGAGTGGCTAAACACCCACTTTCTAGGGTTGAGGCTACAACATTATTGTTTGATTATGGTTTTATAGTTGGTTTAATCATTTATCATGTGATGTGATTGTTCTTACATTCTTATTTTGACTATTCTAAAGTGTTATGAACTTTAGGATAAATCTAAGTCTCAAAACAAATTGACCATAAAAGTTAAGGGATGGAATGCAGAACGTAGAGAGTATGGATCATATATTTTATTGTTCATTAATGATTGTAAAGGATGATTTACAGTTAGGATAGATGTCACATCCCGAGGTTACCCCTAGATGTAACACGTGGCCCGAGACCACAAGTTCCCCAAGCTAACCCTTGGTCATAGCATAACTCAGGTATAACAATGAAACATAGCGGAAGCATAATATGAATTAGATAACTCAATTCATAAGATAAAATCAAAAGAACATGATTTGAAGAAGACTCGAATATCATCTATGTCTGAAAAGCCTCTATATATGACATAAGGAGTTGCTAGGACAAGAACCTAGCTAACTCAAAGTACGAAAATAAGTAGTCTAAACAACAAGAGTCATAACTAGACCTCGAACAATGAGGACTCACCAACACCTGGATATCCAGCTTCGTCTAGCCACGAGCCTGATGGAAAACACCTGAATTTGTATCATCAAGAGGATGCAGCGCAAAATATGCGTCAGTACTATAGGATGTATCGAGTATATAAGATATGCATGATCCTGACAAAAACATACTTAAAACATGCTTAAAGTGAACCTTTTCATAAAGAAATAACATAAGAGGATTATCAAGAGATAAGACATAAAAACATGAAGTACGGTTAAAATTCAAAGTATGATACCATATAACTTCATAGCTTGAAAATAGTCATGTGGGAGTTTATTTTAACTGACATAAACCATGCTGAGCTACATGGAGTCCAGTGTATTTTACCCCCACTGAAAAGAGTTGTCCTAACCGTCCAAAGTTAGAACCATATCGTGCCAGGATCCAGTCATAATAAGCCACAGAGGGCAACCTATGGTGGTAACATAGTTTTGGACTTGGGTTATCTGAACCCTCATCTCTCGGTGCCAAAGACTACTCTAAAAACATATAACATGAGCTCATATACATGTGACATATCTAATGCCAAACTTGTTCATAACATGTTCATACCCCGGATGGTCATACTACTCATGAATTATAGTTTAGAAATTGATTCATGAGTATTGATGGAACATCGGGTGTCTTGCATTGCATCATAATTCATAACTTGATAACTTTCATGGACTTAGTTCAATTTTATAATAACATATACTTTCATAAAACATAAGAACTAGGCATGCATTTGCTTGAAACTCAGGAAATCATGCCATCATTTTCCCCAATTTCTTAAATCACTTCATGCATGTAGGATTCACCATAATTAAACTTCAATTCATGAAATAGGAGTTCATATGTAAAAACTCATGCAAAATCATGCAATTTAATAGAATTTCATAATAAAATCATGAGAAGGAAATTTATAGCAAAACCCATAAGAATTGGGTAAAAACCCTAATTTGAAAGTTCATGAATCACAATTTGAAATTTGGGGTTTTGAGAACAAGGGTGAAAGGAAACCATTGTTGAATACCCACATACCTTGATTGAAGCTAACCCACTTGAATTGGAAAGACTTAGGAGACTTGAACTTGAAGCTTGGAGAAGAACTTTTCCTTTTTGGGAGAAGAATGAAGTAATGAGAAGGAACTTAGGCTAATGAGGGTGAAAACCCTTCTTGAAATAGCCAAAACGACATCATTTAGGAGTTAAAAGGGTGGGTAATGACTAAAATACCCATGTGATTAAATTAAGAAGAAGCTGGAAAATGGGTCAGCTTCAGGAATCACGGGTCGGTTCTACGGGTGGTCGTTTGAACCACAACCCATGGTTCATCCTCGTGGTTCTTGGCTAACTAATCAGGCTGTGGAATGTAATCTATAGGTCAACGAGACGGACTCGTAGAATGGATGACGGGTCGTCAATTGGACTCATTATTGCTGGGGACCTAACTGGTCTCTAGATCAACCCACGACTCAGAAGGACTGTCTGTCATTTGAACGACGGGTCATAGAACTAAGTCATCATTATCTGAGGGAATTGTCATGCCTATGATCTGGTTCCACGAGTTGATAGGACAGACCCGTGGTTTGAACTACGGTCCGTAGAACCAACTCGTGGTTCTAGACCAGAGACTGAATCAACAGAAAGAAACCACAGTTCCATTTCACGACCCGTGGTTTGAACCACGAACCGTGGTTTGGACCCGTCAATCCTGGAAATATGAATTTTTCCTGAGTTTCAGACTTAGATAGCTGGTTCGATTACCGAGATGTTACAATAGAAATATATCTAAACGCCCCACTTGGTTAGTAAAACAAGAAGATAGTTGAATGCATCTGAATTAAACACTCACATCACTGCTCAACGATGTAGTTGTGAGATTAATTTGAGAAGATGACTTAGAGGATGTCCATTCCCGGGTTATATTATCAACCCTGTAAATAGACGATCATGAGAAATATCAACACTAGCTATAAACCATAGTTATGCCTGAATGTGTAGTGAATGCCTCAACCCTGGACTTCTCCATATATTGTTTCCAATCCAAATTTCATATCATCATTATTTCTAGTATTTAGTGTATATAAGCAAAACTCAAACTCTTCTTTATCATGCATCCCACTTGTTTAACTTTAATAGTAATAATTAAGTTGGATCATTTTGCTAAACACCAAGTCCTTGTGGGATCGATATTCGGCTTGCAAGAGACACTTTATTACTTGCACAACCATGTACACTTGCGTGTGCGCTTGGGATGCTACAAGTTTTTGGCATCGTTGTCAGAGACTTGAAAATTAGCAACCTTTTAATTTTTGTTTTTACTATTTTGTTTGACAAGTGCTAATAACATGGTCTTAGCTACTGAATTGGCAGGGACAGGTTTCAATCTCGAGCAAGTTGGAAAGGGATAAGGAATTGGTTGGACCACCTCCCAAACCTAAGCATCACTTGACCTAAGAAAGGGGAGAAGCAACACTTCTCAACCCAATCTCATAAGTTCAACAGGCTTAGACGATTCCTGCAGTCATGGCAGAGGAACCACCACCAGCCCATAGGATAGTGCGCGAAGTGGAAATCCTACTCGCAACTAATATGACCTCCTACATTCAAAATCCAACAGCAGGAGTCTGATTCGAGCTAAAACAGAAAATGGTGCAATTATTGCACGCAAGCGGGCAGTATACAGGGTTGTCACATAAAGACCCACAAGTGCATCTCTAAAACTTTTTAGCGATTAGTGACACATTCATTCCCACATAAGTCTCCACAGACTATGTGAGACTTACACTATTCGCATTCTACCTATTAGGTGAAGCAAAGAAGTGGTTGAAGGCAGAACCTTCCAATTCAATTACTACATGGGATGATTTGGCAAAGAAGTTCCTTATTAGATTCTTCCTATCAGGCAAAACTGCAAAGCTGAGGAGTGAAATCTTTATTTTTATGAAAAATCCTGACGAGAATCTCTATCATGCATTGAAAAGATTCAAGTATCTCCATAGAGATTTCCCACACCACCAGCAAACTAATGAGGTATTAGCTCACACTTTTGTTGAAAGCCTTGACCACAATACAAAGATTTTTCTAGATTCAACAGGAGGTGGTCAAGCTTTGGAGAAGACCTATGATGAGTTGTATACTCTCCTAAATCGCATTGCACAAGGCAATCCAGAGTGGAATGGTAACATGACCAGAAATATGGTGAAGAAGCCTGCAGGTATGACAGAGGTAGATAGTGTCACAATATTAGCGACATAGTTGGCAAGTTTTCAGACTCAGATAATGGCTCAGTTCAACAAGTTGAGTATGGCTCAACCTCAAGTTTAGGTAAATGCATTGCAGCAGGCTTAGACTTGGTGCAGAACTTGTGGTATTAGTGGTCATTCACCAGACTTGTGTCGTGCGAATCCAAAATCGGTAAATTTTATGGGTAATGCACCTAAAAGTAATCAAAACTATCATATTGCCTATAATCAAAATTGGTAGAGTCATCCCACTTAATCTTGGGGCACTAATCAGGCTCAACCTCAGCAGTTTTAGCAGCATCAAGGGATGTAGAACAACACTTAGGCCAGCAATATTGATGAAATATTAAAGAAGATCATGGCTAATGAAGCACAGATTACTGCTGATCAAGCACATATAGCTGATGACATAAAAAATTAGTAGTTGGCCACAAAGACATTAAAGGTTCAATTAGGACAGCTGGTTGAAGCATAAAACATAAGACCTCAAGGGGGTTTGCCTAGTGATACAGAAAATCCTAAGCAAGTGATGGCAATTACCTTGAGGAGTGGTAGATATTTGATTGACGCACCTCTAAAGAAAAATCATGAGGTGCAAGAAGAGTTGGTCAATACCAAGTAGACAAAAAAGTAGACTGAGCCTAAAAAAGCTGATAAAAAGGGGATGTCTGAGTACCCTAATAAAAAGCCAATTTGGCAGACTCAAGACAAACCACCACCACCATTCCCTCTGAAGTATATCAAAGCTAAAGAGGATGCCTATTTCAAGAAGTTCTTTGACACGTTCGAAGAACTTCATATAAACCTTCCTTTGTTAGATGTTTTGCAGGGAATGCCTAAGTATGCTAAGTACTTGAAGGATATGGTGGTGAATAAAAGAAGCCTTGCAGATATTGAGAATGTGGCACTCACTGAAGAGTGTAGTTCGGTGGTGATGAGTATGATGCCCACAAAGCTCAAGGATATTGGGAGTTTAACCCTCTCCAGACAAATTAGTGAAAATGATATTGTCCAAGCCGTGAGTGATTTTGGGGCAAGCATCAATTTGATGCCCCTTTCATTATTTAATACTCTTGGGTTGGGGAAGCCAAGACCCTCCTCAATTGTACTATAGATGACAGGCATGACTAGAGTGGTCCCTGAAGGAATCATAGAGGATGTTCTCATCAAGGTTGGTAAGTTCATTATTCCTGCTGACTTTATTGTTCTTGATTGTGATGTAAATGATAGGGTACCAATCATATTGGGACAACTATTCTTGGCAACTGGTGGAGCTTTGATTGATGTGAGAGAGGGCATGCTCAAGATGAGACTGAAATAATGAAGAGGTGGTTTGCGGAGTATACAAAGCACTCAACACCCTCCCACACTAAAACTATCTATGCATGATCACATCTATGGAAGTGGATGAGTGTGGGGTGGAAAAGAGCGTACCTCTAATTACCTCTTCCGACTCTCTTATGGAACTGCCCAAATTGACAAAAGAGCTTGAACCTGAAGGACCTGAATGAAATTCTGAGAAGGTAGGTGCAAGAAAGGCCCCAGACCTCGAGTGTGAGCACACAAGAAGTCAAAAAAGAAGGAGAAGATGGGCCCAGAGTAGTAGGAAGAGGATGATATAATGGGAATGAGAGTTCTAATGTGAGTTATGCCGCAACATTAAATCAGGCGCTACTTGAGTGGCAACCCAAGTTAAGGTAGTATTTTTATTCCTTTTAGCTTTCCTTTAGTATCCTCTTTGGTTTTATTTTTGTGTTAAGTCAACAGGTTGAAGGGAAGTCTATGTACCTGAAATATTTTCTAAGGAGCATGGAACACACTAAGTGTGGGGTCCTTCGGAACCCTTTTGATAGACATGACGTTACTAGCTAGGCCTAGAGGCCTCAGGGAGTATTTCGAGCTTTACTTTTAAATTATGCTTTGGGGACAAAGTCTGGTTTTAAGTGTGGGGTGGGAATCTCCCGATTGTTTTATGGTGAAGTGCGTTATAGGATTTCTATCTTTATTTATTTGTATGTTTTTGAGTAAATTGAAAAAAAATTACAAAAAGATTTTATCTTTGTTTTTTTGTTTTCTGTTTGGTCTGTTTAGTAGAAGCACACTTCACCCACCTATCAGTTTTTCTTTTTGATTTTTTTCCTAGGGGGAGCCCTTTGAACCCAGTATCCTTTTTGAATTTTAGGAGTAAATTTAATTTTTTTCTTGTCATTAGGAATAAATAGATATGATCTTACTAAGTGCTATACATGATTACTTGTTGCAAGTTGGTATTTAAATCTATGGAACGATTTGAAAGATTGAATGACTATTGTGAGACACCTAGGCTCTTTTATCTGACTCTTGTGTGATGTTGGCTTAAATTTGAATTCGTGCAATTTCTTAGTTGAGAGTCTATAGGTAGCCTTCTTGATTTAAACATGTGCCAAGTGTGAGTGAGGTTTTTGTTATTCCATGATTGTATTTTGGTGCCTAGAACTTGCCCCGTGTGTTTGCAAAGTGAAATAAAGAATGTTTAGGTTAGGATATGATATAGGCATTTTTTTGATAGTCATGATTTATACCCTCTTTATCTACACTTTGTGCATGACCATAGTTAGCCCCGTTGATCCATTAGCCTATTCATTGGCAGCCTCATATATATCTTATTCCCTTTCTATCAATTGACCTCAATTTCATCCAAAACTCCTAAGCGCTTTAGTGAAAAATTAAGATGTTAAGGACTAGAAGATTGAGGAAGGAAAAGTGAAGTGTGATCCCAATGAAATATCTTTTGGTGTCTTGAAAAGGTTTATGTGTTGCGGTAGGGAGTCATGTAATGAAAATAAAGAAAATGATCAAAAGTAGTGAATCATGTGTTGATAGCAAATATTCCCTACTAAAGATGTGTAAGCTAATAAAAAATATGGGGCAAGACAAAAGAAAGTTGGGAGGATAATAATGGTGGAAAATAGGTTGGTAGGAGTTGATGTTTGATGTAAAATGTGATGTATTAAAGCGCTTAGGGAAGATAGTTACTATTCTTGACCAAATAACTCATACCCGTCCCTTAGCCTACATTACAATCCTACTTGATCTTGAGCTTTGACATTCCGATATTAGTGGAGTACTACACTACGACAACCCTATGATTAATCTTATGTTACATGTGAATTCTTTGTGAGAGTAAGTGAAATTTGATTCCTACACCCATTCTTGTGATAACTTGCATATGTGTGAGTAAATATAGGTAACTTTCTTGTGGTGAGGGTGCTTGTTTGATGATAGATAGGTAAATTATATGATCTCTTTGTTGAGTAATGTGCATGAGTTTGCGAACTGAGGAGTGTCAATTATTGAGGCTAGGAAGTCTTGAAGTAGTATTCATGGTATTCCAGTTGTAATATGGCATGTTGAATATAGAACTTGCTATTCATATGGTCGTTGTAGTTCTAGCTTGAGTATCTTAGGGTAATAGGAATGTTGGAGTCTTCTTTGAGTATGATTAGTGTAAAGATTTGTTCGAGGACGAACATGGCTTTAAGTGTGGGGTGGTGATCATAGGTGTATTTATGCACCTTAATGTCATTATCTATGCACGTTTGGCTTGGTTTCGAGGATAACTCGAGGCACTATTGAGGTATTTAGGATGTAAGTGCGTACTTTGTGGCTAACGCACATGTTTATCATCTTTATGGTGAATTTGGAACAACTCATGAGTCAAAATGATTAATTAAAGTTTAAACGAGAAAACTAGTGTTGCTAGCTTGAGCTTTGCCTATTCTAGTGTACTTTGATGAACTTTATTGTGTTATATGGACTAATGTGTGTTATGAGTTTTAGTAGGAGTTTATTATGGTTTATAGTTGGTTTAATCGTTTACATGTCATGTGATTGTTCTTCCGTTCTTATTTTAACTATTATAAAGCGTCATGAACATTAGGATAAATCTAAGTCTCAAAATGAATTGACCATAGGAGTTAAGGGACGGAATGAAGAACGTAGGGAGTGTGGATCATATTTTTTATTGTTAGTTAATAATTGTAAAAGATGATTTTGCGGTTAGGATAGAAATATACCTAAACGCCCCACGTGGTTAGTAAAACTGGAAGATTATTGAATGCATCCGAATTAAAGACTCACATCACCGCTTAACGATGTAGTTTTGAGATTAACTTGGGTAGATGACATAGAGGATGACCATTCGTGGGTTATAATATCAACCCCGTAGATCAATGATCATGATAAGAACCGACACCGGCTATAAACCATGGTTATTCATGTATGTGTAGTGAATGCCTTAGCCCTGTACTTCTCCATATATTGTTTCCAATCCAAATTTCATATCATCGTTATTTCTAGTATTTAGTTTATGTAAGCAAAACTCAAACTCTTCTTGATTACCCATTGCACTTGTTTAACTTTAATAGTAATAATTAAGTTGGATCATTTTCTAAATTCAAAGTCCTTGTGGGATCGATATTCCGCTCACAAGAGCCACTTTATTACTTCCACGACTACATATACTTGCATGTGCGCTTGGGATGCTATAAGATTTTGGCACCGGTGCCGAGAACTTGAAAATTAGCAATCTTTTAATTTTTGTTTTTACTATTTTTTTTGATAAGTGCTAATAACTTTGTCTTAGCTACTGAATTGACAGGGACATGTTTCAATCTTGAGCAAGTTGGAAAGGGATAAGGAATTCGTTGAACTACCTCCCATACCTGAGAAACACTTGCCCCAAGAAAGGGGAGAAGCAACACTTATCAACCCAATCCCGCAAGGTCAACAGGCTGAGACGATTCCTCCAATCATGGCAGAGGAAGAACCACCAGCCCATAGGATAGTGCACAAAGTGGTAATCCCACTTGAAACTAATGTGACCTCCTATATTCAAAAGCTAGCAGCAGGAGGCTGATTCGAGCTAAAACAGAATATGTTGCAATTGTTGCACACAAGTGGGTAGCATACAGGGTTGTCAAATGAAGACCCACAGGTGCATCTCCAAAACTTTCTGGATATTAGTGACACATTCCCACAGAAGTCTCCACATACTATGTGAAACTTACACTATTCCCATTCTACCTATTGGGCAAAGAAAAGAAATGGTTGAAGGAAGAACCTTCAAATTCAATCACTACGTTGGATGATTTGGCAATGAAGTTCCTTATTAGATTCTTCCCATCAGGAAAAACTACAAAGCTGAGGAGTGAAATCTTCTATTTTAAGCAAATGCCAGACGAGAATCTCTATCATGCATGGGAAAGATTCAAGTCTCTCCTTAGAGATTGCCCACACCACCAGCAGACTAATGAGGTATTAGCTCACACCTTTGTTGAAAGACTTGACCACAATACAAAGGTTTTGCTAGATTCAGCGGCAGGTGGTCAAGCTTTGGAGAAGACCTATGATGAGTTGTATACTCCTCTAGATCGTATTACACAAGGCAATCCAGAGTGGAATGGTGACATGTCAAGAAATATGGTGAAGAAGCCTGCAGGTATGATTGAGGTAGATAGTGTCATAGCATTAGCGACACAGTTGGCCAGTTTTCAGACTCAGATGATGGCTCAGTTCAACAACTTGAGTATGGATCAACCTCAGGTTCAGGTAAATGCATTGCATCTGGCTCAGACTTGATGTGGAACTTGTGGTATTTGTGGTCATTAAACAGACTTGTGTGGTTTGAATCCATAATTGGTAAATTTTTTGGGAAATGCACATAAAAGTAATCAAAACTATGGTAATGCGTACAATATCAACTAGAAGAGTTAGCCCACTTACTCTTGGGGTACTAATCAGGCTCAATCTCAGCAGTTACAGCCGCATCAAGGGATGCAGAACAACACTCAGGCTAGCAATATTGAGGAAATGTTGAAGAAGATCATGGCTTATCAAGCATAGATTGTTGCTGATCAAGCACAGCTGGCTGCTGACAAAAGAAATCAGCAGTTAGCCACAAAGACATTTAAAGTTCAAATGGGACAGCTTACTGAAGCACAAACAAGATCTCAAGGGGGTTTGCATAGTGATACAAAAAATTCAAAGAAAATAATGGCAATCACCTTAAGGAGTGGTAGAGATTTGATTGACACACCTCTAAAAAAAATCATGAGGTGCAAGAAGAGTTGATCACTTCCAAGCAGACAAAAAAGAAGACTGAGCCCAAAGAAGCTGATAAAAAGGGGAAGTTTGAGTACCCTAATATAAGACAATTCAGCAGAATCAAGACAAACCACCACTACTATTCCTTCAGAAGCATAACAAACCCAAAGAGGATGCCTATTTCAAGAAGTTCTTTGACACGTTCGGAGAACTTCATATTAACCTTCCTTTGTTAGATGTTTTGCAGGGAATGCCTAAGTATGCTAATTACTTGAAGGATGTGGTGGTGAACAAAAGAAGGCTTGAAGAACAAAAGAGTGCAGTTCGGTGGTGATAGCTTATGCCCACAAAGCTCAAGGATATTGGGAGTTTCACCCTCCCCATACAAATTGGTGAAAGTGATATTCTCCAAGCCTTGAGTGATTTAGGGGCAAGCATCAATTTGATGCCCCTTTCATTATTTAATACTCTTGGGTTGGGGAAGCCCAGACCCTCCTCAGTTGTGCTATAAATGGCTGACAAGACTAGAGTAGTCCCTGAAGGAATCATAGAGGATGTTCTCATCAAGGTTTGTAAGTTCATTATTCCTGCTGACTTTATTGTTCTTGATTGTGATGCAGATGATAGGGTACCAATCATATTGGGATGTCCATTCTTGGATACTAGTGGAGCTTTGATTGATGTGAGAGAGAGCACGCTCAAGATGTTAATGAATGATAAAGAGGTGGTCTTCAGAGTATACAAGCACTCAACACCCTCTCATACTACAAAGATCTATGCATGATCACAGCTATGGAAGTGGATGAGTGTGGGGTGGAAAAGAGCGTACCTCTAATTACCTCTTCGAAATCTCCGATGGAGCTACCCAAATTGACAAAAGAGCCTGAACTTGAAGGACCTGAATGAAATTATGAGAAAGTAGGTTCAAGAAAGGCACCATACCTCGAGTGTGAGCATACGAGATGTCAGAAAAGAAGGAGAAGATGGTCCCTGAGTAGTAGGAAGAGGATAAGAGAATGGGAATGAGAGTTCTGATGTGAGTCATGTCACGATATCAAATCAGGCGCTACTTAAGAGGCAACTCAAGTTAAGGTAGTATTTTTATTCCTTTTAGCTTTCCTTTATTATAAACTTTGGTTTTGTTTTTGTGTTATGTCAACTGGTTGAAGGGAAGTCTGAGTACCTGAAATATTTGCTAAGGAGCATGGAACACACTAAGTGTGGGGTCCTCTGGAACCCTTTGATAGACATGATGCTACTAGCTAGGCCTAGAGGCCTCAGGAAGTATTTCAAGCTTTACTTTTAGATTATGCTTTTGGGACAAAGTGTGGTTTTAAGTGGGGGGTGGGAATCTCCCAATTTTTTAGGGTGAAGTGCGCTATAGGATTTCTATCTTTATTTATTTGCATGTTTTTGAGTAAATTGAAAAAAATTACAAAAAGATTTTATCTTTAATTGTTTGTTTTCTATTTGGTCTATTTAGTAGAAGCACACTTCATCCACCCCTCGGTTTTTCTTTTCGATTCTTTTCCTAGGGGAAGCCCTTTGAACCCAGTATCCTTTTTGATTTTTAGGAGAAAATTTAATTTTTTTTATCATTAGGAATAAATAGATATGCTCTTGCTAGGTTCTACACATGATTACTTGTTACAAGTTCGTATTTAATTTTATGGCATGATTTGAAAGATTGAATGACTATTGTGATACACCTAGGCTCTTTTATCTGACTGTTGTGTGATCTTGGCTTAATTTTGAATTCGTGCAATTACTTGGTTAAGAGTCTATAGGTAGCCGTATTGATTTGAACATGTGCCAAGTGTGAGTGAGGTTTTTGTTATTCCATGATTGTATATTGGTGTCTAGAACTTGCCCCGTGTGTTTGCAAAGTAAAATAAAGAATGTTTAGTTTCGAAGATGATATAGGCATTTTTTTGATAGCCATGTTTTATACCCTTTTTATATACACTTTGTGCGTGATCGTAGTTAGCCCCGTTGAGCCTTTAGCCTATTCATTGGTAGCCTCATATATAGCTTATTACCTTTCTTTCAATTTCCTGCAATTTGATCCAAAACTCCTAAGCGCTTTAGTGAAAAAATAAGATGTTAAGGAGTAAAAGATTGAGGAAGGAAAATTGAAGTGAAGTCCCATAGAAATAGATTTTGGTGTGTTGAAAAGGTTTATGTGTTGTGTTAGGGAGTCATGTAATGAAAAGAAAGAAAATGATCAAAAGTAGTGAATCATGTATTGATAGAAAATACTCCCTACTAAAGATGTGTAAGCTAATTAAAAACATAGATCAAAACAAAAGAAAGTTTGGAGGATAATAATTATGGAAAATAGGTTGGTAGGAGTTGATGTTTGATGTAAAATTTGATGTATTAAAGCGCTTAGAGAAGATAGTCACTATTCCTGACCAAATAGTCCCTACCCATCCTTTAGCCTACATTACAATCCTTAAAGTCCTACTTGATCTTGAGCTTTGACATGCCCATATTAGTAGAGTACTACACTACGGGAAAACCTATGGTTCATCTTATGTTACATGGGAATTCATTGTGAGAGTGAGCAAAATTTGATTCCTACACCCATTCTTGTGATAACTTACATATGTGTGAGTAAATATGGGTAACTCTCTTGTAGTAAGGGTTCTTGTTTGATGATAAATAGGTAACTTATATGATCTCTTTGTTGAGTAATGTGCATGAGTTTTCCAACTGAGGAGAGTCAATTCTTGAGGCTAGGAAGATTTGAAGTAGTATTCATGGAATTCAAGTTGTAATATGGCATGCCGAATATAGAACTTGCTATTCATATGGTCGTTGCAGTTCCAGCTTGAGTATCTTAGGGTAATATATATGTTGGAGTCTTCCTTGAGTATGATTAGTGTAAAGATTTGTTCGAGGACAAATAAGGTTTTAAGTGTGGGTAGGTGATCTTAGGCTTATTTATAGACCTTAATGTCATTATCTATACACGTTTTGCTTGGTTTCGAGGATAACTTGAGGCACTATTAAGGTATTTAGGATGTAAGTGTGTACTTTGTGGCTAACGTACATGTTTATACTATTTTAGGTGAATTTGGAACAAGTCATGAGTCAAAATGATTAATTAAAGTTTAAACGAGAAAACTAGTGTTGCTAGTTTGAGCTATGCCTATTCTAGTGTACTTTGATGAACTTTATTTTATTATATGGACTAATGAGTGTTACAAGTTGTTGTAGGAGACTTTTGGAGGAGCTATAGAAGTTAATTGAAGCCTACGAACATTCTACAAACCATGAGGAAATAAAGTAAGCTGGAAAGCTTGTGTTAGAGGTGCGAAATTGATATTAAAACACACCTAAGTGCCATTGAGGCTAATCTCCATTTTATTGGCGTGGCACGGAGGTGAGCCACCAGAAAATGGGAAATTCCAGAAGCTTCCTATGATTTGGGTGTGTCATGCTAGCTGTTTCCCGAGATAAGCAGCGTGTCACGCTGGTTGCTGCCCGTGATAAGCTACGTGACACAGACCCTGTTCCCGACATGTGCAATTTATCCCACACTAAAAATAAGACCCTTAGCATCAATTGTAAACACTTCTAGATGGTTTTGGATTTCAAAAACATAAGGAGGAGGTTGCCTTAGGGTTCTTATTCCTTACTTTCTTTTTACTTAGTTTTTGAATGAACTACATCAATTTTGTAATCACGAATTAGAATATGAGTGGCTAAACACCCTATTTCTAGGGTTGAGGCTACAACATGATTGTTTGATTATGGTTTATAGTTGGTTTAATCTTTTATCATGTCATGTGATTGTTCTTACGTTGTTATTTTAACTATTATAAAGCTCATGAACTTTAGGATAAATCTAAGTCTCAAAACGAATTGACCATAGGAGTTAAGGGATGGAATGAAGAACGTAGAGAGTGTGGACCATATCTTTTATTATTTGTTAATAATTGTAAAGAATGATTTGCGTTTAGGATAGAAATATACCTAAATTCCCCATGTGGTTAGCAAAACGGGAAGATAGTTGAATGCATCCGAATTAAAGACTCACATCACCGCTCAATGATTTAGTTGTGAGAATGATTTGGGTAGATGACTTAGAGGATGACCATTCTCGGGTTATAATATCAACACCGTAGATCAATGATCACGATAAATATCAACACCGGCTATAAACCATGGTTATGCATGAATGTGTAGTGAATGCCTCAGCCCTGTACTTCTCCATATATTATTTCCAATCCAAATTTCATATTGTCGTTATTTCTAGTATTTAGTTTATATAAGTAAAACTCAAACTCTTCTTGATTACGCATTGCACTTATTTAACTTTAATAGTAATAATTAAGTTGGACCATTTGCTAAATGCCAAGTCCCTGTGGGTCAATATTCGGCTCGCAAGAGCTACATTATTACTTGAACGACCACATACACTTGCATGTGAGCTTGGGATGCTACGTGGCCCTTTTGGCCTCACCCTGCATAACCTTATCACGAATATCACATAACTGTTGATACTCAAACTGACGCCGCTGAATTTGATCAACCAAAGTAGAACATACCTCAATACTGGCAAGAACTCTTTTGGATCTTACAAGTCAAGCCTAACAAAATGGTTAGCCAAGGACTGGATATCGAAGGCCAATGGTCACTCCAAAACTAAAAGAGAATCCAAGCTGCCCATACGCACTGCCTTCTGGATCAAGGCATCCGCTACCACATTTTCCTTGCCCAGATGGTATAGAATAGTGAAGTCATAGTCCTTAAGTAACTGAATCCATCTCCGCTGCCTAGAGTTCAGCTCTCGCTGACTTGTAATGTACTTAAGACTACGATGGTCGGTAAAGATCTCACAATGAACTCCATATAGATAATGCCTCTAGATCTTGAGCGCGAACACTACCGCCGCCACCTCTAAGTCATGAGTGGGATAGTTGCGCTTGTGAACCATCAGCTGCCTCGATTCATAAGCTATTACACGACCCTGTTGCATTAACACACAACAAATACCAACTGACAAAGCATCAGAATATACTTAGAATCCCTAGCTCTCAACTGGAAATGTCAACACCAGAGCCAAACTCAATAAGGCTTTAAGCCTCTAAAAACTATCCTCGCACTAATTTGACCACTTAAATGGGACATCATTCCTAGTTAGCCTAGTCAAAGGTGCTTCTATTGAAGAAAATCCCTCAATGAACCACTAATAGTACCCTACCAACCTAACAAAGCATCAAACCTCGGTAGGAGTAGTAGGCCTCGGCCAATCATGAACGACTTTAATCTTCCCCGGGCCCACTCAAATCACATCCTTAGACACCACGTGCCCTAGGAATGCTAATAACTCAAGCCAAAACTCACACTTTAGAACATGGCATAAAGATGATCATCTCTCAAAGTCTTGACTATGGTCCTCTAATGTTGCTCATGCTCCTCTACAGTTTGTGAGTATATCAATATGTCACTGATAAAGACTATAACAAATGAATCCAAGTACGACTGGAGAACCCTGTGCATCAAGTCCATAAAAGTTGCGATGGCATAAGTCAACCCAAAAGACATCACCTAGAACTCATAGTGGCCATAACGTATCCTTAATTCTTCCTTAGGGATGTCCTCCATCCTAATCCTCAACTAGTGTTAGCCTGACCTCAGATCTATCTTAGAAAACATGGCCGAACGTTGGATCTGATCAAACAAGTCATCTATATGCGACATAATATATCTATTCTTCACAGTCACCTTATTCATCTACAGATAATCAATACATATCCTTATCAAACCATATTTATTTTTACACAAATAGAACCGTGGCACCTCAAGGCGACACACTCGGTCTAATGAAACCCATAGCTAATATGTCCTGAAACTTAACCTTAAGATCCCTCAATTCAGCTGGAGCCATACGATACAAAGTAATGGAAATAGGCCTGGTGCCTGACTCTAACTCAATGGCGAAGTCTATGTCTCTCTCAGGTGGGTGGCTCGGTAGGTCACTCAATAACACATTTAAGAACTCCCTAACCACAGGGACCGACTCGAGAGAAGAAGTGTTGGCACTAACATCTTGGACATATGCTATATAAGCCAAACACTTGTGCAAAATCAATTTTCTAGCCTAAAGGAAAGAAATGATCCCAGACAGTGCGCGACTAACAAGATTGTGCTAGACAACCGGGGATACGCTGGGCACGACTATGCTCACGGTCTTGGTATAACAATCCAAAACCACTCGATGAGGGGAAAACTAGTCCATGCCCAAAATCATATCAAAATCAAGAATATCTAATATTAGCAAGTCAGCCCAACTCTCTAGACCATAACGACTATGAAACATGATCTAACAACCCAATCCACTACTAAAGAATCACCTACTGAGGTAGCAATAGATATAGGAAAAGATAATGGGTCCCTAGCCATCCCCAAATAAGGAACAAAGTAGGAAGATACATATGAACACGAAGATCTAGGATCAAACAATGCTAACGCTAACTAGCAGTAGATAGAAATTATACCTGTGATCATCGCATCTGAGGCCTCTACCTCTAGTCTACTAGGGACTATATAAAACTACCATCGACCACCACCAGACCGACCTTTATTTCGGCCACCTATCCTTTCATGTTGGGTACCACCTCTACCCTAGGCACCACCTCCTATGACTTATGGCTGCACCACTCTTAAAGGATGAGCGGCTGGATGAACTGTACCCTGCTGGGGAAACTCTCTGGCATAGTGATCGATGATACCACACTTATAACATGACCCTGATATCCCACCCTTTCAAGATGAACTGGCTTAATTGGTATGTCCATCATGGCCTGATGCCTCAAATAATATACCCATTAACGACTGACCACTATGACCCTGATCAACCTAAGGTCCACCTGAAGTCTGAAGCGATGCCTGAAATGGCTGACTTCAACCTCTATGTCTGAAATGTGAACCACTGTAATTTCCCTGATGGCGTGGCCTTTTATCAATAGCCTCATGATCATGATGATGCAAATCCTTTATAGTACGGACATGGTTTGCTATAGCCTTAAATGGTCACCCAGTAGAAACTAGTATCTCATCAGTTTGTCAAAGCTCAGTCCTTAACCCCCCAAATAAACCGATGAACCATGTCTAGCTCTGTAGGAATTATCATAGCCCTAAATGGAGCCAACTAGTAAAAACGGGTCTCATACTCAGGCATGAACATATATCCCTGCATCAATCTGGTAAACTGCTCTCTACGATGCTCACGGTCACTCTGAGGTAAGAAATTGGCCATAAAGGCCTCATAAAACTCTCTCTAACTCAACTGAGGAGACTGAGATGGTCTGCAAGGTACCTGAGCCCTCCACCAAAGCTTAGTTGGGTCCTCCAACTGATAAGTAATATATTCGACCCTATGAGAATCCAACAACCCAAGATGATGAAGCATCTCCTTTCAAGTAGAAATGAAGCCATAAGCATCCTAACCAGGTGCACCAGAGAACCTTGGTGGAGAAAATCTCAGAAATCGGCCTAAAGCCTTCTGCTATGACTCTGTCATAACTGGGCGAGGAGTAAGAGGCTGAGCAACTGAAGGTACTGGAAGGACCTCTGCATGGGGATCCACAGTAGCAGGCTGCGCTCTTGAACTCTAAGCACCCATGGATTCCCCCTAAGTGAATGTGTATTCTATATCTTAAGACTGACCCCCAACTATACCCAATAACTAAAGAAACAAACCTCGAATATCAGACGAATGAGATGGGGCTGGTACTGATGTTGCTCCCTAGTCCACGAGCTGCAGATCTGGAACTAACTCAGGCTCAATCTCAGCCTAAGGAGCCCTAACTGCTGTCGCTACTTGGGCACGTCCTCGACCTCCTACTATATGACCACCCTAGCCCCTAGTTGGAGTCAAGTGTGCTGGTGCCAAAGGCTTGTCCTTGTCCTCTACTGAAGACCTCGTACGAGACATCTGCGGAAGAGTGAACCAAAACAAATGAGATTCCAGGAACTATTAAAGATAAGACGCATGATATAGAAGCAAGAAAAGATCCATGTTTCCTAAAATGCCACTGTAGCCCCTCGAAGATAGAGTACAGATGTCTCTGCCTTGGTCCCCTGGACATTACTAGACATTGTCTCCTATACCAATGACACCAGTGAACCTAGACTCTGATACTAATGTGTCACCACCCGATTTCTCAGGTCATGATGGCACCTACGACCCCCTTGTAGGCAAACCAATTCTCGTAGCCCAAAATGGTTAGTAATAGGCTACGACCAAAGTGAAGCACACATAAGATAGAGTAATAAGCGGAAGAATGTAAACAAGACATAAAAAGGATGAAATGACCTTATATATATAATGTATATACGGAAGCTAAACAATCTCATGACCTGGTATCATAGTATAGAAGCCATTACTAATATATACAGAGTACAAGAGGGTACAAAAATAAGAACATACAACTATCTCAGAATAGCAAAAGAGTACATAGTACAAAATAAGAGATAAAATCCAAGCCCCAGTCGTCAGTAGCTCACCCTTAGTCTTGGATGTCTTAGAGCACTGCACGAGTCTGCACCGATAGCTCACACTAGGATCTGTACCAGAAAGATACAGAAGTGCAGTATAAGCACCACTTGCAATGCAATGGGTACCCAGTAGGCATCATAGGCCGACTGAGCATATATATGATATAAAACGAGTAAATAGCAAATAGGAAAGAAGTAGTCATAGAAGTAAATAAAGAAAAGCACACAGAAACTAGCAACAAATAGAAGACAAGGAGAATACAAGGATAATATGCTAGCCACATAAGATATTTCACACAACTCAGGTGAAGGAATAGAGAATGCACCTAGCTCCTTACAACAACAATGTGTATAGAGAGTTTAAGAAAGAGGCGTTATAGTTGTAACCTCAAATAAAAGGGGAAGAAGGAAACACTACTAAACATAGTCATGATAGAAATAAATCTCACAAAGTAGGAATGATCGGAGAATAACTCACAAGTAGCCATAATTTGAACAAGTACTATAATAGGATCAAGAAAACTAATCTACTCACAGTCCCAATGAGTGCCCATACACCCCGGGAACATATAAAAGTGAAAATAAACCCTCTGACATCCTATACTATTAGAGATTACATTCAACAAATAATAAACAAGGGTTTAACTATAAAGACAATGCATGAGGTGATATGATATGATCATGTGGTATCGTATGCACCCCCTCTGGAACCCATTAATCCAGCAGGTAGTACCCATGGAAGGCTTTCCTCGTATACCTCTACTCCTCTACATACCCCTCCTCCGACACTCTTAGCCTGTAGCCTCTAGTTTGTACCGTCAAGGTCCATGGAGGTCTCTGCGACCATATATAACTCTAAATATCTCAATAACTGTTCCCAGAGTCTATTGGGGTCTAAATTCAGTAGAAAATTCATGTCTAGCACTCCAACCCAGCCGAGCCTAGTATCATATCAAAATCAATAGTAAATCATATTTAGTACTCTGGCCTAGCCAAGTAGAGAATCAGTGTGAAAATTATCTCAAAATCTCTCTTACTCCAAGATGATCCATAAACTAGTTTAAATACATTTATAGTCATTTATACGGAAAACAGGCCCTTAGGGCCATACAAAGTTAGGAAACTAGTGATAAATTTGCCCGCAACCATAGTAGTAATAAAATCAATGCAGAAAACCCTTTTCATGATAGTGATGATGTGATTGCAAAACTCAATAGCCCAACGGCTCACAATCAACCTACTAGCCCTACACAGGCTCAATCCGCTCTACAATATAGATAACGAGCTCATGATAGTAAATTGATGTCCCAGACTCATGGACATTTCCTAATTATCCCACCATCTATGATCCAAAGGAAAATACAAGGCCACACTGGGCCACAAGGGTTGATACTACAATACCAATTTGAATACTAAATGAACATATGAAATAAGATGGAAGGGAAGAAAACGGACACGATCTGGGGTGCCAACCTAGAAGACCTAACCTAAAGATGCTAGATAATATATTTATAGCCTATATATGCAAAGTCTAGGATGGTAAGCCATAGCCTACCTGTTGTCCAATAATAAGTTGTTAGAAAGCCAAAGCCCAAGCCCCCACTGCTTTGAGAATCTTTGGACAACAACACACTATTAAGAACATAATCTACACATTAAAACAAAGCTAACGATACCCATATTGCTAAAAGTTTAGCCGGGTTTAAATTTGGGTCAAAAGCAGACTCGTGGGCCCTCCTACCCGAAAAATTTGAAATGAGATCTACTACAAGGTCTCCTACGCTACCAGAAGTGCATGCTCAAAAAGTAAGCACAAATCATGAAGGAGAAGGGGCCTAAAACAACCCTACAATTCCAAGAACAAAACTAAGAATCAAAGGAGAAATTGACAGAGTTAAAAGAGAAAATTTACAATTAGAAGTCTAGAATTTGATCATAGACAAGAAATGATCACTCCAGCACTTTGGAATTAGCCCACATAGAGAAATGGAGCTTGAGCTCAAGAATTATGGAGAAAAACCAAGTTGGGAAATGTTTAGAAATGAAATAAAGAAGAAGGCAGCCTTATATGCTGCCAGTCGTTGAGGTGCAGGCGTGGCCCAGGCGCCGCAGGGACGCCATCGCCACAGTGGGTGAGTAAGCATAAGCGCACACCTAGCTGAAGTAACCAGGCACTGTAGACATGGCACCCAGGGCACAGGCGCGACAACATAGGTGTGAACAAGGCACCCGCCACTGCGCCATACAAGAAGTAGCATCAACCAGCTGCAAGCACAACTCAACACCAATTTGACCGCACCTTCTTAGAATAATCCGAACCTTCCAGACACAAACCAAAGTTCTATACTACCGAAAATGGTATTTTGGACTCAACGGAATCAACAAAACTCCCAACGGAGATTGTTTCAAAGAAAAGTGGGCTCCATACCCAATTAGCCAACCTTAACCAAAATGGAACCCAAAGGCCAAAAATGAGTCTGAAAGCCTCGAGATCAAAACCAAAGGTCTCCCTAGACCAAAGTCGACATTCCAGAGCTAACAACACTTTATGGAATTTCCATCCGAGGTCATCTTGTTTGAATATTGACCAATGTCAAACATATAATTCCAACTAGTTGAAAAGCATAGAAAGCAAGATAAATCCAAGTCAAAAGCTCCCAGACCCCGGCCAAGGATCTAGCTAGACCAAAGTCCATGTTCTGAAGCTAACAAAGTTGTCTGAATTTAATTCCGAGTATGTTTACAAAGAATGTTGACCAAAATCAATGATATCGTAAGTTAAAGCTCTAACATAGGAAAATGGTCATAACAAACTAACGAATGGCGACCCACCATTCTCAGTAAGTCATAAATGACTTGGGGCTACTACAGGTAAGCTCTAACAGTATAAGAAAAGCAAAAATATGATAATGATCGGAAGGGTCATTATATATTGCTAGAGTCATGCTATACCTTGTCAAGGCATAGAATGATACTTATCTTATTGATCCAAACTAAGCCACTTTTGGGCTAAAGAGGAGTCGTCCAACTTACAAAATGATCCTATCCTACACTTCTTTGGGGATTTATTTACTTGAACCCTTATCTATCTCACTTCTAAATAATCCCTCCAAAATAGTATATAAATGCTCAAATAACTGATATGTCCCACTTTAGGGGAAAAGCTGAAAATCACTTTACAGTGAGTCTATGCTCAATGTAACTTCTTAAAATTGAAATTTCTTTCTAGCTTAACTTTCTGCAAACTAAACTTTTCTTTCTTACAAAAATCATGAACTTGGAATCTTGAAAACACTTAACTCTACATCTTTCTTGAAATACCGCTTTAGAGATTTTTAATCACTTTACTCATGAAAACAATGCATAACACTATCTCTCATACAAAATGCTTTCAAAAATCAATGATAACTCAAAAGGCCCATGGGATAAAGTAACCACGAACTACTAATCAATGATAATAATGACATAAAATTTAATACTTTTAGCATAGGATCAAAAATGGACAATTAGAAGTATAAAGAAATCACAATAACAAACATTGGGTAAGAACTCAAGCTTTAATCTTGCTAGAAATTGACTCCCAAAGGTAGGGTGTGATGAAGAACAAGATTCCTCACTATGATAGCCTTACATAACTCAAATATTTAAAACTACAATGGATAACCTGTGAAATCTTATCTGGAGACTTTAAGGAATGATTCCATAAATGAATTCTAGGGTTTCATGTCAGGAAATATGTTACAACCCTTAGCCTAGGGCTAGGAATAATTAATTTAGCATAATAAATTAAGAAGAAGTCTGACCTTGTCTTTGGAGACTGAATCTCATCACCTAGGGTTGAGAGAACAGGTCTGGAGTTGTAAAATAATGATAAAATGACTAAGGTCTCTTTATATAGTCACCTAAAATTTGGTATTTACAGTTGGTTCTATGGTCTGTTCTTCTGGTGATGGTCTGTAGTTTGAACTGTAGATCTCTTATGTGCATTTTTGGGTTTCTAAAATAATTTTTATGGGTGAGATATATAGACCGTTCTTCTGTTTTATAAATCATAGATTGATTATCCTTCTAGAGATGGAATTATGGATCGTTATTCAAAATAATAGACTGTATAATGACTCATTATTCTACTATGATATTTTGACATATCTTAGATACTTTTCTATGGTTGACAGTACAGACCGAAGAATGAGTATTATGGACCATTGTCACCCATTCTTTCACTTTGGAATTTGACATCCCTCAAGTCTTTTTCTTTGATTGATAGTACGGGCTATTCTTTGAGAAACCAAACCATTGTGTATTCCATAAAAATATAGGAGTTCAAGTTCCTCAGAGGACTTTCTATAGTTTACTCTACGGATCGTGAAAGGGAATTATGGTCCATGAAAGTGATCGCATATCCTAAGACAAGCCTGCAATATTTATTAGTGTTGTCAAAATGATGGTTCAAGATCTGAGGTATTACAGCACTGTGGAGGAGGGATAACCATGTGGAGAAGAATTAAAAGAGGAGAGGAGAAGAGAGAGACAAAAAGAGAAGAGGGAAAATGACCCAATGTGGGTTTATTAAGTAGGAAAAACAGATAGACATGGTAGTTTTGTCCATCATTTTTTCTAATTAATGAGTTGACCAAATTATGACCAAAAAATGATGGAAAAATGATCCTGTCGGTCACTTTTTTAAATTAAAATGAATATAAATTATTTAGAAAATTATTATATTTATTTTTTATTTTTTTAGAAAACATTTAAATAAAATGTCACTCCCCGAGACTACCCCCTAGACATAACACGGGACCTGGGACCACAAGTATCAAAGTTAACCCTGGGTTATAGCATACTCAGATATTCATAAGAAACATAGTGGAAGCATAAGTAGGAAACTAGGCAAACCAATCCATAAATGATAAAGTCAAAATAAAAGTAACCACATAGCTATGGTCCTCGAGTACTATCTATGTCTGAAAGTGATAACGCTCAAAGTACCACTCCAATTAAGAAGCGTAAGCGATCGTTGTCAAATATAGAACCCAACAAAGGTTGGGGTCGATCCCACAGAGAATATGGTGAGAATTTAGTCGTTAGTGAATTAGTTGACTAATGGTCAATAGTTTCCGGTAAATAAAGGGGGGGGGGTTGTGTGATCAACTTGTGAACCAAAAACAAACAATAATGTATGAGAAATAATCAGTAGGAGAATGAACTAGGGAAGTGCTTACCATGGCGTTGGTAACAATGTCGATTCTAAGCTTAACCGGGCTCTTTCTATATGTGTGTCACGATGTGATTGAATTAATGGTATCATCTAAACGTTTCTCAACCAAATAGACGAATTTACTTTTCAATTCTCTCGAACTTAAAAAGGTGTGCTTTTAGATTTCAATCCTAAACATCAAGTAGATTAATCTAGTTACAGCATCAATCATAAAACGAGAGTTGGTAGTCTCGAATCCTCGTCGTTAATCAAGTTTCCAGGGTTTAATCTCTTTACTCAAGCAAATTAAACCTAGGCATGTTCTAATGTTTGCAACCACTAGAAAACTTTAAGAATGAATGATTAACAATGTGACAATCATATATATTGAACCCGTCGCTACCCGGAATCTATATCGCTACTTTAGCCATGGCTCCCACAACCCTAGTTGTGGGAGTTTAGTTAATCATGCTAGAAGAAGAAGAGAAGAAAGTCATATTCATAATAAGGAGACGAGATTCTTACAATATAATGAAAACAATCTTCAAATATCCAAGAACAAGAAAAACCAAGATCCCAAGAACAAATCAAGAACAAGATTCAAGGAGGAGGAAAACGTGTGTCGCGTGTTTCCTCTCTCAAAAATCGCTCAAAAACTCCTAAAACTATTGGGTAATATATTGGTAAGTGCCTCTATAAAATAAACCTAACATAGGGTATTTATAGGAGTCCAGGAAGTAAACCCAAAAATGTTCGGAATCCGCTCCGCGTTCTGCCTCCACTTGACGGCTTGGGGTGACGGACCGTCACCACCTTGACGGACCATCACGGCGGCCATCACCCCTAGGCAGTGGCCTGCCACAACTTGACGGTCTCTGTGATGGACCGTCACATGTGTGACGGACCATCACGCAGGCCGTCACTCTTATCCAGAATGTCTTTTTGCTCGTATTTCCTTTCGTTTCCGTGTTTGTCTCCATTTCCTACAAATATAACATAAAAACATTAAAAACGACGACGGTTGCTTGAAAACGTACGATTGTTCTTAGTTAAAAGGAGTCGAAAGTGCCGTAAAATGGCGGCACATCAACACCCTCAACTTAGACGTTCGCTTGTCCTCAAGCAACATAACATAAAAGAAAAACAATACGAAGACTCAACTAAGAAAACAAACTCGTGTCTCTAGCAACTCATGGTCATTCAACATCTTATTCAATTTTAATTCAAGCTCCCTCGTAGCACACAAATGTATGAAACACTAACTTGCATGGATCCAAACATGTCATTCCGATATGATAGAACATTCTACATACACCCGCGCAGCTATCCTAACAATCAATAGACAATACAGAAATCTTGGTGCCCTCACCACAAAGAAGTCCCACACACAAGATTTGGGACTAGGTAAGCGCTCACACTCACAAATGATTTCGAACAATGCACATGCGATACCATAGGCTTGCCCTTACTATTCTATTTCAGTTCTTCAGAAAGCCGCTCAGGATCACTACAGGACTTGTTTTGGCTTGTAATGAGGCTTCAGGTGCAGGTAGGATACATTTAGGGGTTAGTGACTAAGCCCTCCTTGGAACCACCGACGTCTTATTACCACATACTTTACTTTGTCCATCTTTATTCACCTTTTTATTTCCTTCTCTCTAGCTACAGGTGCGGCCTCTTTATTTTGACAATTCTTTTTATTACTTTTTCGATCTTTTTCATCTCTTTTTTTTTCTTAGGCACACACCCGAATTTTCATTCTATTCACAACCAATCTTCTCCATCCTCTTTTTCTTATCATTCACCTCTATAGTAGCCACCCTCAACTTAGGCTGATTTCCTGAGTTGAGGTGCACAATGTCCACGTAAGGACCAGGGCCAAAACAGGGTTTACCTCTATAGTAGCCACCCTCAACTTAGGCTGATTGCCTGGGTTGAGGTGCACGATGTCCAAGGAAGGACCAGGGCCAAAATAGGGATTCAAAGTTAAACAGGAACGGCGACAGGTTATTGAAAGAACAAGGTCAATTATGGCTCAAACAGGGTTCAAAAGGACTATTTATATTTGGACGGTCTTGTAGGTTAAGTGGACTGCACACAAAAAGGGCCTATGATCCTTTCCTAAGCAACCAAACTTCAAACGTAACAAAATAGACCGGGCAAGTTCTAGATGCATGCACAGAGTAAGAATTTAATAACAATAATCTCACACACTCTTGGCACCAAGAAACTATATCACTACCAACTATCAAAACAACCGCTCGGCTTAAGCATACTCATTCTAATCATAATCACACAGTGACATTCAAGGATCCAGACAGTCAGTCGTTTCAACAGAAGTACAAAACCAGAAAATTTTTAAAGGGGGCTCCTTTTAGTAACGAAAAAAATGCCATGCTCATCACTATAGACACTAAAAAAAACAAAAATTTAAAAATAACAACCTAAACATGCCGGTTCTACTAGATAGCACACCGGAGGGAAAAGAAACACGGCAACAAAAACCCTCGATGGTAAAAGACTCACAGGTAACCCAACACCCTCAACTTAGACTCATGCATTGTCCCCAATGCATACATGTCAAAACTAAACTGTGAGAATAAGGAATACCTGTGAAGTCCATAGGACTCAGATTCTGACATGATGTTGGAGACCGCCAGGGTCTCCAAAGCAGGAGAACTCGATGGAGTGTGTGCACGTGACAACCTCATGTTGCGTTCCAGCTTCCTCTTTTGTTGGCTCCATAGCTAGTCGCGACAACTTCTTCGCTCTTTCTTTGCAGATTCTCTTGCGGTGTTTTCGTTTTCTTGATCTATTTTCACCGCTTTCCTTTACCTGCTTCTCCTCTTGCGATCGCGACCTTACTCTCCTTACATCTCGGGTTTCAACACAACCCTTCTCCTCAAGATGCACATTCGCAGGAGCTTCCTCAATAACATTGATGACCGCGACCACCCTTATGTCACTTGGTTGCTTCATCAATTTGGACACATCAAACTTGACAACTTTATTGTTTAGTCAGAAGGTTAGTTCGTTTCTTTCCATGTCAACCAATACTCTTGCCGTGGCTAGCAATGGTCATCCCAAGATTATGGGAACTTCAAAATCCACTTCGCAATCCAAGATCACAAAGTCAGCGGGGAATATAAGCTTACCAACCTTAACTAGCACATAGGACAATATTCCCACCGGTCGCTTTACCGAACGGTCAGCCATCAACACTCTCATGGACGTTGGTTTAGGTGCTCCCAAGCCCAATTGCTTGTAGACTGCTAGCGGCATCAAGTTGATGCTAGCACCAAGATCACATAAGGCTTTCTCGAAGTTGAGCTTCCCAATGGTGCAAGGAACAGTAAACGCGCCTGGGTCTTCCTTCTTTTCGACTAATGACCTTGAGGAAATAGCGCCGCAGTGGTGTAGGTTATCTTCTGGTTTGAAATTTACCGACCTCTTCTTTGTAATCAAGTCCTTCATGAACTTGGCATATCCGGGCATTTGTTCAAGCGCTTCCACCAATGGGATGTTTATTGATATCTACTTGAGCATGGTAAAGAAATTTAGGAACTTACCATCTTCTGCTTTCTTCTTCAGGCGTTGTGGGAACGGAGGCGGTGGTCGAGGCATCATAGTTGGAAGCTTTTCAGTTTCCTTGCTTTTATCTGCAGGCTTTTCAGTAGTCTCCTCAACCTCCATGTCGTTGGCGCTATCACCCTCAACTTGAGTCTGAATTACCGGATGTGATTCCGATAATATTTTTCCGCTTCTTGTGGTGATCTCCATACAGCTTGCGTCATTCCTCGGGTGAGTAGTGTCGCTCGGCAAGGTACCTGTCTTCCTTTGGTTCAAAGATGCCGAGATTTGCCCCACTTACTGCTCTAATTGCTTAATCGAGGTGGAATGCGCCTCTACTATTTGACTCATGGCCGATAACTCAGTCCTTATCTCCTTCACCCCAGAGTCAGTCGATTCTACCTTCAGCAGCATCTTCGCCATCATGTTCTCTAGCTTGGAAGTCCCTGCCTCGTTGCTAGCTTTGTCTCGATTACTAGGTGGTACATACAGGCCACCTCTATCGGTGTTATTCCTCCAGTTTTCCTGCTCGCGATCTCTGTAGCCAGCTTTTTCGTAGTAGTTGTCTTTCTGATAGGTCCAACCTTGGTTTCCTTGGCCATTGGCCTGGAAACCCCCCAAGTAATTCGCCTCCTCCTCAGTTTCCAACTCTGTTGTTCTACCTTGGGAACCAACAACTTTTACCTTCTCCATACCTCCTGAGAACAAGTGCTTTGTCAGTAGGTCCAACTGCGTTTTCAGATGCGCCATGTCTTAGTCGCGCTCCTCATCTTTTCTGCGCTGCTCAGCTGACATACCAACTGTATAAGTGCTAGCATCTACCTCTGTATCCCGTGTATCCCAGGCCCTATTGGTTTTGGTGAGCCTGTCCAAAGTAGTTGTGGCCTCAACAAAAGTGAGACCCATGAATGCACCACCTGCTGCGTTGTCTAACGTTGGCTTGGTAGCCGAATTCAGTGCCCTGTAGAACATCTGCATCAAGAAGTTATCGGTCAACTGATGGTTCGGGCATTGTGTCAGCTTCTTCTTGAACCGCAACCAAGTCTCATGTAAAGCTTCGTGGGGTTGTTGTCTGAAATTACTGATTTCATCCCTCAACTGTATCATCCTAGAGGGAGGAAAGAACCTTTCTAGGAAAGCTCCTTTCAACTCTGCCCAAGTTGTGATAGAGTCGGGGGTCAGCTCTGTGAACCACAATGCTACCTCATCAGACAGATACAACGGAAACAACCTGAGCCTGATTGCCGTCTGACTTACTCCAGGCAACTCAAACGACTTGCAGATGCCCACGAAATTCATCAGGTGCTGGTTTGGATTATCACCATCAGCACCTCGGAACACTCCTCTCAAGTTCAACAGCTGGATCATCGTGCTAGTGATGTTGAACTTGGCTCCGTGCGCTAGCGGTGGAAGATCAATGGCGCCCGTAGCGCCAACTCCATCCAAGTCGATATCCTCATCATTCAGCATAACATCGTCCTGCAGACCACCAGCATTCAGATTGTGTTGGGCCTGCAGTTCTGCAGCGAGCCTTGCTGCCTCTTGTTGTGCGGCCATATTCTGCCTTAACGTTCTAGCAAGCTCGGGGTCGTAAGGTAATGTTGATTCACCCGAGCGCCGGGTACTTGGCATGCACAACTCTGTACCCTATCAAAAACAAAAACAACACATAAACGTAAAAGCAGAAAAGTATGACTAAGAGTCAAATAAACACACCGGACTTAATAATCAACCGTATTCCCCGGCAACGGTGCCAAAATTTGATAACGCTCAAAGTACCACTCCAATTAAGAAGCGTAAGCGATCGTTGTCAAATATAGAACCCAACAAAGGTTGGGGTCGATCCCACAAAGAATATGGTGAGAATTTAGTCGTTAGTGAATTAGTTGACTAATGGTCAATAGTTTCCGGTAAATAAAGGGGGGGGGTTTTGTGTGATCAACTTGTGAACCAAAAACAAACAATAATGTATGAGAAATAATCAGTAGGAGAATGAACTAGCGAAGTGTTTACCATGGCGTTGGTAACAATGTCGATTCTAAGCTTAACCGGGCTCTTTCTATATGTGTGTCATGATGTGATTGAATTAATGGTATCATCTAAACGTTTCTCAACCAAATAGACGAATTTACTTTTCAATTCTCTCGAACTTGAAAAGGTGTGCTTTTAGATTTCAATCCTAAACATCAAGTAGATTAATCTAGTTACATCATCAATCATAAGACGAGAGTTGGTAGTCTCGAATCCTCGTCGTTAATCAAGTTTCCCGGTTTTAATCTCTTTACTCAAGCAAATTAAACCTAGGCATGTTCTAATGTTTGCAACCACTAGAAAACTTTAAGCATGAATGATTAACAACGTGACAGTCATATATATTGAACCCGTCGCTACCCGGAATCTATATCGCTACTTTAGCCATGGCTCCCACAACCCTAGTTGTGGGAGTTTAGTTAATCATGCTAGAAGAAGAAGAGAATAAAGTAATATTCATAATAAGGAGACAAGATTCTTACAATATAATGAAAACAATCTTCAAATATCCAAGAACAAGAAAAACCAAGATCCCAAGAACAAATCAAGAACAAGATTCAAGGAGGAGGAAAACGTGTGTAGCGTGTTTCCTCTCTCAAAAATTGCTCAAAAACTCCTAAAACTATTGGGTAATGTATTGGTAAGTGCCTCTATAAAATAAACCTAACATAGGGTATTTATAGGAGTCCAGGAAGTAAACCCAAAAATGTTCGGAATCCGCTCCGCGTTCTACCTCCACTTGACGGCTTGGGGTGACGAACCGTTACCACCTTGACGGACCGTCACGGCGGCCGTCACCCCTAGGCAGTGGCCTGCCACCACTTGACGGTCTCTGTGACGGACCGTCACATGTGTGACGGACCATCACGCAGGCTGTCACTCTTATCCAGAATGTCTTTTTGCTCGTATTTCCTTCCGTTTCCGTGTTTGTCTCCATTTCCTACAAATATAACATAAAAACATCAAAAACGATAATGGTTGCTTGAAAACATACGATTGTTCTTAGTTAAAAGGAGTCGAAAGTGCCGTAAAATGGCGGCACATCAGAAAGCCTCTAAGCTGTCATAAAGAGTTGATGGCACAACACCCCAACTAACTCAGAAATCCAAAGAAAGAACATGAAAGTAACCACATAGCTATGGTCCTCGAGTAATGAGGACTCACCAACCCAAATCTGGACGTCTAACACTATCTAGCCATGAACCGAAGGGAAAGAGCCTAAATCTTCCTCATCAAGAGGATGCAGCTGAAATATGCGTCAGTACTATAGTATGTACCGAGTATGTGAGATATGCATAAAAGTAGTAAAATGTACTTAAAACATAGTTAAAACCGAATCCATGCATAATAAGAGAATTCATAAGAAATATCATAATTTAAGCATATGGTAAGAGATATCAAAGCATAAGACTTAAAAATATTCATACAAGAGTTTCTCTTAACCAATATAAACCATTATGAGTTACATGGAGTCCAGTGTCATACACCAACACTGAAAAAGGTTGTCCTAACCGGCCAAGGTTAGAACCTTATCTATCAGGATCCTATCATAAGCCACAGAGGGCAATCCACGGTGGTAACATAGTTGTGGGACTTAAGGGTACGCTAAACCCTAGTCCAACTCGGTGCTAAATACTACTCCCAAAACATATACATATACCTCACATATACTTATGAAATATCTAATGCCAAATCTGTTTGAAAAGCATAAGGGTATATCTAATACCATGCAATTCACATAGCTTAGGTAGACATATCTAGATGCCCAACCTTTCATAAAAGATAGGGACATATCCAATGTTATGCAATACATACTTCAAAATCCTTAAAACTTATCATATCCATCATTCAAAACATACTTTTCTTTTTAAATTCATAACTTTGAAGACTTAGGCATGCACTTTCGTAAATAGATAAGGCCATGTAATCTAAACATGCCAATTGTCACTTGAAATCATGCAATTGAATGGAATCATGCTAGAAATCATCTTTAATGCATGGGCTTTTGAATTCAATTAAGGAACCTCAAATAAATCATAGATAACTAATGAGAAACCATGAATTGAAGCTTTAAAAGTGAACCCATATGTTTTCCCCTATTTGGGTAAGAACCCTAATTTCATAAATTCATAAATCAAAGTAAAAATCATGGGTTTTGGGCATAAGGGTGAAAGGAATCCCTCATTGAATACCCACATACCTTATTGAAGCTTGCTTGATCTATGATGAAAAGAAGTGGAGGCTTGAACTTGGAGCTTGAGATTTCGAGCTTGAAGGAGTTATTGTCCTCTTTTGGCAGATGAATGAGGAAAAATGAAAGACTTAGGCTATTAGGAGTAGAACCCTACTAAAAATGGCCAAAATGACTTCACTTAAGAGTTAAAAGGGTGGGTAATTACAAAAATACCCATGGAATTTAATTAAAGAAGAGCTGTTAAAAATTTCAGATTCAGGAATCACGGGTGCAATCCACGAGCCATAGACTGAACCATGACTCATGGTTTCCACTCGTGGTTCTTGGCCCAAATGATCAACTACATAAGATGTTCTATGAGTCAACATGATGGACCGTATTTCAAACTATGGTCTATAGACCAATTCGTGGTTCCTGGAGAATTAGGCAAACCTCAGATCAAGTTCCACGAGTGAACAATACGGTCCGTAGAATGAACTACGGTCCATAGAACCCACTCGTGGTTCTTGAGGAAACAGTCAGTTCTCAGGTTGATTCCATGAGTCAACAGGATAGTCCGTAGAATGAACTACGGTCTGTATAATCCACTCGTGGTTCTCAGACCATATGCTGATCCTGCAGACATAAGCTATGGGTTCATTCCATGGCTCGTGGTTTCAATCACGGTCCATGGTTTGGACTCGTATATCATGGAAAGTTTAAAAATTTCAGAGATTCTAAGTTTAAAAGTTGGATCAAATTCTGGGGTGTTACATAAAATGACAAACAATGTCGTTTTAGCAAAAATAATTTTAATAATTAACAATGGAGTCTATCATTATACAAATCTTATCCTGTTATAAATTATTCATGCAAAAATCTACCAAAAAATTTACAAATAAAATGATGGACAATGTCGTATTAAAAAAATAAATAAAAAAAGAAAACTTGTCACGCCACAAAACTAGATGGAGTGGCAAGTACCATATAAACACATGCTATACATATGATCTATGGCCTATTCTTTACAGATGAATCACTATACATATGACAATTGACAAGAACAATATATGCATAAAACTAGCCTCTGACAAAACTAATGCAAATTACATCAACACAGTGTCTACAAAGCTTTACTAGAATAGGGAACTATACAATTGTCAAGTTTTCTAGGGTGTAACACCTCGGAATTTGATCCAGATTTTAAACTTAAGAAATCTTGAAATTCTGATTTTTCCAAAAATGTCGGGTCCAAACCACAGACCGTGGGTTGAACCGCGAGTCATGGAGTGGATCCGTGGTTTAAGTATGCCAGAATCAGTCTCTGGTCTGAGAACCATGAGTTGGTTCTATGGACTGTAGTTTAGCCTACGGCCCATACTGTCAACTAGTGGAACAAGACATGAGGACTGGCTGACTTCCAGGCTGAAGCAAAAGATATAAGTAACGGAATAAGCAACAAGAATATATATATATATATATAGGATAACTAAACCATCCCACGATCTGGTAAAACAGTATAAGAGTCACTACTACATAAAAAAAGTACAAGGTTCCAAAAGAATATATCCAACTGTCTCCGAATAAGAAAAAGAGTACATAATATAAAAGAGGAGATAAAAGCTAAGCTCCGATCAAGGGGAGCTCATCCTCCATCTCGGATGATCCAAAAGCACTCTGCACCAGTATCCATGATTCAACAGTGATGGCCCACACTATGATCTACACCAGGAAGATTCAAAGTGTAGTATGAGCACCAATTGCAAAGAAACGGGTATCTAGTAGGCATCATCGACCGACTGAGCGCATATAAGATATAAAAGTAGTAAATAGCAGAATGAGAAGATAGTCATAGAAGGAAACATATAAGTACATGGAAGCTAGGACAGATAGAATACAAGGAGAAAACAGTCATGCTCAGCTAGCTACTAGGAATATATATCACAGAACACAGGTGAAGAAAAGGAGAATGCACCTTGGGTCCTTGCAACAACAATATATATATAGAGAAAGTTTAAGAAATAGGCGGTATACCCGTAACCTCAAGTAAGAAAGGGAAGGAAGGGAAATAAAGTAAAACATACTCATGCTTGAAACAATATTAGCCACTATATCATGCTAGCGACACTATCCTCAAGTACGAATGATCGAACAATAACCCGAATGTAACCCTAAAAGAACCAATACTATGATAGGATATAATAACAACAAATCTACCTACAGTCCCAACGGGCACCCATAGACTTGAGTAACACATACAAGTGTAAACAAAACCTCCGGCATCCCATACTATCGATGCGTACACTCAAGAAATAGCAAACAAGGGTGGAATTACACACAAATGAATGATATGATGAAATAGTGTGAAACTAGGTGTAACCATAGTACTATATGTACCTCCTTCAGTGCTGATAGGCCCAGTATATATGATCCATGAAAGTACGCACTCGTATACCTTAACTGCACCATATACCCCTCCTCCAGTACACTCAGCACGTAGCCCCTAGTCAAGACAACAAGGTTCATGGAGGTCCTCGACCACATACTCAATCTTAGAATCTCAGAATATCCAATATAACTTCCCAGAGTGTATTCAAGTCTAAATTAGTAATCAAGTCTCAAAATCCTCTTAAAGGGTGTTGATGAACGCTCAAATCATGCTCTCCAAGTAGGAGGCCACGATGATCGTGAACCAAAACAAAATTTATAAACCCAACAAGTGTCGGGGGCGTACCCAATAGACTTGGGGTAGCTATATATCAATTATAATGGATTGAGTTCAAGGTGAGAGTAATTGCTCAAAACAACAAGTAAAAGGATGGGTGAATTGGGAATGTTGTCACTAAAATCATAATTCAATGTAAAAAGCAATAAAACTAAAGCGGGTGTACCAAGTCGACTAGATGACTAGGGATGCATATCCGATGGGACTTTTGTTATGGGATAGGGTGATTACCAATTTATACCTATTCTCACTTAATGACATGAATATCATTGGTCATGGGTAAGATTTGCTTATCTCTTGATCAACAATCTTATATCCGATGATATCGGTTAGAGCATCATCAGTTTGATCAATGAACAACCAATCTAACTTGGGGAAGTCATACCATCTCTAGCTTAGACTCTTAAATGGGAGAATCCAATAATAAGAGCTATTCCTAGCCTCCAATCTGAGTGGAATCCCATGTTCCCACTAGTAATTTCACATCCACAGCTATGAAATCCTTTCCCAAGCAACCATATAGTCAAGTAATGTAAATTAATGTTTGCAACCACCAATTCTAAGATTAAATCTTGGTGAAATTACTAGACCAAGTTCAATTAAGCAATTATAAGCAAGAATAGATAACACCCACAACTATTTCTTAAGCACCCATTATCAATACACCTCTAGATAAGAGAATTTAGCTACTAATGGTGAGAGAGAAAGAGATACCAGCTGGGTAATTCAAAATCCCTTCCATTAGAGCTGAATGTCAAGTTTTAGCTTCAATTTGAGTACACAAGTGTTAACCAAGAGAATTGGATTGAAACCCTCTTCTCAAAGGAGGTGAAGAACTTTGTCTCTAAGCTAAAAACTCTTCAAAATATTTAGAATGATAAAAGTTATTTACAATTGTGCCTGAATAGGCCTTTTATAGTTTCCCAAAATGTCACTAAATATTAGGACAAAAATGCCCTTCGAGTGATGTGCAGCGCGATATGCGGTTCGCACATTGGGATGTGCGCGTCGCACACTGCCTCCGGTTGAACTAGTGACTTAAGCTAGAATTGGGAGCTCTGTGCGAAGGGGGTGCGGTTCGTACCTCAGGATGTGGGCGTCGCACAGCGACTGCACCTCGTGACAGACTCTTCAGTTACTTTATACTCTTATGCGGAGAAGGTGTAGTTCACACCTCGGCCTGTGCGTGTTGCATGTCCACCACATCTCCGGTCAGAATCTTCAACCTTTCCGAACACTTCACACTTCACTCTTGTTGAGCTCTTTTTGGGTCCATTTTCTTGTTTATCGTCATCTATCAAAAGTATATGCATAGACATCAATAAAAGCCATAAGAACCTCTAAATCTATTCAAAACATAGAAATAATTCATGGATACAGACTCAATAAGTTGGTAGATTACTGACTTATCAGGTGCCCAGGATGTATCTAGGTCTAAAGTAGTAGTAAAAACAAGTCTATCGCTCGGCTCGACCGAGTCTAGTATCATCTCAAATCAGTAGTAAAGCATGTCTAACACTATGGATAAGATGAGTCTAGAGTAAGTGTAAAAATGGTGATAAAATCATAATTTAATCTCTCTTACACCAAGAAGATAGATAAAACTCAGTTCCAAACCCCTTTACAACCATTTTTACTGAAAACGGGCCCTTGGGGCCATGCAAAGTTTATAAAACCATTTATAATAGGCCCGTAGCAAAAATAATAGCAAAATATGCAAAAAAATCTCTTTATATGAATGATAATGGTGTGCCAAATGCAAACAATAGCCCAACGGCTCAGAATTAACCTATCGGCCCTGCACATGCTGCAATCGCTCTACAACATAGATAACCAGCTCTACAATCATTGTATCGATGTCCAGGACACATGGAAATTCCCAAATAACCTACAAACTATGGTCCAGAGGCATAAACAAGACCACATAGGGCCACAAGGGTAAAACTACCAACTAAAATGAATACTACAACAATTAGAGTGAAATAAGATGGACAGAAATGAGGCGGACATAGTCTGGGGTGCCAAGCTAATAAAACCCAACCTAAGGATGCTAGTTAGTACTATTATAGCCTATATACGCAAAGTATATAAATAGGAAACCATAACCTTCCTGTCATACGATGACAAGCTGCTAGAATAACGTTGTCCAAGCCCGAACTACTCCGAGAAGTCCCAAAAAACAATCACACTATCAAGAAAGTAATCTACCCATTAAAACATGCCTAATGATACCCATATTGCTAAATGTATAGCTGGGCCAAAATTCAGGTCACAAGCAGGCCCGTGGACCCTACAACCTGAAGCCAGAAATAAAAAACACCATGGTGTTCCCGGTATTCCTGGGAGTTCATGCTCCAATATTGAGCCAATGTTGACCAGCTAAAGGCCTCAAAACAACCCATCATCTATGAGAAATTAAAGAGGAAAAACAAGAAGGAACCCATAAATTAAACAAGAAACTTACAAATTTTAGAAGCCAAGAATGAATACGGACCTGAAATATATAAGCCTCCACTCTTTTGGATCAAAAAGGTGAAAGATGGAGGTTTTTAGAGCAAGTTTTAATGGAAAAATCATTTGGGGAAGAAGAAGAAATGAGCTGAAAAATTAAAGGGTGGCTAGCTATATAGGTGTCAGTGCCTAGGCGCAGGGGCGGCCATGCACAACGCACGCGCACTAGCACCTAGGTGGGCTAGCATGCATAGGCACACTGGCTGTCGAGGCCTGGAAGGCATGCAGGCATGGCCCAGGAGATGCCCTGGCGCCATACCAACAACCAGCACGTGTTGCAGTCAACTTTGGGAAATTTCTAATGAATGGTCCTCCAGGAAGCATCCGGGGTCCCTTGAATGCAAACAAGCTGAGCTATTCTACTAAGAATGGCATTCTAGACTCAACAAAATCTATTAAAATCCCAATGAAAGTTGACTAAATGAAAAGTGGGCCCCACATAAAAAACCAAACTGTAGGCCAACTTTTCCAAAACAGAACTCCATGGCCTAAAACGAGTTCGGAAATCTCAAATCCCAAACCAAAGGTCTCTCTAGACCAAAGTCAACATTCCAGAGCTAACAAGACTGATGAAATTTCAATCTGAGGCCATCTTTTCTGAATTTTGAACAAAGTAAAACTTCCAAGTTCAACTGGATAGAAAACACAAAAAGCAACATAAAACTAAAACGAAAGCTCCCAGACCTTGACCAAGGGTCGCTCTAAACTAAAATCCTGGCTCTGGAGCTAATAAAACTATCAATATTTGATTTTGAGCATGTTTACCAAGAATGTTGACCGATGTCAATGATATCCTAAGTTTAAGCTCTAAAACAGGGAAACGTCCATAAAGACCAAACGAATGGACAGGGCACTAAACCACCGGTCCCAGCAAGCCATAAATGACTTGAGGACACTATAGGCAAGCTTAAACAGTACAAAGAAAGCAAAAACATGAGAATAATCATAAGGTTCATTACATGAATGTATAAGCCATTTGTTTTCTTGGAGACTAGACTCAAATATCTTTAAAACAATAGCTAGAACACACTCTAACACTTCATAGGTAAGGATATATGCTCAGTTCAAGTCTCATGATTTGCTGAATCACTTAGAGTGACTCTCTAAAAGGTATCCCTTTATACTTGAACTTTTATTTTACAACTTCTGTTAGCCTAAAACTTTGGTTTTACACCTCAAGTGCACTCATGTATATGTTTCTTAAAATAATCATCCACTTATATCCTCTTTTCTAAGATTCACACTGATTAGTCACCATTAGACTAGTTGTACATTAACATAGATGTGTGTGGTATTACATTATCCCATCCTTAGAAACATTCGCCCTCGAATATGGGATATTGTTTAGAAATAAAAATAACTCTAGATTTGATCAAAAATTTTGCCAGAATTTCCTTTGTAAATAGGGATATTTAAAACATGTCAGCTAACCATAATGCATACATATAAGCCCCACGGGGTGACTCAACAATTGTGGTACATGAAATAATCAGATGAAACATATCATACTTTTTGATCCCTATGGATACTCTGACTTGTGGGATGATAGATAGAATCTATTAAATTTATGGACATGAATGAGGATCCTTAATATATAGCATATGAATGGAATAACTATTAAAAGCGCATATGAAACTTCAGCTCATATAAGGAAGAAACATGATTAATCAACCCTTTGTAAATCCTTGAAACAACTATTGATGTTGTGACTTATTGGGTCTTCAGAGTTCAAGTGGATATTATATTATGATTATTACTCCGACGGATGCTATATCGTTAGCCCTTAACTTTTATCCATGATGGTCCAGTTAGTATCTTTACAACAGACAAGTCCTTTATGTATTCAATGTTCTCTATATTGTGACATATGCATACTCTTCTGAACACTTGCATATTGTAGAGATATGGAATGCCAGATATACCATAGCTAGCTCTAGAGGCAACTCTTCATGCCTCTATAAGATCCTCTATCTAAGACTCATCTTGCTTTTCTTTTTGAACCATGTGACGCATTTCATAGATGATACCATCCACAGTACCTAGTTAGCATATCTATATATTATATATATCAACTCTGAGAAGTCTTTAATTTCTTTTGTATCAATTAATTCCAGTAGACCAGCCTATAAGAATCCTATGACATTTTCCAAAAAGGTTTTCAAATGATGCCATTAAAATATTTTTTTGAGGGAAAACTATCATTATATATAGTTTCACTAAGGAAAAATGATTATTCCTATACTTCTGAAAGAGAAAGACTCATGTCCTTGATATCCCCATGGACTACTTGATAGGGCACCTTACTTGTCTCTCTTTTTAGAGATAAACTTACTCTTACCTATATACTCCAGCAGGTATGGATAGAATGCCATTTAACATATGAGCAAATAACACACATGGAATTTATGGAACATAAGCAAATTTAGACAAAAAGATGCTTAATCATGTTAACTATTGAGCACAGAAAAAAGGACTCTAACCTATGAACATGAATGACTTATAGGCATATGATATGTGACAAAGTTAGGTACAAAACCATGACATATGAGCATATGACCCATAGGGTGGGACGTATAATAATAGCCCATAAGGCATATAACATGTGAACAATTAAACTATGATGCAAAATTTATCATTCAATCTTATAAGCAAGTGGGCTATGAAATTACTTAGCACGTGAGATCTTGGGGTATAAAAGCATATAATATATAAGTAATTTAATTGAGATATATGAGCATATAATCTATAACTCTTGAACAGATAAACCTACAGACATATAACCTCTGCACGAATGAACATATGACACATGGACACTAAACTTTGAAACTTAAAAATATGAACCATGAGACATATAATATTTAAATAAATAAGTTACATGACATGCCACACATAGAAAAGTAATCTATGAAGCCTATATTCTATGGATAATGATCTTTAATACATATTACCTATGAGAACGTGATCTATGATACCTATCACATATGCATAGATTACTTATGATACCTCTGACATATGAGAAAATAATATTTGATGCACAAGCATGCAACATATGATAAATATTCTATGAAATGAGTAACATGTGGACAAATAATCTATGTAACATGTAGGATATGAGCAGATACTCAATGAAACATATAGCATATAAGAACGTCTTTTGTGAAAAGAAGTAGCATACCAGTAAATAATATATGTAATATGTAACCTATGCACAAATGATCTATGATATGATTAACATATAAGCAGAAAATCCTTATAAGACATATTCCATGTAACTACTGATCTATACAGACAAGTAACATATGAACAATTAAACTATAAATGTAGCACCCATAATGTTTTAAGCAAGTAGGTTGTAACATATAGACTTATAAACTATGTTAACTTAATCAAATGGATAAGTGATGACCCTGGTAATTTTAGCACATTATGTAACATTATTCAATCATTGTCTAAGTGTGAGCATACTACTAGTTCTAGATTATTCAAAGAGTACTTCTACTCATACTTCTCCATTTCACATCAATGTGTCTATACTCGAGCTATCACTTAGCCCATAAACTTTTATCATATGGTCTCAACCGATTCTGTATCTAAGTCTATATAGTAATACATTACAGGTATTGATATGTTATAACTCTTGTAGATTTTGATGAACAAGTTAACCTTTCAAAGATATTATAATAGATAAGTCCTCATATACTGGATACTTATGGAGTCATAGTGTAACTCCACTGGGACATATGAAAATTAACCACCTTTGTCTTAACAACTGAAGTCCAACTACACTTGATGGAATTCTTATGATGACATGACAGATAAGGGTAATTTTACCCATTTTCCATAACCCCCTAGGAGCGCCAAGCTAAGAAAAACATATATATGGTTAACATGGCCATCAAGCCCTCCTTTTCTCGGGGAAGAAATCAAATAAACTTTATTAATATAAAAAATGTAATAAAATGGGCTCCGAGGGAATCTACTAGATTAATATAACCATGTGACATTAGATAAACAAATAATACTTGTACCTTATAACATCTCTAGTCAACCTCATTTATCTGAGCATATTGATACACGCTCTCCTTTCCACTATACTAATACAAATGCTTTCTTGGGTATAGTGCTGGATCAACGTATGCTTCATAGGAAAGATCTTTCAATTGCTTAATTATCTCTGTTATATTTGTAGAAATGGATACTAAAACCTACATCGATACTATTGTCATTCCTCATAGTAGTTGCACTACCGACCACCTGACTACAAAATTCTTCTTCAATAACATCTTCTATCCTTTATATGAGTCTTTCTCGAACTGGAATTCTTTTCTATAAACATACTTAGTCTATGTTATGAAATTAACATTCTACTATATTTCAAGAGTGACTACTATTCTTCTATAAGCAATTAACTAGTACTATCCCTTCTGCCTCTCGAGATACTCTAGTAGATCTTACCTCTCATCTTTCCTCTCAACATATGTCTGCCTTATCCTTTGGTCGCATACTAATCCCTTTTTTTGCCAAAATCTATCATAGCGTGGCACATCATACGTATATTCCAATAAGACAATTTAAATGCGTATCCCCGAGCTTGCTAGCCATAAAAGAAATTATATAGGTCGTTTCCCATTTGGGGTAATCAAATTCATGTATTATATGGAAATCATTTGTGTAATAATCTGTAATAGTATCTGGTAAGGCATCTTGGCCTTCTCATCGAGCTAGGAGTATCTCTGGTTAACACTGGTATGGCACTAACCCTTAACAATCAAGGCTACTACCAAATATTTAACTAGAAAAAATTGGTTCAACCTTTTTTTAATTCTAACATATACATAACTATCACAACTTTAAATCGGACAGAGATGGCACCTACATAATCTCCCGGTAGGCAAGCCAACCCAAAGATATGGAAGTATAATAAAATAGTTTAAATAATCAAATACGTAAGGGAATGATACAAGGAGGGAGGAAACAATATATATACATACCAACAATAATAAATATACAAAAGTGGCCCCAAAGTGACATTGAAGACAAAACAACTACAAGACCAACCCCGGACCAGGTGTCACTTGTACAAGAGAACCTAAAGTACATTTAATCTATATAACAAGTGTTGTCTATCAAAAATACAAAATATATATAGGTATGTAGATGGAAAGCAATAATGATCTCAAAAATTCTAGGAGCTAACCGTTATCCGAGCAGCAGCTGGCCACGAACAGCTGGAGGGTCAATGAGGGTGGCTCGTACTAGGTGTTGCATCATAAAAAGATGCAGAGTATAGTATGAGTACCAAAACAATGGGTACCCAGTAGGAATCATAGGCTGGTCGAGCTCAAAAAGATAATATACATAATAAGCTACAGGAAAGTAAACTAGCTACAAGGATCCACCTAAATCTAGCTATCAACAGAAAACAGAACTATCTATTTGACGGTGAAGACAATAATGATAAAATAGGTAAGAGGACTCTAAGTACGCATAGATAATGTTGTTCAATGCATCATGAGATGTTATGATGCAGAGTATGGCCAATGCAAAAATATAAAAATCCGGTCTCTGGTACCCCGAGTGCCCGGAAGAAACCTCGAGCTCATCAACAGATGTATAAAAGTAAAACCTAGATATATGCTCCTCGAGCCGCCCAGAATCGTGCTTCGGACTCATCAACTGGAAAGTAAAATAGATAATCCCTTAGACCGGCATAACAGTTGTACTTTCCTTTCTTTTGAAAACTAGTGGTTTAGTAAAATCCTAACTTTGAACCAAAAATCTCGTATTTCTTTCATTTCCAAAACCAATAGCCATGTAATGCAGTAATGATATATGATTTCATGTTCAGAGAATATCATTCAATCAGGGTAAAACATACTCCAAACAAGATAATTGACCAGGCACTCCATCCGGTCCACGCTATGGCCTCGGGCCCACATATACACTAATACAAGAATAAAAGGGCAAAAATGGAAATAAAATAGAAAAACAAGTAAAAGCGCCTACTCTTCCTCTAAAACATCCCAAAATTATTCTAAGGATTCTAGGCTAGCTACAGCAGACTATGTGATCCTAAACTAAGGATAAACATCGAATACTATTCTATGACCCCGAAAATGGCTAAGATAAGATGATACAAGGTTTAAGTCTAATTCTAACCTAACCCTAGCCTAACATTCATGCAACTCATAACATACAAAATCTAATTAAACCAGGTCTTAAAATAGTAAACCATAACCTACCTCGGGGCCTTACTACAAAAATAAACTGCCACTCGTGTGCCTTCCCCTTTCGAACAACCTAAGAATGTTGTCATGCTATCAAGAACATAATCTAGGTGTCAAGATGAGAAGAATGACACACATATTACCTATATGAAAATTCGGGCCATAAATCGGGTCAAAAAATGACCCTCGAGGCCTGTGCATTGATACAGAAAAAAAAATTCACAATTATGTCCGTAGTGGGTTTAGAAACCCATGCCCAAAATTTGAGCGTGAATGAGACTCATTTTAGGGCCAAAAATAGCCCTGAAGTCAAATTGATCAAGGACTTGGAATAAAAAGTTAACGGAAAAACTAACAGAATAAATCATGAATTAAAGAAAGGAAAAGGAAAAGGGAAATAAGGTGAACTTACCAGAACAATTATGAAAGAAAAAAGAGTGTTTGAACCTGCCTTGAAGTTCAGTTTCAAAGGAAGTTTTTTGAGAAATGGAGAAGAAAACAAAGTGAAAACTTTAAATACTGCCAGGGGTCCTTCATCGCGATCATGAAGGACCCTCACACGGTCGCGATGACCATGCTGCTAGACCATTGTGATCCCAATGGTCTAGCCATGTGGTTGCAAAGAACAAACAGGTGTCAGGTCCATAGAACCTTCATCGCGGTCGTGTGAAGGGATTCTCACTGTCGTGATGCCCAACAAGGCAGACCATCGTGATTGTATGGCCTTCCTCGCAATCGCGATGAAAGACTGAGACTTGCACTTGCAAGAGCAACCAACAAATTTTCTGAAATTATAAAGTCACTGGATGGACCTTCGGGGTTCATCCAGGACTTCATACATGCAAATGAACTATGCTACCCTACCAGAATTAGCATTGTGGACTCAACAGAATTAAACGGATTTCCAATGGAGATCAATTTAATTAAAAGTGGGTCCCCACACCAAAAAATTAACTTTTACCAAAACAGAACTGAATAGCCCAAAATGAGTTTAAAAGCCTTGAAATCAAAACCAAAGGTCCTTCTAGCCCATTATGGATCTAACAACACTGATGGAATTTCTATCAGATGTTGTCTTCTCTGAATGTTGACCAAAGTCAACTCTACCAGCCTTAAGAGTTGCAATATAGGGAAATGAGCTTAAAACACTAACAAATGGCTCGGGAACCAAACTGTCAATACTGACAAGTCATAAATGACTTGTAGCCATTGTGGGAAGGCTCAAGACGTAGAAAAAGAATGAAAATCAAGTAAATGACCTATAGGGTAATTACAATATCAACTACTAAAAGAACGTTCATCCTCGAAAGTTAAAGAAAAAAAGATACCTGAAGGCTTTAAAAGGTGAGGATAGCGGGTCTGCATGTCGGTATTGATCTCCTAAGTAGCCTCCTCAATAGGACAATGCCACCACTGAACCTTAACTAACAGAATCTCGTTGGACCTTAATTTCCTAACCTGCTTATCCAAGATAGTAACAGGCTCCTCCTAAAAAACTAGAGACTCATCCAACTTAACAAAATACCACTAAAGCACGTGAGACTCATCTGGAATATACCACCGCAACATAGAAACATAGAAAACTAGATGAACACCGGAAAGAGCAAAAGGCAGGGCAAACTCATAAGTAACCTCCCCAATGCGACGAAGGATCTCAAATGGTCTAATAAACCTAGGATTGAGCTTACCCTTCCTCCCAAACCTCATCACTCCTTTCATGGGCAATACCTGAAAGATTACATGGTCACCAACCATAAACTCTAAGACTCCAACCCTTCAGTCGGCATTACTCTTCTGCCTACTCTGGGAAGTTTAAGTTGGTACCCCAAGGCCTAACCGCAAAGGCATCAAACTAACCCATCAAAGATCTGCATCGCCTACCATACAAAGCCTCAAACGGAGCAATCTGAATGCTAGAATAGTAACTATTATTATATGTAAACTCTCCCAAGGCTAAATACTGGTCCTACTAACCCCTAAAAATCAATCACACAAGCCTATAACATATCCTTTAGAACCTGAATAGTATGCTCGAACTGGACATCAGTCTGCAAATTACAAGTAGTGTTAAGCTCAACTCTGGTACAGAACTACCTCTGAATAGACCTTTAGAAACATGAAATAAACTCAGTACCATGGTCAAAAATGATAGAAACTAGCACCCCATGAAAATAGACAATGTCACAGATGTAGATCTGAGCCAACTTCTTAGAACTGTAGGAAGTTTGAACCGGCAAAAAGTGAGAAGACTTTGTCAACCTATCCACGATGACCCAAATAGAATCAAATCACCGCAAAGTACGTGGCAAGCCTACCAGGAAATGCATAGCTATCCTCTTCCAGTTGCACTCTTGAATGGGTAGCCTATGAGTCAAACCACCTGGTACCTGGTGCTCAATCTTAACCTGTTGACAGTTGAAGCACCTAGACACAAAATCTGAGATATCCCTCTTTATCCCATACCATCAGTAGTTTTGCCTCAGGTCATACGATACATTTTAGCTGCCCCAGGATTAATGGAATACCTAGAACAATAAGCCTCCTCCAAGATCAATCTAACCAGGTCACCAACTCTAGGAATGCATATACGACCCTCAATCCTCAAAACACCCTCTGAATCTAAGGTCGCCTTACTAGCCTCACTGCTAAACACCTTATCACGAATGATCCTCAACCTCGCATTATTAAACTGATGTGCCCAAATCTTCTACAACAAGGAAGATCTAGACTCAACATAAGCAAGAATATGGCCCAACTATGAAATATAAAGTCTAACCAACTTGTTAGACAAGGACTGGATGTCCAAAGCTAAAACCTACTCCTCTACTGTAAGAGTGCCAAGCTACCCATACTAACTTCTTTCTGGCTCAAGGAATCTGTTAGAATGTTTGGCTTGCCTAGATGATAAGGAATGGAGATGTTATAGTTCTTCAGTAACTCTAACCATCTGCACGGCCTCAAATTTAGATCCTTCTTGCGGAAAATGTACTGAAGACTATGGTGGTCAATAAAGATCTCACGATGCACGTCATACAGATAATTCCTCCAAATCTTCAATGTAAAGACTACTGCCACTAACTCCAAGTCATGAGTAGGGTAGTTTCTCTCGTAAACCTTTAGCTGTCTGGAAGCATAAGCAATTACTTGACCCTGTTGCATCAATATACAATCCAAACCAATACCAAAAGCATCACAATACACTGCAAACCCCTGACCCTTAACTAGAAGAGTAAGAATCAGAGCTGAATTCAATAAGGCCTTGAGCTTCAGAAAGCTAGCCTCACACTCATCTGACCACTTGAAGGGGATATTCATTTGAGTGAATCTAGTCAATGAAGATTCTATAGAAGAAATCAACTCCACAAACCGCCTGTAGTAACCTTGCATCTCGATGAAAATGAGAACCTCGATAGGAGAAGTAGGCCTATCCTAATCACAAAGTGCCACATTCTTTGCTGGATCCACCATAATCCCATCATTGGACACCACGTGCCCCAAAAAAGCCATAGACTCAAGATAAAACTAACACTTACTGAATTTGGCATATAATTGATGGTCTTGCAAGGTCAGAAGTAAAACTCTCTGATGCTTCTTATGCTCCTCTCTACTCCTCGAATATACCAAGTTGTCATAGATGAACACAATCATGAAAGAATCCAGGTAAGCACTGAACACGCAGTTCATCAACTCTATAAATGTTGCAGGGCCATTGGTCAACCCCAAAGATATAACTAGGAACTCATAATGGTTGTATCAAGTCCTAAATGCAGTCTTTAGGATGTATGCAGTCCTAATCCTCAACTTGTGATACCCGAACCTCAAGTGTATCTTAGATAACACTGCTGCACCTTGTAGTTGGTCAAACAGATCATTAATACATGATATCAGATACATGTTCTTAACTGTCACCTTATTCAACTGCATGTAGTCGATAAACATACGCATAAACCCATCCTTCTTCCATACAAATAAAACCATAGCACCCCACAAATACATATAGGACTAATGAACTCTCTACGCAACAAATCTTATAGCTGATCCCTAATCTCCCTCAACTCGGGTAGTGCCATCTGATATGGAAAAATAGAAATGGGCTGAATGCCTGGATGACATTGATGGAAAAGTCAATATCATGATCAGGAGAAAGACTTGGTAGATCAAAAGGAAAAACATTTGAATACTCACAAACCACACGAACTGACACAATTGTAGATGTGGTGGCACTAGTATCATGGACATAAGCAAGATAGGCCAAGCGCCCCTTCCTAACCAATCGTTGGGTGCTCAGGAAAGATATAACTCTCCATACCATATGGCTATCGGCACCCTTCCATATGATAGAAGGGATACCAAGCATCTAAAGCCTTGGCCTCTAGATGGCCCAGAAATGCACACATATCGCTTCAACTTCCATGACCACCTAACTTACTGAATTAAGCACCACCTCGAGTACCTTGGGGACCACTCTTACTACCCTGTGCACCGTCTGTCTCCAGTGGTACTAGAGCCCTAGGGACCTATAGTGGCTAATCTTTCCGCCTATGGTGTTGCGCCAAAGGATACTCCCTAGAAAAGTGGCCTAACTCACCATATTCATAACAACCCCATCCAACTATATCCTACTATAAAGGCCTGGCTAATTTAGAATAACTACCACAACCTGTGTACGTAGAATGAACATCTCATGAAGACTGAATCAAACCCTAACTACTCTGACCCTCAACAATTCATAATGCTGCCTAAATAGGCTTGCTCAGCTAGAAACTATGCTAATATTGATCCCTACCAAAGTAGCCTCTGCCACATCTTTGTGAGCCGCTGTAATTGCCATAATGGTAGGGCCTCTTATTACTACCCTCTTAGGCCTTGTGAAGTATGCCTTTAATAGTGCATGCATGATATGCAACCTCCAGGAAGGACTGGCCTAATGCTTCCATCACCTCTATAGCTAAATAGAGTTGTAAGGTAAAACCTCAGACAAAGACTGCACCTCTCATGCTTAGTAGGCAGAATCACAGTGGCATGCCTGGACAACTCATTGAAATGGACCTTATACTCTGAAAAAGACATAGAGCCCTGCTCTAACCTAGAGAACTCATCCATCAACCGCTCTCTCAAGTTGCATGATACATACTTCTTAGAGAAAGCTACAGAGAACTATGCCTAGGTAAGAAGAGGTGACTTGGAAGATCTACAAGCTATATACATCCTCCACCAATGTTTCACTGGACCATCTATTTGAAACGCGGAGTATTCTTCTTTGTGTGACTCAACTAACCTAATATTATGCAATCTCTCCTACCAACTAGAAAGAAACTCATACGCATCCTCCCTAGGAGCACTAGAAAACCTCAGGGGACCCAACTGCAGAAACCTACCAAGTATATTCTGCTCCTCAGAAGACATAATGGGCCCGACTGGAATAGACTGAATAACACTAGAGACCGGCAACACCTCTAATTAGGGAGCTACAGTAATAGGTTATGGTCCCAAACCCTATGCCACTGCCTAAACTGAAATTTGAGCCTTGTCTCTGACCTGACAACCAATTAGAGTACAGAGTGAGTCTGCTGGCTGTCACATAGCCTCAAGGAACCCAACCTAGCAAATTAATGTGTCATGTAGTACTAGAGTAGCCATGAAACCTATTAGATGCAGGGCTGTCCCCACACTTTTTGGCTCATACTATACCTTTTCAACCCTAATATCAGGCTCTAGCGACAACAATCTAGTCTGCACCCGAGCTGGCACCACAACCAATACCCTACTTCGACCTCTAGGTTGACCTCTACCTCATCCCTTAGTTGGGGCTCTAACTGTAGGTGCAGGGGCCTCATCCTCACCTGTTGCTGATCTCGTTCAAACTATCTGAGAATGTGTGAAACAATAGATACTTAGAGGTTGATAAGGTCAAGGACACACGCTAAGGAATCATCAATATACAATCTTTCCTAGGAATGCCCTATAGCCTCTAGCAGTTAAGATACGGACATCATCGTACCAATCTATGAAACTCTACTAGACACTTTGATTTTGTACTAGCACCGGTGAACCTAGAGCTCTGGTACTACTCTGTCACCACCCAAAATTGGGCTGCAATGGAGCCTACATAAACCCTGGTAGGCACGCCAACCCAAAGATCCGAAAGTATAATAAAACAGATTAAATAGTGAAATACAGGAGGGAATCATACAAGGAGGGAAAAAAGCATATATTCATACCAATAGTAATAAATATACAAAAGTTCCCCAAAGTGATCGAGAATACAAAACACCCACAAGACCAACCCCAGACCTGGTGTCATTAGTACAAGAGCGTCTAAAGTACAAAAAAGCTATAGAACAAGTGTTGTCTATCAAAAATACAAAAATATATGGGAGCTCACCAGGATCCAAATGAAAGCTGGCCATGAACGAAGTGGAGTGTCAACGAGCGTGGCTCGTACTAAGTGCTGCATAAGAAAAAAATGTAGAGTATAGTATGAGTACCAAACCAACAGGTACCCAGTAGGCATCATAGGCCGACCAAGCTCAGAAAGATAATATATATATATATATATATATAATAAGCTACAGGAAAGTAAACTAGCTTCAGGGATCCACCTAAATCTAGTTATCAACAGAAAACATAACTATATATTTGACGGTAAAGACAATAATGATAAAACAGGTAAGAGCACTCAAATTACACATGGATACTGAAGTTCAGTGCATCATGAGATGATATGATGCAGAGTATAGCCAATGCAGAAAAGTAAAAACCCAGTATATGGTACCATGGGTGTTCGGAAGGAACCTCGAGCTCATCAATATATGTATACAAGTAAAACTCAGATATATGCTCCTTCGACTACCTAGAATCATACCTCGGTCTCATCAATAGGAAAGTAAAATAGATAAAGGGTTTGGAAACGTCCCTTGGACTGTCATTATAGTGGTACTTTCCTTTCTTTCGACAACCAGTTGTTAAGTAAAATCCTAACTTAGAACCAAAATCCTGTATTTCTTTTATTTCCAAAACTAATAGCCATGTAATGCAGTAATGAGATATGATTCCATGTTCAGAGATTATCATTAAATAAGGGTAAAACCCCCTACAAACAAGATAACTAACCTAGCACTCCATATGGTCTACGATGTGGCCTCGAGACCACATATTCACCAATACAAGAATAAGAGGGCGCAAAGAAGAATAAAATAGGAAAATAAGTAAAATCACGTACTCTGCCTGTAAAACATCCCCAAATCATTCTAAGGATTCTAGAATAGCCACAACCGACTACATGATCCTAAACTAAGGATAAATGTGTAATATTATTCTACGACCCTAAAAATAGACATGATAAGCAGATACATGATTTAATCCTAATTCTAACCTAACCCTAGCCTAATGTTCATGCAACTCATAACATAGAAATATATCTAAGTCAGGTCTTAAAATAGTAAATCATAGCCTACCTCGAGGCCAAACTACAAACACAAATAGTCACTCATGTGCCTTTCCCTTCTGAACAACCTAAGAATTCAACCATGCTATCAAGAGCATTATCTAGGTGTCAAGGCGAGAAGAATGACACCCATATTTCCTATCCAAATTTTGGGCCAAAAATCGGGTTGGAAAGTGACCCTTAGGCCCAACACAACAAAATGGAAAACAAATTATACAATTATGTTCGCAACAGGTTTAGATACCCATGCCCAAAAGTAGAGCACGAACGAGACTCATTTTGAGGGAATAAACAACCCTGAAGTCCACTTGATCAAGGACTAGAAAGAAGGATTTAACGGAAAAACTAATGGAATAAATCATGAATTAAAGACAAAAAAGGAGAAGGGAAATAAGGGGAACTTACAAAAATAATTATGGACGAAAAAAGAGAGTTTGAACCAGCTTTGGAGCTCAATTTCAATGGATGTTTTCGGCAAAATAGAGAAGAAAATAAAGTGAAAACTTTATATACGTCCAGGGGTCCTTCATCGCGATCACGATAACTATGCTGGCTAGACCATCACAATCACAATGGTCCAGTCACATGATCGCGAAGAACAAACGATGCCAGGTCCACAGACCCTTCATCACATTCGCGTGAAGGGCTGCTCATGATCGCGATTCCTAACAAGGTAGAGCATTGCAATCCTGTGGCCTTCCTCACGATCGCGATGAAATTCTGAGACCTGTACCTGTAATATCAATCAATAGATTTTCTCACATAAAAAAGTCACTGAATGGACCTCGGGGATTCATCTAGTACTCTATGCTTTCAAACGAACTATGCTACCCTACTAGAAATGGAATTTTAAACTCAATAGAATTAACGAAAATTCCAACGGCGATTGATTTAACAAAAAGTGGGCCCCACGACCAAAAACCAACTTTTACAAAAATAGAACCCAATAGCCCAAAATAATTCTAGAAGCCTCGGGACTCAAACCAAAGGTCTTTCTAGCCCAAAGTTGATATTCCAGAGATAATAGTTCTAACACAATTTCCATTTGAGGCCGTTTTCTCTGAATGTTGACCAAAGTCAACTCTACTAGCCTTAAGAGTTGCAAAACATAGAAATGAGCTTAAAAAAGAAATGAATGGCCAGGGAATAAAACCGTCAGTTCTAGAGAGTCATAAATGACCTGTAGCCTTTGTGGGAAAGCTTGGGATATGGAAAAAGCCCAAAAATCAAGGAAATAACCTAAAGGGTCATTACAATAACCCTGAATGTTCTAAGTACATCACCAATGAAATGATATGTTCCTCCTTAGGACTTAATTCTATAAGAATTGGAGGAGTTAAAAGAAGACATGTCAGCCTTAAATGCCAACTATATACTCTTTCCAAGTTTTATTAGGAGATATCTTTTTAGTCTCTAAAAGGGGAAAACCTTAATCTATTAAAACACATAGTGGTATCCCATGGTTCCTACATAAATATACTAGGGGTTACATAAATGAAGCGATAACTGTAGAGGGAACTCAAATCTCTGCAAGCATTTCATCTATAAATAATTGTAGAACTAAAAAATTAGACTCACTGATCTATCTTAAGCCTGATTTTGAATCTTCATATGACTTGTGATTATTAGGTAGAAGTTACCTCTTAAATAATCATAGTATTGGAATTTTACCCTGATCTGATATTGCAATTAACAAGCATAATCTGTATGACGATTAAGCAAAGTGTGAATCAGTAGAAATTTTATACGACTTAGGTCTATCGCACAATCTAGATCATGAAAGAAGGTTATACTTCCTAAATGCCCAAGCAGATCCCCCATTATAAATGTAGTGCACAACACATTCATAAGTGAGGTTGTTCTAGACACGACTTCATAGACTCCCTGGACACTTGAACCTAGTGCTTTGATGCCTAGTTTTTCATGCCCCAAAACTGGATGGAGTGGATAAGTACCACTTGAACACATGCTATAGATATGATCTATGACCTATTCTTTAATATGAATCACAACACATATGACAACTCACCAGAATAATATATGCATAAAACTAGCCTCTGACAAAACTAATGCAAATGACATCACCAAAGTGTCTACAAAGCCTCTACTAGAATAGGGCACTATACAAATATGAAGTTATTGGGATAGGGCCCTTCCATACTCATACTACAAAAATATCTATAACAAAAGATTATACATGATCTAGACATGCTCTAGGGGGAATAGAGCTCACCAACTGCTCTGCTAATGTAACACATATGCCTACTGAGGGTGTCTGCAAGTCTGTGAATCTTATCCTGCATTTATAAGAATATTGTGCCCCCAGCCATAGGGGCGTCAGTACGTATAAAACATGTACTAGTATGTATAGAAGACAAAATAAGAAGTAAAAGATATGATAACATAATGAAGGAATCAAAATGTGATGCAACTGAAATATATATGTGACAAGAAGAAGTCTATGAAACTTTAGGTCATATGAAATCATTCTATCATTATTATACAAGTATCTTTTGGATTCTTTATTAATTTGGGATAGAATGATACCATTCTTTGTGGAATCATGTAACTTATTTACATTCAAATGAATAAATAATAGCCTATGAATATGAGGCTCGAGGGCTTTATATCACCTGGACAATATATGAACTCTATTATCTTTGAATCTCACATTAAAATGTTAAGTCTCGTAGTATATGATCTCTAATGGTATGCTATAAAGGCTCAGCTCTGAGGCACATCCCGCAGGTGGGTACGCTATAAATAGCTCTACTCTGAGTGTACATAGCCATAATATGTTGTTACGCCCCTCAGCTAAACTCTGAGAGTTTGTGGTCTCAGCCATGTGCACAAGTCAACATTGCATAGTGAGTCAAGTGAATATAATATCTTTGACCTTCCCCCTGCCATTACTTAATTTGTATCTTAACATGTGATGCTATGAAGGCCTCTGAATAATTAATTATAAATCAAATCAACTATATAAATAATAATAATTGAATGATAACTTATGAACTCTGGGTAACGATGGTAATCTCTGATTAAATGAATCAACTAGTAAATTTTGCTCTATTTCAAATGAATCATATGAATATGTATTTACTGTGTAGATAATCAATATACTATGATAAATGAATTACTCTTGAAATAGATAACAAATGTACTATATGAGTTCTATGGAATACAAATGAAGATACAAATATAGCTTTGATGACTATATGAATACTTTGACTCAAAACTATTAGCTCGAATACTCCTAAACATATGGAAAATGAATAATTTATATGTAGGGGTGATTACAATGAAGTATTGGGAACACAAGAACTGAATACCATTTTCTATAAATCATATATACTATTTAGACCCTTGTAAATAAATGTGGGCGTAGCATCGTGCCTTGCGGTGAAGAAGGTTTTTGACTTATATACCTCAATTCTGACTGTTGCAAAATTATAATGGCAAGTAATCATTCCTTACAGTAGTTAATCTACATAAAATAAAGTGGTACAACCATTAAAAACATCCCACAAAAAAAATCTAGCCATATCGGCAACATGTTGGCTATTAGACGGGAAAGTTTCTTGTCGGAATCTTTTTATACATATGGTTCTTTGTACTCCTCTTATCTTATTTTAGCCACAATTTAAACACATATTGGGAATATTTCTACGATCTAATAACCATATGGGACCCACAAAATAGTCTGCCACAATCAGTAGGTAGCATTCCTGCACAATAGTCAAACACTTGGTGTATCTCCACACCCTCCAATCGCAAACCCAAAAGTAGCCAAAAACGACCCCAACCATGAGGTTTACAACCAATACAGCCAATAATAGATATAGTTGTAAAACCCCAAAATTCGATTCATCTTTTAAACTCAGAAACTCTGCAAAAATTCTAAACTTCCAGGAATCACGAGTCAAGTCCACGAGCCATGGACGGAACCACGAGTCATAGAAGTGACTCGTGAAACTAGTCATGCAGACCATTCTTGGTTATGAGAAATACGAGTGAGTTTCACAGTTTGTGGATGGTTCCACGGGTCATGGAACCAACTCATGGAAATCAGACTGAGGGTAGTCAATTCCCTAGTAAACCACGAATGGTTTCTACGACTCATGGATGGTTCCACGAGCTGTACTGTTAAATCATAGAAAGTTATCCATAACTTTAATTTTGGGTCAGAAACCACGAGTCGTGGTTGGGTCTACGGATCATAGACCTCACTCGTGGAACTTGAAGTTGAGTTTTCAATCAGTTCTTTTTGAGCTTTTACCCAGGGGTATTTTTGTAACTACCCACCTTTTTAACGCTTAAGTGAGTTTGTTTTGGCAATTTTTAGAAGGGTTTCATACCTAATTAGCCTAAGTCTTTCATTATTCCTCATTCATCTACCAATAGAGGAAAAGAACTTCATCAACTCCAAGTCTCAAGCTCCAAGTTCAAGTCTTCATTTCTCTTCATCCTAGATCTAGCAAGCTTCAATTCAGGTATGTGGGTATTCAATAAGGGATTCCTTTAATCCTTATGCCCAAAACCCCAATTCTTCTAAATTGAGTGTATGAATTTCAAGTTAGGGTTCTTACCTTATTCTCATGGGCTTTTCTATTAAGTATTTTCTCATAATTCTTCAATAAATTCTATGTTCAATTTTGTGATTTTCATGGGCTTGGCAAATGATTACTTATCTCATGATTTGAAGGCTAATCCTAGTTAAATTTTACTTGCATGGCTTGATTTAGATATGTCACAAAGATGTTATAAGCTATATATATGTTTTGGCAATAGCCATGTAGCTCATCATGGTTTATATCTATTAATAGAAACTCCCGTATGAATGTTTTTAAGCCTTATGCAATGCTAATTCTTACCTTATGCTTAAAGTATCATATTACATATGATTTTACTTATTATGAATAAACTCAGTTTTAAGCACCATATTTATGCATGTCTCACATATTCAGTACATCCTATAGTACTAATGCATATCTCGTGTTTCATCCTATTTATGATGCAGATTCAGGCTCCTTTCCCCAGGTTCATGGCTAGGCGTTACCAGTTATCCAGATTCTATTGGTGTGTCCTCATCATTCGAGGGCTATAGTTATGCTTGTTAATTTTATGTCTTTCCTTTGGATTTCTCAGTTAGCTAGGGTCTTGTCCCAGTAACGCTTTATGTCAGTTTTACAGGCTTCAGACATAGCTAGACTTGTATTCTATATTTTCTGATTCCTTATTCATAGACCTTTACCTTATATAGACATGGTTGCCTATTTCTACTAGTTATTCTTCCACTATAATTCTTTGTGTATGCTTAAGTTATGCTATGATCAAGGGTTAACTTGGGGAACTTGTGGTCCCAGGTCCCAGGTCCCATGTTACGTCTAAGGGTAGTTTAGGAGCGTGAAACATTTGGTATCAGAGCATCAGGTTCAAGAGTCCTAGGGTGTCTAAAAGTCGTATCAAGTAGAATCTCTTTCATGTGTGTGTAGCATGCCACACTTATGAGAGGGACGCTATAAGGTATCTTAAGAATAACTTCACTTACTTCATGATCATAATTGTGTGATATAGTTTAACGCTATTATTTCTCTAATCCAAATTTTATGCCTTTCAGATTATGCCTCCTTACCGTGACATGGCTTATAAAGTTGCCCGAAATGTTGATACTCTGGTTTCAAACCCAGAGGTGACAAATGTGGAGTTCAAGAATGCCATTCCTATGCTAGCTCAGACTATAGCTGCTCAAGCCAATCAGTAGGCTCCTATCCCCGTCCACCCTCAAGGTTGAGTTACGGTTCGAGTTCGAGACTTCATTCACATGAACCACCTGAGTTCTGGGGTTTGAAACTTGGTGAGGATCTAAAAAATTTCATGGATGAGGTGAAGAAGATCTTTGGTGTAATTCAAGTTGTTAGTGTCAAGGGTGTCGAGCTAGCTTTCTATCAGCTAAATGATGTAGCTCATATTTGGTACACACAATGGAAGGATGCTAGGGCTAGGGACATGGTCCTTATGACTTGGGAGTGCTTTGAGAGGGATTTTCTTGATTAGTTCTTCCATAGGGAGTTGAGAAAGGCTAATGCCTAAGAGTAGAGTCACTTCATCAGATCTAGTAGAGTTGTAGATGACTGGTTTTGATTTCATTCTTGGGATGGATTGGTTGTATGCATGTTATGCCTCGGTTGATTTTCATACTCGAGTTGTTAGTTTCAAGTTTCCAAATGAACCTTTCTTAGAGTGGCAAGGTAGTCCTCCATCCTTGAAGGGTCATTTCATATATTATCTCAAGGCTAGGAAGATGATTTCTAAGGGTTATGTCTATCATATAGTTTGGATTACAGAAATGGTGTCTGAAGCCCCATCCCTCCAATCAGTTCCTGTTGTGAATGAGCTTCCTGAGGTGTTTCCCGAGGATTTACCCATAGTCCCTCCCGAGCAGGAGATCGACTTTGGAATAGATCTTCTTCCTAATACACGTCCTATCTCTATTCCTCCCTATAGAATGGCTCCAGCGGAACTTAAGAAATTGAAAGAGTAGCTGAAGGACCTTCTTGATAAGGGTTTTATCAGGCCTAGCATCTCTTCATGGGGTGCTCCAGTTCTATTCGTGTGAAAGAAAGATGGTTCTCTCATAATGTGTATCAACTACCATCAATTGAACAAGGTCACAATCAAGAATAAGTATCCCATTCCTAGAATTGATGATTTGTTTGATTAGCTTCAGGTGCCAGTTACTTATCCAAGATCGACTTTAGATCTGATTATCATCAGCTCAGAGTTAGAGAGTGTGACATTCCTAAGACAACCTTTAGCACTCGGTATGGTCATTATAAATTTGTGGTTATCTCTTTTGGACTAATGAATGCTCCTGCAGCCTTTATGGATTTGATGAACTGTCTGTTCAAACAATATTTGTATATGTTTGTGATTGTTTTCATTGATGATATTCTTATCTATTCTCGGATTAAGGAGGAGCATGCAGACTACTTGAGGGTTGTGTTGCAAACTCTCAAGGATCGACAGTTCTTTGCTAAGTTTAGTAAGTGTGAGTTTTGGATGCAGTCTATTGATTTTCTAGGTCATGTTGTGACTATAGATGGTATTCGAGTTGATTCACAGAAAATAGAGGCAGTAAAGAACTGGCCTAGACCCACTTCCCATTTGGCTTGTTACTATAGGAGATTTGTGGAAGTGTTATCTTCAATAGCTTCCCCATTGACTTGGTTGACTCAGAAAAAGGTAAAATTTTTGTGGTCTGTTCTATGTGAGAAGAACTTTCAGGAATTGAAGACTAGGTTGATGACAACCCTAATTTTGGCTCTACCCGAGGGCCTAGATGACTTTGTTGTGTATTCTCATGCTTCTAGGATTGGTTTGGGTTGCATTTTGATGCAGCGTGTTAAGGTGATTGATTATGCTTCTAAATAGCGTATGACTCATGAGAAGAACTACCATACTCATGATCATTAGTTAATGGCCGTGGTTTTTTCTTTGACGATTTGGAGACACTACTTATATGGTGTTTACGTGGATGTATTCACCGATCATAAGAGTATTCAGTATTGTTCACTCAAAAGGAATAGAATCTTCGGCAAAGGAGATGGCTTGAGCTTCTTAAGTATTATGATATGAGTGTGCTTTACCATCCGGGTAAGGCCAATGTCATGACGGACGCACTTAGTAGGTTGTCTATGGGTAGTGTGTCTTCGGTTGAGGACGGGAACAAGGAATTGACCAAGGATGTTTATCGACTTTTTTGGTTAGGAGTTTGCCTTATGGATTCAATGGAAGGTGGTGTCATCATTCAAAATGGTTTTGAATCATCTTGGGTAGCTAAAGTGAAAGAGAAGCAAGACAGTGATCCTATTTTCCACCAATTGAAGGGTGCAATCCATCAGCAAAGGATAGAGTTTTTCTCCCAAGGAGGAGATGGTATGCTTCTATATTAGGGTCGATTGTGTGTTCCTGACATAGATGGGTTAAGATAGTGGATTTTGACAAAGGCTCATAGTTCCAGGTATTCTATTCACCCCAGTACAACCAATATGTACCGTAACCTATGGGAAGTCTATTGATGGAATGGCATGAAGAGGGACATAGCATATTTTGTGGCTAAGTATCCCAACTGTCAACAAGTGAAGGTAAAGCATCAACGACCGGGTGGCATGACTCAAGATATTGATCTTCCTACTTGGAAGTGGGAAACGATCAATATGGATTTCATTACAGGTTTTCCTCATACTCATAGGCAACATAATTCTATTTGGGTGATCGTCGATAGAATGACTAAGTCAGCCCACTTCTTGGCTGTCAAGACTACAAATTCAGCCGATGATTATGCCAGACTCTACATTCATAAGATAGTCAGATTACATGGTGTTCCTTTGTATATCATTTCAGATAGGAGTACTCAGTTTACATCCCAGTTTTAGAAGTCATTTTAGAAGGGCCTTGGTACTCAGGTTAAGCCTAGCACAAATTTTCACCCACAGACAGATGGCCAGGCAGAGCGTACTATTCAAACTTTAGAGGATATGTTGAGAGATTTTGTGATTGATTTCAAAGGTAATTGGGATGATCACTTACCTCTTATCGAGTTTGCCTAAAACAACATCTTTCACTCTAGCATCCAGATGGCTCCTTATGAGGCAATTTATAGGCAGAGGTGTAGATCTCCTATTGGTTGGTTTGAGGTAGGCGAGGCAGCTTTTATTGGTCTAGATTAAGTTCATATGACTATGGAGAAAGTTCAGATCATTAGGGAGAGGGATGAAGACCTCTCAGAGTCGATAGAAATCATATACATATATGAGGAGAAGAGAGTTGGACTTTGAGGTTGATGATTGGGTGTTTCTGAAGGTATAACCCACGAAGTGTGTGATAAGGTTTGGTAAGAAAGGAAAACTTAGTCCCCGTTATGTAGTTCCCTGTCACATTCTTAGGAGAGTTGGTAGTATTGCTTATGAGTTGTAGTTGCCAACGAATTTAGAAGCAGTTCATCCAATTTTCCATGTTTCCTTGTTGAAGAAGTGTGTTGGTGATCCGACCTTGATTGTTTCCTTGGAGAATGTGAGTGTGAAGGATAGGCTTCCTTATGAGGAAGTTCCCATGGAGATTCTTGATCATAAGATTCAGAGATTGAGAAACAAGGAAGTCACTTCGATAAAGGTCCTTTGGATAAATCAACTAATTGAGGGAGCTACTTGGGAAGCAGAAGCAGCCATGAAAGCCAAGTACCCCCATCTCTTTCTTTCTGATCCAGTTTCATCTTGAGGTAATAGTTTCCTCCTTTTTGTGTCCCTCCGATTCCGCTCCATCCATTTCTCTCATGATCCTAGCATGGATTCATTTTTTCGAAGTTAGTTCAGTCATGTTTTTTGATAAAAAGCCAGTTTTCATGCTTGTTCTTTAGTTTTCATGTTTTGTTGGTTGGTTGGGTTGTTTTCTCTCCAATTTTCCTTGCTTAATATTTATTCGAGGATGAATGATTCCAAGGGGGAGATATTGTAACACCCTGGAATTTGATTCAGCTTTTAAACTCATAAACTGTGCAAAATTCTAAACTTCCAAGAATCACGAGTCAAGTCCACGAGTCATGGACGGAACCACGAGTCATGGAAGTGACTCGTGAAACAAGTCTTGCAGACCATCCTCAGGTTTGAGAACCACGAGTGAGTTTCATGATTCATTGAATGTTCCATGGGTGGTGGAGCCAACTCATGGAAATATGACAAAGGGTAGTCAGTTCCCCAGTAAACCACCAATGGTTTCTACGACTCGTGGATGGTTTGATGAGCCATACTATTAAATCGCAGAAAGTTATCGACAGCTTGAATTTTGGGTCAGAAACCACGAGTCATGGTTGGGTCTACGGGTCGTATACCTCACTCGTGGATTCTGAGGCCGAGTTTTAAATCAATTTTTTTCAACTTTTACCCAGGGGTATATTTGTAACTATCCACCCTTTTAACTCTTAAGTAAGGTTGTTTTGACCATTTTTAGTAGGGTATCATCCCTAATTAGCCTAAGTCTTTCATTATTTCTCATTCATCTACCAAAAGAGGAAAATAACTTCATCAAATCCAAGTCTCAAGCTCCAAGTTTAAGTCTCCATTTCTCTTCATCTTTAATATAGCAAGCTTACATTCAGGTATGTGGGTATTCAATAAAGGATTCCATTCACCCTTATGCCCAAAACCCCAATTCTTCTAGATTTAATATATGAATTTCAAGTTAGGATTCTTAACAAATTCTCATGGGATTTTTTATTAAGTATTTTCTCATGATTCTTCAATAAATTCTAAGTCCAATTTCGCGATTTATATGGCCTTGGAAAATGATTACTTATCTCATGATTTGAAGGTTAACCCTAGTTCAATTATACATGCATGGCTTGATTTAAGGAAAATTTCAAGCATTGATATTATGATCTCAAGTAATTATGAAATTGCAAGCAAAATTCTTCAATTTATGAATTTAGAAATAAAAGTGAATTTTGGCTATGCTAAGCTTTAAGACTTATGATTTGAATTTTCATGAAATTAGATATGTCATTATGCTCCAAATAGAATTTTTGCATTAGATATGTCACAAGTATGTTTTGAGCTATATATATGTTTTGGCAATAGTACTTAGCACTGAGCGATGAGGGTTCTAGATAACCCATGTCCAAAACTATGTTGCCACCGTAGGTTGCCCTCTATGGCTTATGACAAGATCCTATTATGATAAGATTCTAACCTTGGCCGGTTAGGACAACCTTTTCGATGTGTGTATATGACACTGGACTCCATGTAGCTCATCATGGTTTATGTCGGTTAATAGAAACTCCTGTATGAATGTTTCTAAGCCTTATGCTATGCTAATTCTTACCTTATGCTTAAAGTATGATATTACTTATGATTTCACTTATTATGCATAAACTCAGTTTTACTTATGTTCTAAGCACGTTTTTAACATATTTATGCATGTCTCAAATATTCAGTACATCCTATAGTATTGACGCATATCTCGCGCTGCATCCTATTTATGATGCAGATTCAGGCTCCTTTCCCAAGGTTCGTGGCTAAGCGTTGCCAGTTATCTAGATTCTATTGGTGAGTCTTGATCATTCGAGGGCTATAGTTATGCTTGTTACTTTTATGTCTTTCCTTCGGATTTTTGAGTTAGCTGGGGTCTTGTCCCAATAACTTTTTATATCAGTTTAGAGGCTTCAAACATAGCTAGACTTGTATTCTATGTTTTTGGATTTGATATTCTTAGACCTTTACCTTATATAGACATGGTTGCCTATTTCTACTAGTTATGCTTCCGCTGTAATTCTTCATGTATGCTTAAGATATGATATGACCAAGGGTTAACTTGGGGCACTTGTGGTCCCAGGTATCATGTTACGTCTAGAGGGTAGACTCGGGGCATGACAATAGTACAGACCAAAAACTATTCAATAAAATCATAATAACTTGCACTCACGAATTCCTATCACCATCTCGTGAGTTCATACAACAATGACGTCTATAATTCCCTCTTACTTTTAAAATACAATAAGAGGTTGAGGGGCATTACTTTACCTTAAACTTGCTGGAATTTTTGGCCACTTTTCTCTTCTATATCAATACCAAACACCTTCCTCTAACACAAAACCTTCAAACAAGAAGAAACCATTCGTAAATCACCACACATCAAAGGGGCTACCTATAAAACTCTTGCTCTAGGGCATGCCCCAAGCTTTCCAACCTGGATAAGCATATTATTCACACTACTTATAGTAAAAAACATGTAATAAATATACTGAATACTTACCATAAGGTCTTGAAAAAGTTGAATCAACCTCAATAACCCATAGGAGAAATACGGCGGCCAAGAAAAAAAACTAGAAGAACAAGAGAATTGTTTTATGTTGTGAGCTGATCATAAGGATCAAGTTCTATATATCTATGTTGTGTGGGCTGATGGGTTATAGGATTGATCCACTGACCCACCCACACCCATTAGGCTGCAAAAATTTTACCCTTAAATCACCAAGTAGGTGATCCACCTACTAGCCAATTTTAAAATCATTTTGTCCTTGTTTTCCCAAGTAGGCGTGTCACCTACTTGTCCTACTTTTTCCTCCTTTATCCCCTTTTATATAATATAGGATACATATATTAGTAACTCAAGCAAGTAGGAAGTTAAAATAAGTAACTTATCCTAAAAGAATGTCCAAATAAATAGGACGTATATGCGAGTAGGTGAATCACATAGCTCAACAACATAGGTGACTCTTTTTTTTTGCATTCGTTATGCTTTCCAAAAATTATTCTTTTCAACTATTACCATAAATTTCACACACATTAAAACCTAAGTCCCTTGGATTAATTAGAATCTCATTTTCACCTAGCCCAATTAACATCCTTGATGATACTTAGTCATTACATGTGACTTGGTCATAAGTGAAAATCGTTCAGATAGTTCCTTCTTCAAACTCAAATAACTTTAGTTTTTGAAATCGAATGGACAAGCCTTTTGTTTTCTTGGAAACTAGACTCAAATATACTTAAAGGTATAGCAAGAACACCCTCTAACTCTTCATCGGTAGGGATATATGCTCATTCAAAGTCACATAATTTGCTGAATTACTTGAAGTGACTCTCTACAAGGTATCGCTTTATACTTGAACTTTTGTTTTGCAGCTTCCGTTGCCCTAAAATTTTGGTTTTGCACCTCAAGCACACTCATGTATATGTTTCTTAAATAATCATCCACTTATATCCTCATTATCAGAGCTTCACACTGATTTGCCACTGCTATACTAGTCGTACATTAACATAGACGTGTGGGGTATTACATTATCCCCTCTTAGAAATATTCCTCCTCGAATGTGGGATATTGTTCAGAATTAAAAATAACTCTTTATTTCATCAAAAAATTTGCCAGAGTTTATTTTGTAAATCGGGCTATATAAAACTTGTCAGCTAACCATAATGCCTACATACAAGCCCCACAGGGTGACTCAATAGTTGTTGTACATGAAATAATCAGATGAAATATGTCATACTTTTCATTCCCTCTGGATAATCTGGCTTCTAGTATGATATATAAAATCTATTAAATTCATGGACATGAATGACAATTTTAAATATATAACATATAAATGGAATAACTATTAAAGATGCATATGAAACTTAAGCTTAAATAAGGAAGAAACGTGATGAATCCACCCTTTGTCGACCATTGAAAAAATGTTGATGCTGAGACTTCTTGGGACCTTAGATATCAAGTGGATATGATATTATGATTATTACTCTACTGGATGCTATATTGTTAACCCTTAACTTTTATCCATGATGGTCCAGTTAGTGTCTTTACAATAGACAAGTCCTTTATAAATTCAATGTTCTCTCTAGGGTTGACATATGCATACTCTTCTGAGCATTTGCATAGTGTAGACCTATGGAATGCCAGATACACCATAGCTAGATCTAGAGGCAACTCTCTATTCCTCTACAAGACCGTTCTATCTAGGACTCATTTTGATATTCTTTCTGAACCACTTGACACATTTCCTAGATGATACCTTCCGGAGAACCCAGTTTGCATATCTATATATAATATATATCAACTCTGAGAAGTCTTCTATCTATTTTGTATTAATTAATTCCAGCAAACCAGCCTATAGGAATCTTATGACGCCATCCAAAAAGGTTTCAAATGATTCCATTCAAAAATTTTTTGAGGGAAAGCTATCATTATATATGGTTTCACTAAGGGAAAATAATTATTCTTATACTTCTGAAGCCAGAAGACTTATGTCCTTGACAACCCCATGGACCACGTGATGGACCCCATGAACCTTTCAAAGATAGTATGACAAAAATATCCTCATATACTGGCTACTTATGGAGTTTAGTATAACTCTACCAGGATATATGAAAATTAGCCACCTTTGTATTATCAACTAAAGTCCAACTACACTTGATGGAATCCTTATGAAGACATGACAGATAAGGGTAATTTTACCAATTTTCCCAGAATCACCTAGGAACGGCAAGCTAAGACAAACATATATGTGGTTAACCTGGACATCAAGCCATCCCTTTCTCAGGGAAGAAATCAAATGAACTTTATTTATATCCAAAACATAATCAAATAGGCTCCCAGGGAATCTACCAGCTTAATATAACCATGTGAAATTAGATGAACAAATAATACTTGCACCTTATAATATCTCTAGTCAACAACATTTAATCTGATCATATTGATAGATGCTCTCTCTCCTTACTACTATACTAATACAAATGCTTTCTTGGGTATAGTACTGGATCAACGTATCCTTCATAAGAAGGATCTTTCAGTTGCTTAATTATCTCTCTTATATTTGTAGAAATGGATACTAAAGCCTACATCAATACTATTGTCATTCCTCATAGTATTTTCACCACCAACCACCTATAACTACATAATTCTTCTTCTATAACATCTTATATCCTTCATATATGTCTAACTCGAAGTGGAAATTCTTTTCTATAAACATATTTAGTCTATCATACGCAACTAATGTTGTACTATATTTAAAGTGTGACTATTATTCTTCTATAAGCAATTAACTAGTACAATTCCTTCTGCCTCTCCAGATACTCTAACAGATCTTAGCTCTGATCTTGCCTCTTAAAATTTGTCTTCCCTATCCTTTGGTCGCATACTAATCCACTTTTACCCAAAAATCAATCATAGTGTGTCACATCTATGATAATTTAAATGCTTATCCCTGAGCTAGCAAGAAATAAAAGAACTTATATAGGTCGTTGAACATTTGGGGTTATCAAATTCATATATTCTATGGAAATCATTTATGTAATCATTTGCAATAGTATCTGGTAAGGCATCTTGGCCTTCTCATCGAGCTACGGGTATCTCTTGTTAACACTGGTGTGGCACCTACACTTAACAATCAAGGCTACTACCAAATCTTTAACTAAAAAAAACTGGTTCAACCATTTTATTATTCTAACATATACATAACCCTGAAGGTTTTGAGTACATCACCGATGAAATGATATGGTCCTCCTTAGGAATTAATTCTTTAAGAATCAGCGGAGTTAAAGGAATATCTCTTAGCATTGAACGCAAAGTATATTCTCCTGCCAAGTTATATTAGGAGATATCTTTTTCAGTCTCTATAAAGGGAAAAACTTAAACTACATAAACACATAGTGATCTCCCCTGTTTCCTGCTTAAATATACTAGGGGTGACACAAATGAAGCCATAACTGTAGAGGGAACCTGAATCTCTGCAAGCCTTTCATCTATAAATAATTGTGGATCTGAAAGATTGGACTTACCGAACTATCTTAAGCTTGATTTTGAATATTTATGTGACTGGTGATTGTTAGGTAGAATCTAACTCTCAAATCATCATAGTATTGGAATTTTGGCCTTATCTAAGATTTTATTTAATAGGCAGAATCTATATGATGATTCAGTATAGTGTGAATCATTTTTTTATATGACTTAGGTGAATCGCATGATCTATATCATGAAAGAAGGTCATGGATCCTAAATTCCCAAGCACCCCCCATTATAAATGTGAATCATAATACACTGATAAGTAAGGCTCTACTAGACATGGCTTCATACACTCCATGGGACACTTAAACCTAGTCTTATGATACAAAAGTTTGTCATGCCCCAAAATTACATGGAGTGGAAAAGTACCATATCAACACACGCTATATATATGATCTATTATATATTCTTTATAGATGAATCACCATACATATGACAACTGACAAGAACAATGTATGCATAAAACTAACCTCTGACCAAACTAATGCAAATGACATCACCACAGTGTCTACAAAGCCTCTACTAGAATACGGAACTATACAATTGTCAAATGATTGTGACAGGGCCCCGCCATACCCATACTATACAAATATCTACAACCAAAGAGTATACAAGATCTAGACTGGCTCTAGGGAGAACGGATCTCACCAACTACTCTGCTAATGTAGCACATATTCCTACTAAGGGTGTCTGCAACGCTGTGAATCTTATCCTATATTTAGAAGAATGCAGTGCCCCTGGCCATAGGGGTGTCAGTATGTAAGGCAGACATAATAACAGTAATAGATAGGATAGCACAATGAAGGAAGCAAAATGTATTGCAAGTGAAATATACATGTGACAAGAAGCAGTTAATGAAACTTTAGGTCATATGTAGTCAGTCTATTGTTATTATACAATTGTCTTTTGAATTCTTTATTGATATGGGACAAAATGATACAATGTTCTGTGGAATCATGTAACTTATGTACTTTCAAATGAATAAATGATAGCCTATGAATATGAGCCTCGAGGGCATCATATCATCTGGATAGTATATGAACTTTGTTCTCTCTGAATCTCATATTAAAATGTTAAGTCTCATAGTGTATGATCTATGATAGTATGCTATAAAGGCTCAGCTCTTAGGGTCATCCCATAAGCGGACATGCCATAAATGGCTCTACTCTGAGGGTATATAGCAATAATAGGCTGGTTCCACCTTAGCCTCAACTCTGAGGATATGTGGTCTCATCCATGTGCACAAGGCTGCATCGCATCGTGAGTCAAATGAATATAATATCTCTAATCTTCCCCCATCATCACTTAATTTATATCTTAACAACTAATGCCATGAATGCCTCTGAATAATTAATTATAAATGAAATCAACTGTATCAAATAGTAAACTTTGAATGGTAATTTATGAACTCTAGGTAACAATGGTAATCTCTGATTAAGTGAAACAACTAGTAAACTTTGCTCTGTTTCAAATGAATCATATGGACGTGTATTTATGTGTAGATGATGAATATACTATGACAAATGAATTATCTCTAGAACCATATAACAAATGTACTATATGAGTTCTATTGAATACAAATAAAGACACATATATAGCTTTGATGACTATGAATACTTTGACTCGAAATGATTAGCTTGAATACTCTATAAAGTAGTGGAAAATGATCAATTGATACACAAGGGTGATTATAATGAAGTATTGGGTACATAAAAACTAAACACCATTTTTTATAAATCATATATTCTATATAGACCTTATAGAGAAACATCTGATGTATGGTTGTTCCTTATGGTGAAGAAGGTTTTAGACTTACATACCTCAATTCTGACTGTCACAAAATTCTAATGGCTAGTGATCCTTCCATACAGTAGGTAATATACATAAAATAAAGTGGTACAACCATTACAAATAGCCCTCAAACAAATTCTAGTCATACCGGCAACATGTTGGCTATTAAGTGGGTAACTTGCTCGTCAGACTCTTTTTGCACCTATGTGTTAGAATACTAGCCCTCTAATTTGCCTAAAGAATAGGTTAATCTATATGTTCCTTTGTTGAATACTGCAAAGTATGTCAAGTAAAGTAGAGACACGATATTTTATGTGGAAAACCCAACATATATAGGGTAAAAAAACCACGACCAACACCTCTATAGGATTTAACCAACTTCACTAAACTTTGAGCCTTAAAAGAGTTTAGATTACAAAAGTTGCAATCCTAGAAACTAAACTCTAATTCCTAACTCCACACCACCTCCCTAGGTTTGTGTGCTCACGTCTTCGAGTTATCCCAACTTGAAGACTATCTTCCTAACTAGTTTATAACTTACTAGTTCTAAGGATTAAATGATTACAACTCAATGAAAAAAATACAATCAACTTGACTCAAGAACTGTAAAGCATAAACTTAAGGAACAAGTTCTTCAATCTAGTTTCTTGTATAGGCTGCAGTTGGATCTTCACTCAGAACTCTCTCAAATATGAATTCACTCAATTTGAGTATGTTCTTCTTGCAACACTCTATGTAAGTGCATGATGTTTACTTGTGACACCCTTCCTGTATTTATAGTTGAGCACCTTCTTCTTATTTCGGCAGATTTCCTTCCATATAGAGAATCCCCTTCCTTGTAGGACTTTCCATGCTGACTTATATTGTGATTTATTTCTATGTGGGATTCCTCTATGAAAGGAAACACTTTGAAAGTTGAACTCTCATCATTTCCACACTCTATCCACACACTTTACTGCCTTTGCTATTTAGATCTCTGTGTGGTTAGTCTTTTCCTAATCCTAGTTAGACTCTGCCTGAGAGGAACATGTCATTGATACTTATTCCTTATGCCCTTTTCACTCTCAGGATAGGAAGTGGAGAAAGGAGGAGTTTGAGAAGAAGAGGGAGTATCCTTCTTGAGCACCTCATATATGCCCTTCAGACTTGCAGAGTTAGTGGCCTTTTCACTATCCAGTGCAACATGGTTCTGTGTAGGCTCAACCTTGAGCCTTGCATTTTCTTCCAGAATACTGGCATTCTCAAGGCCATTAGTGTCATAGAGCTCCTCCATTTCCTTATCATGAGAAGCACCAATGGCTGTAATCTCTGCATCCTTGGCATCCAACATAGCTCAAAGCCTTTGCAGAGGTGCATTGGCCCCCCCTCCCCCGAGGAGCAGGTATAGCAGCCTGGTTTATAATTCCAATAAAATCCTTTGTTGTATGATCTTTCCAGGCTTAGACAGGCACACCAAAATGCTGAAAATATCTCCCTTTAAGAACCCATATTCTAAGGCATGCTTGGTGTTATCCTGCTTGATGATATGATGCATATGGAAAAGAATGACCTTGGGTTGATTGGTAGGTACCCTAGAGGCCATCAACTTCATCAAGGTAAGGTTCATAAAATTTGACTAAGTATGTTTTTCCTCCCTAGGAAGCACCATCTTGTGCACTGCATCAAAAAGCATCTGATGTAAAGAAATCATAGCCCCCTTGTCCACCCTAAAATGCTCTTCCAGTGTAGGATCATTGAGAAACTTCTTTGTGATCTTCAGGGCTGAGGGAAGCCCATACAAAGGAGGCCATTGTCATTTGACATAATGGCACTGATAACGCTCAAATGTACTATCCTAGAAGGAGGTATCGACGATCGTTAGAGCAAAACACATTTATTGTACCCGACAGGCATCGAGGTCGATCCCATAAGGAATTAGAGCGTAGCTTAAGTGATTGTAGAATGGATTTCACAATGATAGTAGATTGCTCAAACAACAAATAATGTAAAAATGGGGTAATTGGGAATCTATCACAATTCAAATTCCAAACAAAATAATAAGTAAAAGTGCAAGGTGTAAACAATAGAGAGTGGACGACTAGGGATGTGCTTCCGATGGGACTTGAGTATGGGTCAAGGTACTTGCTCAATTGCGTATATTCCTACTAAATGATATAGGTAGCATGGGTTTTAGGAATGCTTGTTAATCTATTGATCAGACAAATATATATCCAATGGTTTTTGTTCAAACACCATTGTTTAGGCAAATAACCAACCAACATATGCTTGGAGAGATCACACTATTTATAGCTTACACCCTTAAATTGGTATTTCTGGCAAATTGAGCTATTTTTAGCCTCAATCTTGGTGGAATCCCAAGTACCCACTAGAGATTTCACATCCGAAATTATAAACTTCTTTCTCAATCAAGAATATAACCAAGAAAGGTAAATCAATATTTGCAACCATCAATTTTAGAGTTGAAATATGCTGAAATCATGAGACCCATATCATATTAGCAATTATAAATACAAATAAGCAAGACACATACCCTTTTATTAAATAACAATCATCTACATATCCCTACACAAGAAAACTTAGCCACTCATGCTAAAGGAAGAAGAAATTATACCCATAGGGAAATTCAAATTCCTTTTCATTAATTGTAGTAAGAATCCAATATCCATGCTCAAATTTACAAGCCCAACGTTAAATATTGAGAAAATAGATTGAAACCCTCTTTCTTGCCTTCGGAGAGAAACTTTCTTTCAAAAGTGAGAAACTATTCAAAACTATTGTAAAACTATCTAAAATAGTGCCTGAAATGGGTTTAGGAACATTCCCAAAATATCATACAAAAATGGACAAAAATGCCCTTTAGGAGCTGTATGGAATGACGTACGGTTCGCACGCCGTGAAGTGCACATCACACAACACTCTTCAGTGGTCCAGTAACTTGAGCCGACTTGGTAGCTTCATGCAAAGTGGGGTACGGTTTCCACCAGGCAGTGTGCGCATCGCACAATGACTGCACCCCTTGACAAATTCTTTGTCCAATGCATGAGCTTTGTGCGGTGGGAGGTGTGGACTGCACCTCATGTTGTGCGTGTCGCACGAGCTTCGCACCTCTCGGCAGAATCTCCTTCTTGTTAAATCCTTCACACTTCAACACCTTATCATCTCTTTTGGGTCCAATTCCTTATTTTCTACCTTAGGACAATAGTACCTGCATTCATGTCAATAAAGTCCATAAGAACATCTAAATCTTATCAAAACATAACAATAATTCATGTATAAAGGCTAAATGAGTCGGTAGATTACCGACTCATCAAACTCCCAAACTTGAACTATTGCTTGTCCTCAAGCAAGATACTCATAAGGTAAGGAATGAATTATTCTCTAAAACTTAATCAAGGCCCAAAAGACTACTCGATTTTAAAGAATTAAGAAAACTACAAAAAAAAAGACTCAAACAAAAGTCTCAACTACCATGGTCATCTCAGTTTAACTATCACATTATCAAGGCAATTGATCATTTCAAAACCTTTTAAAAAAGGACTTCATTTCTCATTTAAAATTCAAGGGAATTTTGCCATTCAAAACACGGTACAAAGCCTCTCAAGTCATTAGCATAGACTATCAAGGTTTTCCTCGATATTCGCCACACAATTTGTCTCATTCATTCCTCTTAATTGAAATAGAGACTTCATGTTTCAATTCAAGTGCATGATGTAGCTCACCACAAGAGAGAATCCCAATCACAATCATGGAATTCACAAAACAAGGGATTATAAGAGAATCAAGAAGACACTCACTCTATCAAGAAAGTTCAACTGCACACATGTTGAACCATAGGCTTGCCCTTTATGTAAATCTCCACTAATATAGGGTGATCATGCTCGAAATCACTAAGGACTTACGGGTTACGATGTTGTTTAGGGCTAAGGTGAGGATTTTATTTGGCTCGATTGACTACACCTCCCTAATTCTCTTTTTCATTACTTTGAACACCGCTCACATTTTTGAATTTTTACTTCACCTTATTTCTCTCTCACACAACCCAAGCTTCTCCTTTTAAAACATGATCATTCTAGACTCCTTGTATCGCTTTCATTTGGTAGGACCCATTGTTTCTTTTCATTTTGTTCATTGGATTGAACATTTCAGAGCAATTTTCAATTCCAACTTGAGGTGCCACCTTGCACTTGGTGTGCATCCTTTTTATTCTCCTCATTGATCGCATACACCCCCAAATATAGGCATTTTCCTATATTGTCTTTTCATTTGTCCCCCCTCCCCAAACTTAGGCTTTTAGCCTACTTTTCATTTTCAAGCAATTAGGGAGGAGGGGTGCCAAGATAGATTTTCCAATAAGGTCAAGGTGTTAAAGAAGGTGCCAAGGAACGGTCACAAGCTCAAAGGGGTTCACTAGGATTGATGTCAAGGGAAGGAATTTGGGTGAAGTGACTATCAAAAAGGGCCTAAGATCATTTTCCAAGCTCGGTCATACCTAGAATTTTTCCTTGAATCACATTCGGGGCAAGTTCTAGACAACATGTATGCACACGAATCAAGGTAAAGCCTCACCACACAAGGAATCATGCCAAAAGATTTCTTCCATTAGTCTCAAGATCAATTGGGATAAATGAATTTTGACAAGATATTCCGAGTTTATTACACACTCGTTTATGAATTGATCAAGTAAAAATGAGAGGGTGAAAATCATGAAAAGAGAATACTTTCTTCAAAATTTCATTTTCCCTCTTTCCTTTCTTTTTTTTTTTAAAAAACATCTTGCCAAGAAAAAATTGTTTGGTAGGTCCATTTCGAGACAAGCACACTACGGACTCAATATTAAAACTTAAACTTGGCATTTTCCCTTAAGAAAGTCACCTCTCAACCTATCATTGGAAAACAATAACCCGGTTCGACACAAAAACAAAAGAAAAGGAAAAGAAAATAAAGAAAACATTTGCTCCTTGGGAAAGAACTGTGGTATTAAGAAAACCCTTGAAGTTTATTGCTAAACTACTATTAACACGGCGATTACAAATTTGCACGCTCATGAATCATTTGAAAAATGATCCTCGGCGTAGGCCCTTAGCGAATTTGCAAGGCACGGGTATTGAGCCAAGAATTAAAAATCAAGCCCGACGAGGGCATAATTAAGCACAAAACAAACTAAAAAAGGCCCGGCAAGGGCAATATCATCACAATCATCTAACATGCCTGACAAGGGCCAAATAAAATCTAGCAAGAAAAAATAAAGTTAACTAGGCCTGCAAGGGCAATAAGACAACTCAAGCCCAACACGGGCATCAAAATTAAATCAAATAACACCACCTCCCCCCATAAAAAGAAGCATTTCCCTTAATGCTTTAAGATCATATAAGGAGAGAAGGGGTGCAACTCCCTAGAGGACTATGCCTCATCATCATAATCAACTGCTACCTCATCATCAGTAGACTCTCCACTAGGTCCCGCGCCACCCTTTCTGGAGTGTGCTCTCTCTCTGGAATCCATGAGGGCCTGCTGAAATAGTGGGTTCTCATCATCATCTAGCTCAGCATACTCAGCACCACAAAGCTCTGGCTCATCCTTTGCATATGTTGCAAACAAATAGTCCATGGGTCGACGAGTCTGGCAGGGTATAACACCCCAGAATTTGATTCATCTTTTTAACTCAGAAACTATTCAAAATTTTGAACTTCTAGGTATCGCGAGTTATGTCCACGAGCCATGGATTGAACCACGAGTCTTGGAAAGGACTCGTGAAACTATTCCTGCAAACCATCCTCATGTCTAAAAACAATGAGTGAGTTTCACGGTTCGTGGATGGTTCAATGAGTCATGGAACCCACTCATGGAAATTAGACTGAAGGTAGTAAGTTCCCCAGTAAACCATGAATGGTTTCTACGAGCCGTGGCTGGTGACACGATCTATACTGTTAAATCGTAGAAAGTGATTTGTAGCTTGAATTTTAGGTCAGATACCATGAGAAGGAACTATGAGTCGTGGTTGGGTCTACGTGTCATAGACCTCACTCGTGGAACCTGAAGCCGAGTTTTTAAATCAGTTCTTTTTCAGCTTTTTCCCAGGGGTATTTTTGTAACTACACATCATTTTAACTCTTAAATGAGGGAATTTTGGCCATTTTTATTAGGGTTTCATCCCTAATTAGCCTAAGTCTTTCATTATTCCTTATTCACCTACCATAAGAGGAAAAGAACTTCATCATCTCCAAGTCTCAAGCTCCAAGTTCAAGACTCTATTTCTCTTCATCCTAGATCTAACAAGCTTTAATTCAGGTATGTGGGTATTCAATAAAGGGATCATTTAACCCTTACGCCCAAAACCCTAATTCTCCCAAATTGATTTTTTATAAAGTTTCAAGTTAGGGTTCATACCCAATTTTCATGGGCTTTTTTATTAAGTGTTTTCTTATGATTCTCCAATAAATTCTAAGTTAAATTTCTAGATTCACATGGGTTTTGAATATGATTACTTATCTCATGATTTGAAGGCTAACCCTAGTTCAATTTTACATGCATGGCTTGATTTAAGGTAAATTTTATGCATTGATATTATGATCTCAAGTACTTTATGAAATTGCATGTCAAATTCTTCAAGTTATGAATATAGAAAGAAAGGTGAATTTTTGCTATGTGCTTTAAGAGTTATGATGTAACACCCAGGAAATAGACCCTTCTTTTAAACTCAGAACTTGCAGAAATTTTTAAACTTCCAGGAATCATGGGTCAATTCCACGAGCCGTGGGTGGTTCTATGAGTCATGGAAATGACTCGTCATTCTAGTCTTGCAGACAATCCTCAGGTCTGAGAACCACGATTCAGGTTCACAGTTCATGGAACTTTCCATGGGTCGTGGAACCAACCTGTGGAACTAAGACAGAGCGTGGTCAGGGCCCCTGATTCCCACGACTTGGTTCTATGACTCGTGGAAGCTTCCATGACTCATCATGTTGAGTCGTAGGGAACCTTCAGCATCTCGAAACCTTGGTAGTTTCCATGAGAAGGAACCACGAGTCGTGGTTAGGTCTACGAGTCGTAGACTCCACCCGTGGAACCTGAAGCCGGGTTTTAAATCATCTTTTTCCTAATTAAGTCCCAGGGGTATTATAGTAATTACCCACCTTTTAACTCCTAAATGATATCATTTTGACTATTTCAAGAAGGGTTTTCATCTTCATTAGCCTAAGCTTCTTCTCATTACTTCACTCTTCTCCCAAAAAGGAAAATTCTTCTCCAAGCTTCAAGTCTCAAGCCCCAAGTTCAAGTCTCCTATGTCATTTCAATTCAAGTGGGTTATCTTCAATCAAGGTATGTGGGTATTCAACAATGGGTTCCTTTAACCTTTGTGCGCAAAACCCCAATTCTCAAATTGATCTATGAACTTGTGAAATTAGAGTTTTGATCTAAATTGGGGAAAACTTATGAAATCAGTTTATATGCTTAAATTCATGGTTTCTTATTGCTTAGTTATAATTTGATTATGATTCCTTTATTGGTTTTAAAGGCCCAAGCTATAAAGTTGACTTCTAGCATGATTCTATTGAAGTACATGTTTTCAAGAGAAATTTGAGATGATTAGATATCATGACCTTATGTATGTTATGAAATTGCATGCCAAATTCTTCAAGAATGAATTTAGAAAGGAAAGGCATGATTTGAATTGTGGCTATGTTAAGTATTTAGATGTATGATTTTTAATTGCATGACATCAGATATGTCCTATTTCTTTTCAAATAGTTTTGACATCAGATATGTCACCAGTTATGATCAGTTTTGTCATCATATATGCCCCAGTATTATATGAGCTATGAGCATGTTTTGGGAGTAGTATTTAGCACCACGTTGGCCCGGGTGAGAGTACCCTTAGTCCTAGAACTACGTGCCCCCATAGGTTAACAAGTCCCCTCTTTTGGGCATCAGTTTTAGTGATCACTCCACAGTCATGCCTTTATACCCTGGCAAGGTATATTGGGTCCTCTCGATGAGGTATATACATCGGATTCCATGTAGCTCACATGGTCTATGTCGGTTAGAAAACCTCCCACAGAAATAGTGTATGCTTTAAACAAATGTACTTAACTCTTATTCAAATTTCAGACTCTTGTTTATGATCATGTTTCCAGCTTATTGTGTTTTAAAGAGTCATTTGCATCCAATTTTACTTTTAAAGTATGATTTTGATTGTTAAAGCATACTCAGAATGTTTTAAAGTGTTTATCATGTTCATGCATAACTCATATACTCGGTACATCCTATAGTACTAACACATATCTTGCGTTGCATCCTTTGATGATGCAGATTCAGGAGTCCTTTCCCAGGCACATAGCTGGAGCTTCCTGGCCACTCTATCTTTCAGTTTTTGGTGAGTCCTCTTAGGTCGAGGACTAGTTATATTCTTAGCGTGTGTTAGCTTTTATTTTTGTACTTTTAGTTAGCTAGGGTCTTGTCCTAGCAACTCTTTATGTTATAAGTAGAGGCTTTTCAGACATAGATAGTACTCAAGTCTTCTTATGAATTTTGTATTCCTATTTTACTTGATTATCAAATTGTGTTATTCCGACTTTATCTTTTATGCTTCCGCTTATCTTTTGTTATACTTGAGAATGCTATGACCAAGGGTTTTCTTAGGGAACTTATGGTCCCAAGTCCCGTGTTACGTCTAGGGGGTAACCTCAGGGTATGACAAACTTTATATCAGAGCCTCAGGTTTAAGAGTCCTAGGATGTCTAAAAGCCGCATCGAGTAGAGTCTGTTTCATGTGGGTGAAGCACACCACACATATGAGAGGGAAGCTATGAGATGTCTTAGATTACTTCACTTCTTTCATGATCATGTCGTGCAATAGAGTTTAACTCTTATGTTTCTCTAATCCTTCTCTTATACATTTCAGATTATGCCTCCTCGACATGCTATGCCTCCTCCAGCCGCTCAGAATGTTGTTCCTCCTATTCTGGTAGCCGATGTCATGAATGAGAAGTTCATAAATCCCATCCATTTGCTAGCCCAGACATTGGCCACTCAGGCCAATCAGCAGGCTCCTGCCCCAGTCCACCCTCAAGGTTGGGTAGCGGCCCGAGTTTGTGACTTCATCCGAATGAACCCACCTAAATTTTGGGGTTCGAAGGTGAGTGAGGACCCTCTCAACTTTATTGATGAAGTGAAGAAGATCTTCAAAGTTATGCAAGTGGTTGGGGTTGATTGTGTTGAGCTTGCATCCTATCAACTCAAGGATATAGGTCATATATAGAAGGAGGCTACGGTGAGGGACGCAGTCTTCTTGACTTGGGAGTGTTTTGAGAGGGCCTTTCTTGATAGGTTCTTTCCCCGAGAGTTGAGGTAAGTGAAAGTGGAGGAATTTGTGAACCTAAGATAGGGGTCGATGTTAGTTCAAGAATATAGTTTGAAGTTCACTAAGTTGTCTAGATATGCTCCCTCCATGGTAGCGGACCCGCATGATCAAATGAGCAAGTTTATATATGGGGTTTTTTATGTGGTGAAGAAAGAATATAGGTCTGCTTTGCTATTGAATGATATGAACATTTCCCGACCCATGACTCATGCTCATCAGATTGAGGGTGATAAGCTTAGGGAGATGGCAAGGGAGAACAAAAAAGCTAGATCTGAGGGTTTAGGATTTAGCCATCAGAAGTCCGGCGGTGGACATCTCTCTTCGTTCTAGAAGAAGTCATCAGGCCCCGTTCATTCTTCTGCTAGTGATCCTACCCAGGCTCAGAGGCCTCGTTATAACCAAGGTGGTAGAGTATTTGGTTCCTATTCCAAGTCTCAAGGTAGTGTTGCTAAGGGATCTTATTTCCTCTTTTGTACCAAGTGTGGGAAGAATCACCCCGGTAAGTGTTTGGATGGTAGATAGGGTTGTTTTGGGTGTGGAAAGACAAGGCATCATTTCAAAGATTTCCCTTCAGCTAGGAAGGGGTAGAGAGGTAGGACTCAGCCTACCCCAACAGCTTTTGGAGGTAGACTAGCTCAGCAAGGCGCAACTTTTAGTTCTGGTGGTCAGCGCCAGAATCGTCTTTATTCTATGTCCTCCTATCAGGATCAAGAGAGTTCTCCACAGGTTGTTACTGGTATGTTGAAAGTCTTCTCTCTTGATGTGTATACTTTGTTGGACCCTAGTGCCTCTTTATATTTTGTGACCCCTTATATAGCATGCAAATTCAAAGTGTGTCCTGAATTGCTTTTAGAACCCTTATGTGTTTGTACTCCTGTTGGTGAGTCAGTATTATCCAAAAGAATCTACAAAAATTTCCCTTTCTCAGTCCTTCATAGAGTCACTTCAGCGGATCTAATAGAGTTGGAGACGACTAATTTTGATGTCATTCTTTGTATGGATTGGTTGTATGCATGTTACACTTCTGTTGATTGTCATACTCGGATTATCAGTTTCAAGTTTCCTAATGAACCCATTTTAGAATGGCAAGGTAGTCCCCCTTCCTCGAAAGGTCATTTCATATCTTATCTTAAGGCTAGGAAGATGATTTCAAAGGGGTATGTTTATCGCATAGTATGGGTTATGGACACGGAGTCCAAAACCTCATCCCTTCAGTCGGTTCTGGTTGTGAATGAGTTTCCAGAAGTGTTTCCCGAGGATTTTCCCGGAGTCCCTCTCGAGCAGGAGATTGACTTTGGGATAGATCTTCTCCTAGATACGAATCCTATCTCTATTCCTCCCTATAGAATGGCTCCCATGGAACTCAAAGAGTTGAAAGATCAGTTGAAGGATCTTCTTGATATAGGTTTCATAGAGCCTAGAATTTCTCCATGGGGTACCCCAATTTTGTTTGTTCGAAAGAAGGATGGTTCTCTTAGAATGTGTATTGACTACCGTCAGTTGAACAAGGTCACAATCAAGAATAAGTATCCCATTCCTAGGATTGATGACTTGTTCGATCAGCTTCAGGGTGCTAGTTTCTTCTCCAAAATTAACCTCAGATCCAGTTATCATCAGCTTCGTGTTAGAGAGTGTGATATCCCCCAAAGACTGCCTTCAGAACTTGGTATGGTCATTATGAATTTGTTGTGATGTCTTTTGGTCTAACAAATGCTCCTGCAGACTTTATGGATTTGATGAACCATGTGTTCAAATAGTACCTGGATATGTTTGTGATTATTTTCATTGATGATATACTCATCTACTCTCAGAGTGAGAAGGAGCATGAAGACCACTTGAGGGTTGTGTTGCAAACTCTCAAGGATAGACAGTTGTTTGCTAATCTTAGCAAGTGTGAGGTCTGGATGCAGTCAGTTGCCTTTTTGGGTCATATTGTGACTAGTGATGGTATCCGAGTTGATTCTCAAAAGATAGAGGCAGTAAAGAACTGGCCTAGACCTATTTCCCCATCTGATATTAGGAGATTTTTGGGTTTTGTTGGTTACTACAGGAGGTTTGTTGAAGGATTTTCTTCCATTGCTGCCCCTTTGACCCGATTAACTCAGAAGAAGGTAAAATTTCAGTGGTCTGACATGTATGAGAAGAACTTTAAGGAATTGAAGACTAGATTGACCACAGCTCCAGTGTTAGCTCTACCCGAGGGCCTAGATGATTTTGTTATGTATTGTGATGCTTCTAGGATTGGTTTGGGTTGTGTTTTGATGCAGCCTAGCAAGGTGATTGCTTATGCTTTGAGACAGCTTAAGACTCATGAGAAGAACTATCCTACTCATGACCTTGAGTTGGCAGTTGTGGTCTTTGCTTTGATGATTTGGAGACATTACTTGTATGGTGTGCATGTGGATGTATTCACCTATCATAAAAGTCTTCGGTATGTGTTCACTCAAAAAGAGTTGAATTTGTGACAAAGGAGATAGCTTGAGCTCCTTAAGGAATATGATATGAGTGTGCTTTACCATCCGGGTAAGGCCAATGTCATGGCAGATGCTTTGAGTAGACTGTCCATGGGAAGTGTGTCTTCTGTTGAAGATGGGAAGAAGGAATTAGTTAAGGACCATAGGCTAGCTCGATTGGGAGTTTGACTTATGGACTCGACAAAAGGTGGGTTATCATACAAAATAGTGCTGAATTATCTTTAGTAGTTGCACTGAAGGCAAAGCAAGACAGGGATCCCATTTTACTTCAGCCTAAGGGTGCATTTCATCAGCAGAGGGTGGAGGTTTTCTCCCAAGGGGGAGATGATATGCTTCATTACCAGGGTCGCTTATGTATGCCAGATATAGATGGGTTGAGACAGCAGATTTTGACCGAGGCTCACAGTTCTAGATATTCCATCATCCAGTTGCTACTAAGATGTACCATGATCTACGAGAAGTCTTTTAGTGGAATGGTATGAAGAGGGACATAGCCGGGTTTGTGGCTAAGTGTCCCAACTATCAACAAGTAAAAGTGGAGCATCAAAGCCCGAGTGGCATGATTCAAGATATTGACCTTCCCACTTTGAAATGGAAAATAATCAATATGGACTTTATTACTGGTTTGCCTCGTACTCGAGGGCAACATACTTCCATTTGGGTGATTATCGATTGGATGACCAAGTTATCCCACTTCTTGGTTGTTAAGACTATTGATTCAGCAGACGACTATGCCAGACTCTAGATTCGAGAGATAGTTCAATTGCATGGTGTTCCCTCTTCCATCATTTCTGATAGAGGTCCTCAGTTTACATCTCAATTTTTGAGATCATTCCAGAAAGGTCTTGGTACCCAGGTGAAGCTTAGCACAACTTTTCAACCTCAGATAGACAGCCAGGCAGAGTGTACTATTCAGAATTTGGAGGATATGTTGAGAGCGTATGTGATTGATTTCAAAGGTAATTGGGATGATAACTTACCTCTTATCGAGTTTGCCTACAACAATACGTTTTACTCTAGCATCCAGATTACTCCATATGAGGCACTTTATGGCCGGAGATGTAGGTCTCCTATTATTTGGTTTGAGGTAGGTGAGGAAGCCTTGATTGGTCCAGATTCACTTCATGAAACTAAGGAGAAGGTTCAGCTTATTAGGGAAAGGTTGAAGACCGCTCAGAGTCGACAAAAATCTTATGCGGATGTGAGGAGGAGGGAGTTGGAATTTAAAGTTGATGATTAGGTTTTCCTGAAGGTGTCACCCATGAAGTGTGTGATGAGGTTTGGAAAGAAAGGAAAGCTTAGTCCCCATTTTTTAGGTCCTTATCGGATTTTGAGGAAAGTGGGTAAGGTTGCTTATGAGTTTGATTTTCCATCAAAGTTGGAAGCGGTTCATCTAGTTTTTCATGTCTCCTTTTTGAAGAAGTGCATTGTTGATCCAAGCTTGATTGTCCCTTTTGAGGATGTGGGTTTGAAGGATAGTCTCACCTATGAGGAGGTTCCCGTAGAGATCCTTGATCATCAGATTCAAAGGTTGAGAAACAAAGAAGTTGCTTCGGTAAAGGTTCTTTGGAGAAATCATCTTGTTGAAGGAGCTACTTGGGAAGCGAAAGAGGCCATGAAGACCAAATATCCTCATCTCTTTCCTTCTGGTTAAGTTCCAGCTTTAGGTACTATTTTTATCCTTAGTATGTCCCTCCGATTCTATTCCAACAGTTCCTCTCATGATTCTAGCTTGCATTCATGTTTTACGAAGTTAGTTTATCATGTTTTCAAGTTGAAAAGCTCAGTTTTTATGTTTACTCTTTGGTTTCCATGTTCTATGGCTGGTTGGGATATCTTCTCTTTAGTTTTCCCATGTTTAGTCTTCATTCGATGATGAATGATCCCAAGGGGGAGATATTGTAACACCCCAGAAATAGACCCAACTTTTAAACTCAGAACTTGCAGAAATTTTTGAACTTCCAGGAATCATGAGTCAAGTCCACGAGCCGTGGGTGGTTCCACGAGTCATGGAAATGACTTGTGATTCCAGTCTTGCAGACCATCCTCAGGTCTGAGAACCACGAGTCAGGTTCACGGTTCATGGATGTTTCCACATGTCGTGGAACCAACCCGTGGAAATCAGACAAAGAATGGTGAAGTCCCCTGATTCTCACGATTTGGTTCTATGACTCGTAGAAGGTTCCACGAGTCACTCTGTTGAGTCGTAGGGAACCTTCAGTAGCCTGAAACCTTGGGCAATTTCCACGAGAAGGAACCACGAGTCATGGTTAGGTTATGAGTCATAGACTTCACCCGCTGAACCTGAAGCTGGGTTTTAAATCATCTTTTTCCTAATTAAGTCCAAGGAGTATATTAGTCATTACCCACCCTTTTAACTCCTAAATGATGTCGTTTTGACTATTTCAAGAAGGGTTTTCACCCTCATTAGCCTAAGCTTCTTCTCATTACTTCACTCTTCTCCCAAAAAGAAAAATTCTTCTCCAAGCTTCAAGTCTCAATCCCCAAGTTCAAGCCTCCTAACTCTTTTCAATTCAAGTGGGTTATATTCAATCAAGGTATGTGGGTATTCAACAATGTGTTCCTTTCAGCCTTGTGCCCAAAATCCCAATTCTCAAATTGATCTATGAACTTGTGAAATTAGGGTTTTGAACTAAATTGGTTAAAACTTATGAAATCAATTTCTATGCTTAAATTAATGGTTTCTTATTGCTTAATTATGATTTAATTATGATTCCTTTATTTGTTTTAAAGGCCCAAGCTCTAAAGTACTTCTAGAATAATTCCATTGAATTGCATGTTTTCAAGAGAAATTTGATATCATGACTATATGCATGTTATGAAATTGCATGCCAAATTCTTCAAGAATGAATTTAGAAAGGAAAGACATGATTTGAATTGTGGCTATGCTAAGTCTTTAGATGTAAGATTTTGAATTGCATGACTTCAGATATATCCTATTGCTTTTCAAACAGTTTTGACATCAGATATGTCACTAGTTATGATCAGTTTTGGCATTAGATATGCCCCAGTATTATATGAGCTATTAGTATATTTTGGGAGTAGTATTTAGCATCGAGTTAGACCGGGTGAGAGTACCCTTAGTCCTAGAACTACGTGCCTCTGTAGGCTTACAAGTCCCCTCTGTTGGGTATCAGTTTTAGTGATCACGCCACAATCATGCCTTTATACCCTGGCAAGGTATATTGGGTCCTCTCGATGGGGCGTATACATCAGATTTCATATAGCTCACATGGTCTATGTCGGTTAGAGAACCTCCCACAGAAATAGTTTATGCTTTAAAAAATGTACTTGACTCTTATTCAGATTTCAGACTCTTATTTATGATCATGTTTCCAGCTTATGGTGTTTTAAAGAGTCATTTGCATCTTGTTTTACTTTTAAAGTATGATTTCGATTGTTAAAGCATACTCAACATGTTTTAAACTATTTATAATGTTCATGAATCACTCACATACTCGGTACATACTATAGTACTGACGCATATCTTGCACTGCATCCTTTGATGATGCAGATTCAGGAGTCCCTTTCCAGGCACGTGGCTAGAGCTTCTATGCCACTCTATCTTTTAGTTGTTGGTGAGTCCTCTTAGGTCGAGGACTAGTTATGTTTTTAGCATATGTTAGCTTTTATTTCCGTACTTTGAGTTAGCTAAGGTCTTGTCCTAAAAACCCTTTATGTTATGAGTAGAGGCTTTTCAGACATAGACAGTATTTGAGTCTTCTTATGAATCTTGTATTCCTATTTGACTTGATTATCCAATTATGTTATTCCGACTTTATCTTTTATGCTTCCTCTCATCTTTTGTTATGCTTGAGAATGCTATGACAAAGGGTTAGCTTGGGGCACTTGTAGTCCCAAGTCTTACGTCTAGGGGGGAACCTCAGGGCGTGATAAATTTGAATATGCATGACATTAGATATGTCCTTATGATTTTCAAATAAAATTTTGGCATCAGATATGTCAGAAGTATGTTATGAGTTATATATATATTTGGGAGTAGTATTTAGCACCGAGCGATGAGGTTTCTAGATAACCTAAATCCAGAACTACGTTGCCATCGTAGGTTGCCATTGTGGCTTATGATAGGATCCTAGTATGATAAGGTTCTAACCTTGGCCGGTTAGGATAACCTTTTTTAATGTGGGTGTATGACACTAGACTCCATGTAGCTCATCATGGTTTATGTCGGTTAATAGAAACTCACGTATGGATGTTTTTAAGCCTTATGCTATGCTAATTCTGACCTTATGCTTAAAGTATGATATTACTTATCATTTATCTTATTATGCATAAACTCAATTTTAACTATGTTTTAAGCACATTTTTACCATATTTATGCATGTATCACATATTCAGTAGATCCTATAGTACTGACACATATCTCACTTTGCATCCTATTTATGATGCAGATTCAGGCTCCTTTCCTCAGGTTCGTGGCTAGGCTTTGCCAGTTATCCAGATTCTAGTGGTGAGTCCTCATCATATGAAGGCTATAGTTATTCTTGTTACTTTTATGTATTTCCTTCAGATTTCTGAGTTAGCTGGGGTCTTATCCCAATAACTCTTTATGTCAGTTTAGAATCTTTAGACATAGCTAGACTTGTGTTCTGTATTTCAGATTCGGTATTCTTAGACCTTTATCTTATATAGACATGGTTGCCTATTTCTACTAGTTATTCTTCTATTATAAATCTCCATGTATGATCAAGTTATGTTGTGACCAAGGGTTAACTTGGGGCACTTATAGTCCCAGGTCCTATGTTATGTCGTGGAGGTAGTCTCGAGGCGTGACAAACTTAGTATCCAAGCATCAGGTTTAATAGTCCTAGGGTATCTGAAAGCTGCATCGAGTAGAATCTCTTTCATATGTGTAAATCACACCACATTTATGAGAGGGAAGCTATGAGGTAACTTAGGAAAAAATTTACTTCTTTCATGATCACTATCTTACGATAGAGTTTAACTGTATTATTCCTCTAATCCAATCTTTATGCATTTCAGATTATGCCTCTTCTCCGTGCTATGCCTCACAAAGCCGCCTAAAATATTGATCCTCCTATTCTAGACCCTGAGGTCATAAATGCAGAGTTCTGGAATGCCATTCATATGCTAGCTCAGACTATGGCTGCTCAGGCCAATCATCAGGCTCCTATCTCCATCCACCCTTAAGGTGGAGTTGCAACTCGAGTTTGAGACTTCATTCGCATAAACTCGCCTGAGTTTTGGGGTTCGAAAGTTAGTGAGGATCTGCCAAATTTCATGGATGAGGTGAATAAGGTTTGGATGTGATGAAGGTTGTTGGTATTGATGGTGTTAAGCTTGCTTCCTATCAGCTCAAGGATGTGGCTCATATTTGGTACACTAAGTGGAAGGATGCTAGAGCTAGAGATGTGGTCCTTATAACTTGGGAGTGCTTTAAGAGGGCTTTTGTTGATCAGTTATTCCCTAGGGAGTTGAGGGAGGCTAAGGCTGAAGAGTTCATGAATTTGAGGCAAGGATCTAGCAGTTCAGGAGTATGGGTTGAAGTTCACTCAGCTTTCTAGGTATGCTCCTTCTATGGTGGCTGATTCGAGGGATTAGATGAGCAAGTTCATTCATGGTGTGTCAGATTTGGTGAAGAAGAAGTGAAAGTCTACTATGCTTCTGGGTGACATGGATATTTCTATACTTATGACTCTTGCTCACCAAATTGAGGGAGATAATTTAGGGAAATGGCAAGAGAGAACAATAGGGCCAGATCAGCGTGTTCGGATTTTGGCCATTAGAGGTCTGAAGGTGGACACCGCTCTTCATTCCAGAAGAAGTCATCAGGACCCATTCATTCTTCAGCTAGTGCTCCTACTCAGGCCCCCAGGCCTCGTCATGATCAAATAGGTAGAGGATCTTGTTCTTACTTGCTGGGTAGTATTGCAAGGGGGACTTCTTACCCTTCTTGCAACAAATATGGTATAAGTCACCTTGGTGTGTGTTTAGCTGGTTCAGGTGGATTCTTTAGGTATGGTCAGGTTGGACATAATATTAAGGATTGCCCTTAGCTGAGAAGGGACAGGGAGGTAGCTGCACTCAGTCTGCCCCAACAGCCCCAGGAGGTTGATCGGCCCAGTAGGGCACTGCTTCTAGTTTTAGTGGTCAAAGCCAGAATTGCCTATATACCATGGCCTCTCTCCAGGACCAATAGAGTTCCTAAGATGTTTTTACTGGTACGTTAAAAGTCTTCTCTCTCAATATGTATGCTTTATTGGACCCCGGTGCCTCTTTATCTTTTGTGACCCTTAATGTTGCTTGTAAGATCGAAATTTGTCCTCATCAACTCTTATAACTCTTTTGTGTTTCTACTCCTGTCGGTGAGTCAGTCCTAGCCAAAAGAATCTACCCAAATTGCCCTATCTCAGTCCTTCATAAAGTCACTTCAGCGGATCTAGTAGAGTAGAGATGACTGATTTTGATGTCATTCTTGGTATGGATTGGTTTTATGCATGTTATGCCTCAGTTTATTATTGTACCTAAGTCGTCAGTTTTAGATTTCCAAATGAACCTGTCTTAGAGTGGCAGGTAGTTCTCCATCCTCTAAGGGTCATTTCATATCTTCTCTCAAGGCTAGGAAGATGATTTCTAAGGTTTATGCCTATCATATAGTTCGGGTTATGGACACAGAGTTTGAATCCCCATCCCTCCACTCAGTTCCTATTGTGAATGAGTTTTCTTAGGTGTTTTTCGAGGATTTATCCGGAGTGCCTCCCGAGAGGAAATAGACTTTAGAATAGATCTTCTTCCAAATACATATCCTATCTCTATTCTTTCTTATAGAATGGCTCCAGCGGAACTTAAGTAATTGAAAGAGAAGTTGAAGGACCTTCTTGATAAGGGTTTTATCAAGCCCAACATATCTCCATGGGGTGCTCCAGTTTTATTCATGCAAAAAAAATATGGTTCTCTCAGAATGTGTATCAACTATCATCAGTTGAACAAGGTCACAATCAAGAATAAGTATCCATTTCCTAGGATTGATGACTTGTTTGATCAGCTTTATAGTGCCAGTTACTTTTCCAAGATCGCCAAGATCGACCTTAGATCCGGTTATCATCATCTCAGAGTTAGAGAGTGTGACATTCCTAAGACACCCTTCAGAATTTGTTATGGTTATTATGAATTTGTGGTGATGTCTTTTGGACTAAAAAATGCCCCTGCAACCTTTATGGATTTAGTGAACCATGTGTTCAAATAGTATTTGGATATGTTTGTGATTGTTTTCATTGATGATATTCTTATCTATTCTCAAAGTGAGGAGGAGCATGCAAACCATCTAAGCGTTGTGTTGCAAACTCTCTAGGATCGATAGTTGTTTGCTAAGTTTAGCAAGTGTGAGTTTTGGATGCAGTCTATTACTTTCCTGGGTCATGTTGTGACTAGAGATGGTATTCGAGTTGATTTGCCAGAAATAAAGGCAGTAAAGAATTGGCCTAGACCTACTTCTCCGTCTGATATTAGGAGTTTTTTTTGGTTTGGCTGGTTACTATAGGAGATTTATGGAAGGGTTTTCTTCTATTGCTGCCCCATTGACTCGGTTGACTCAGAAGAAGGTAAAATTTTTGTGGTCTGATCTATGTGAGAAAAACTTTCAGGAATTGAAGACTAGGTTGTCGGCTGCGCTAGTTTTGGCTCTACTCAAGGGCCTAGATGACTTTGTTGTGTATTGTGATGCTTCTAGGATTGGTTTGGGTTGCATTTTAATGTAGCATAGTAAGGTGATAGTTATGCTTCTATACAACTTAAGATTCATGATAAGAGCTACCCTACTCATGATCTTGAGTTAGCGGCCATGGTTTTTGCTTTGAAGATTTGGAGACACTACTTGTATGGTGTTCATGTGGATGTATTCACCGATCATAAGAGTCTTCAGTGTGTGTTCACTGAAAAGGAATTGAATCTTCATCAAAGGAGATGGCTTGAGCTTCTTAAGGATTATGATATGAGTGTGCTTTACCATCTAGGTAAGGCCAATGTCATGGCGGACGCACTTAGTAGGTTGTCTATGCATAGTGTGTCTTTGGTTGAGGACAAAAAGAAGGAATTAGACAAGGAGTTTCATCGACTTGCTTGATTAGGAGTTCTCTTTATGGGTTAGACAGATGGTGATGTTATCATTTAGAATGGGTCCGAATCATCCTTGGTAGCTGAAGTGAAAGAAAAGCAAGATAGTGTTCCTATTTTTCTCCATTTAAAGGGTACAGTCCATGAGCAAAGGGTAGAGGTTTTCACCCAAGAGGGAGATGGTGTGCTTCGATATCAGGGTCAATTATGTGTTCCTGACATAGATGGGTTGAGATAGCGGATTTTGATAGAGGCGCATAGCTCCAAGTATTCTAATCACCCCGATGCCACCAAGATGTATCGTGAACTATGTGAAGTCTATTGGTGGAATGGCATGAAGAGGGACATAGAAGATTTTGTAGCCAAGAGTCCTAACTGTCAGCAAGTGAAGGTAGAGCATCAGCGGCTGGGTGGTATGACTCAGGATATTGATCTTCCTACTTAGAAGTGGGAAGCGATCAATATGGATTTTATTACAGGTTTGTCTCATACTCGCAGACAACATAATACTATTCTGGTGATTGTCAAAAAGATGACTAAGTCAGCCTACTTCTTGGTTGTCAAGACTACAGATTCAACAGAGGATGATGCAAGACTCTACATTAATGATATAGTAAGATTACATGGTGTTGCTTTGTCTATAATTTCAGATAGGGGTACTCAGTTTACATCTCAGTTTTAGAGGTCATTACAGAAGGACCTTAGTACTCAGGTTAAGCTTATCACAACTTTTCACCCACAGAAGGATGGCCAGGTAGAGCACACTATTCAGAATTTGGAGGATATGTTGAGAGCCTGTGCGATTGATTTCAAAGGTAATTGGTATGATCACTTACCTCTTATCGAGTTTTCCTATAATAACAGCTTACATTGTATCATCTAGATGGATCCTTTTGATGCACTTTATAGGCAGAGGTGTAGATCTCCTATTGGTTAGTTTGAGGTAGGTGAGGCAGCTTTGATTCGTGTAGATTCTATTAATGAGACTATGGAGAAGGTTCAGATCATTAGGAAAGGTTGAAGACCGCTCAGAGTCGACAGAAATCATATGCAGATGTGCGGAGAAGAGAGTTGGAGTTTGAGGTTGATGATTGGGTATTTCTGAAGGTGTCACCCATGAAGGGTGTGATGAGGTTTGGTATGAAAGGGAAGCTTAGTCCCCGCTATGTAGGTACCTATAGGATTCTGAGGAGAGTTGGTAGTGTTTCTTATGAGTTGGAGTTGCCAAGAGATTTAGAAGCAGTTCATCCAGTTTTCCATGTTTCCTTGTTTAAGAAGTGTGTTGGTGATCCGACCTTGATTGTTCCTTTGGAGAATGTGAGTTTGAAGGATAGCCTTACTTGTAAGGATATTCCCGTGGAGATTCTTGATTGTAAGATTCGGAGGTTGAGAAACAAAGAAGTTGCTTCGGTAAAGGTCCTTTGGAGAAACCAGCTAGTTGAGGGAGCTACTTGGGAAGCAAAAGCAACCATGAAAGCCAAGTACTCCCATCTATTTCTTTCCGATCCAGTTTCAGCGAGAGGTAATAGTTTCCTCCTTAGTATGTCCCTCTGATTTACCTCCATTAGTTTCTCTTATGATCCTAGCTTGCATTCATGTTTTTTTCGAAGTTAGTTCCGTCATTATTTGTGATAAAAAGCCAGTTTTCATGCTTGTTCTTTAGCTTTCATGTTTTATTGGTTGGTTGGGCAGTTTTCTCTCAAGTGTTCCTTGCTTAGTCTTCATTCGAGGAAGAATGATCCCAAAGGAGAGATATTGTATAACCCCAAAATTTTATTCAGCTTTTAAAATCAAAAACTCTGCAAAATTCTGAACTTCCAAGTATCACGAGTCAAGTCCACGATCCATGGACGGAACCACAAGTGGTGGAAAGGACTCGTGAAACCAATCCTGCAGACCATCCTTCTCGTGAAACCAATCCTGCAGACCATCCTTAGGTCTGAGAATCACGAGTGAGCTTCACGGTTCATGGATGGTTCCATGAGTTGTGGAACCAACTCGTGGAAATCCAACTAAGGGTTATCAGTTCCCCAGTTAACCACGAATGGTTTGTACAACTCGTGGATGGTTTCATGAGCCGTACTGTTAAATCATAGAAACTCATCCGCAACTTGAATTTTGGGTCAATAACGATGAGAAGGAACCACGAGTCGTGGTTGGGTCTACGAGTCATAGACCTCACTCGTTCAATCTAAAGTCGAGTTTTTAAATCAGTTCTTTCTAGCTTTTTCCCAGGGGTATTTTTGTAACTACCCACCCTTTTAACTCTTTAGTGAGGTCGTTTTGACAATTTTTAGTAAGGGTACATCCCTAATTAGCCTAAGTCTTTCATTATTCCTCATTCATATACCAAAAGAGGAAAAGAACTTCATCAACTCCAACTCTCAAGCTCCAAGTTCAAGTCTCCATTTCTCTTCATCCTAGATCTAGCAAGCTTCAATTTAGGTATGTGGGTATTCATTAAGGGGATCCTTTCACCCATATGCCCAAAACCCCAATTCTCCCTAATTGATTTTTTATGAAGTTTCAAGTTAGGGTTCATACCAAATTTTAATGCGATTTTCTATTAAGTGTTTTCTTATGATTCTCCAATAAATTCTAAGTTAAATTTCATGATTCACATGGGTTTTGCATATAATTACTTATCTAATGATTTAAAGTCTAACCCTAGTTCAATTTTACATGCATGGCTTAATTTAAGAAAAAAATCATGCATTGATGTTATGATCTCAAGTACTTTATGAAATTGCATGCCAAATTCTTCAAGTTATGAATTTAGAAAGAAAGGTGAATTTTGGCTATGCTAAGCTTTAAGACTTATGATTTGAATCTGCATGACATTAGATATGTCTTTATGATTTTCAAATAGAATTTTGGCATTAGATATGTCACAAATATGTTATGAGCTATAAATATGTTTAGGAGTATTATTTAGCACAGAGCGATGAGTGTTCTAGATAACCAAAATCCAGAACTACGTTGCTACCGTAGGTTGCCCTCTGTGGCTTATGACAGGAACCAATTATGATATGGTTCTAACCTTGGTTGGTTAGGACAACCTTTTTTGGTGTGGGTGTATGACACTGGACTCCATGTAGTTAATCATGGTTTATGTCAGTTAATAGAAACTCCCGTATAAATGTGTTTAAGCCTTATGCTATGCTAATTCTTACCTTATGCTTAAAGTATGATATTACTTATCATTTCTCATATTATGAATAAACTCAGTTTTAACTATGTTTTAAGCACATTTTTACCATATTTATGCATGTCTCACATATTCAGTACATCCTATAGTACTGATGTATATCTCGTGCTGCATCCTATATATGATGCAGATTCAGGCTCCTTTCCTGAGGTTCGTGGCTAGACGTTGCCAATTATCCTGATTCTTTTGGTGAGTCCTCATCATACGATGGCTATAGTTATGCTTTTTACTTTTATGTCTTTCCATCAGATTTCTGAGTTAGCTGGGGTCTTGTCCCAGTAACTCTTTATGTCAGTTTAGAGGCTTCAGACATAGATAGACTTGTGTTCTGTATTTCAGATTCGGTATTCTTAGACCTTTATCTTATATAGACATGGTTGCCTATTTCTACTAGTTATGCTTCCCCTATAATTCTCTGTGTATGCTCAAATTATGATGTGACCAGGGGTTAACTTAGGGCACGTTTGGTCCTAAGTCCCGTGTTATGTCTAGGGGGTAGTATCGGGGAGTGACACGAGGCTTGGGTAAGGTGCTCAAATCTGCCTCCTCAACTAGAGCTTTCTCTTTTGCTTTGGCCACATCCTTCTTGAGTTCCTTCACCGCTCCCTCAACAACTTCCACCATTTTGTAGAGTTTGGTGAAACTATCCACTACCCCTTGCATGGCATTCTTGACAGTTCTTTGTATCATACAAGGAAGCTTATTACCCAATTCATTCAGCTACCTTTCATGGCTATATGTCTTGTCAACCATGTCTTGTAAGCCATATTTTCAAAGGTCCTCTAGGTGCAGTAGTCGTGGGGGTGCGTGCTTCTGAAGCAGCCTTAGAAGGAGAGGAAGCATTTGCTTCAGAATCCGAGTCATCAACCTCAACCATCACTAATGTCTATACTTTGCACTTTTTAAAATGGAGGTATCTCTGTTAGTTTTCTTGTCAAAATCCAGCATACCAGTGGAAAGAGTAGGAGTATCACAACAAAAATAAGGAATGATGACATTTGCACAGAATTTACTGATGAGAACAGGAAAGGTGAATGCATCACCACCCCTATGAGCTTTCCTCTTAATCACCAAGGCCACTATATCACAAAAGTTAGTATGGTCCCCCACTATGATTGAGGTTATTAGAATGGCCCCATCATGTGCGACCTTTTGGTCATTCTAAGAAGGTAGGAAGCGAGAGAGAACAAAATCATACCAAAGGCGGGCCGCAAAGTATAGGGACACTCACGGTATGTCACCCCCTATAGTAGTCCAAAAGAGGTGTGTCACGAGCTATATTAGGAGAAGCCTACTCAAGAGGTTTGTGTTTGACAGACCGCTTAGCCATGATTTCAGGTGCTGGCTCAATTGGGGTACTCTAATAGAAAGCATTAATTGCAGTTGGAGTGATCCGTACTTCCTTGTCTGAAACCATTACTGATTCCAAAGCGGGGAAAGTTTGTAGGCCCCCTTTATAGCCCTTAGCTTCTTGTGTGGCTTGATATGAGGCAAAGAACTCCCGGACTATCTCCTTATAATAGTTCCCAGGCATCTCCTGAAATGGTTTCCATTGTCGTTTGGCAAACTGCTTAGGGATGTTGGGTAGGTTATACCCCACTGCATCCAGCTTAACACCCTACTTTGTGTTGAAGGACCTGCCATTGTCACGATCATAGATGGCCCATATACCTTCCACCCCGAACTGAATCCTCTCCTCCTCTGAAATCTGGGCACGAGAAGATGTTATGTCTTTCTTCTTGCCCTTTGAGGTTGGATTGGAGGAGGAGGGACATGTTGGCCTTCTCGAACTCCTCTCATTGTTGCCCCTGCTATAAGAAATGTTCTACACATGGAGATTGTGAGTCCAAAAACAAAAGCAAAATCTTTTTGTATTTTTTTTACATAAGTGGAAGAAAAAGACTAGAATGAAGTTAACAACTAAAAAGATTGAAATGCGAAGAAGGAGAAAAACAAAGTGGGTAATTGACAGCTCATCCGTACCATGTGTGAAATGCACAAGCCATTGTGTGCGTCACACATGATGTCACATGAGCTACCAGATGCTTCAACTATTTTTGCACTAAGGTGAGATTGCTGGTGCGGTTGCATGAACTAGAGTGCGCATCGAACCCTGCTTCACACCTCAAAATAGTGAGCTGGAACTAATTTTTCAGCAAGTGTGGTGACTTATGCATTCCGTATATCAAGATCCACGCACCATATGCGAAATGCACCAGAGCATAATTGGAATTTTTCGTTCCTTGTGTTCTTGTGAATTACACATTTGATTCGTGGAGCAAGATTTGCATGAAGCACTTGTCACCAAGTAGTAAACCAACAGTTATCAAACATTCGGGGGGGAAAGATAACATGACCATAATTTATCTGGGTACTCAGACTTCCCAGATTCCATTATAACCATCCCAAACAAAAGAAAAGCTCAGTGATTTCCCTTAAGGAGGACGTTACCCTGTCTATCATTGGGAACATCAAGCCTTCAATTACAATACTTAGGCAGAAAACTTCAACAACAATTTCTACTTCCCCACACAAGATCATATACCAAACAAAATATTTAATAAAGATTATGGGCACAACAATAGTAGCAAATTTCAACCCCACACAACAATTTTCAACCAAATTTTATGAAAAATGATGATTTTTCCTTAAGAATGATGTTACTCAATCTATCATAGGGCCAACTCAAGTTCTACCAAGTTGATCCTAAGAAAAATCCATAACATAATTAAAAATTGGGGACCCAAAAAATTTAGGATCTCACCCAAAATCAACATGGCAATTCTGATAAGCATGCTTCACAATATGAGTTCCTAATCAACATAAAAACATGTATTTAAGGTCAGGAAACTTACCACAAGTGAATATTAAATGAGGAGAAGCAAAAATTTGAAATTATAGAGAGCAACAATGGTGACCCAATAACCTTGCACAGAGAACAATGATGGTGACACTAATGGAGTGGTGGTAGATATTTGGTGAGAGAAGGAGCAGAGTTTGGGGAAGTTTGAGGGATTTGTTGGAGGTTTTGGGAGATAATTTGGAGAGTTAAGGAGAAAATATGGAGAGAAAAGTTGAGGGTGGCGGATATAAAGTTGAAAATAAGAAGAAAATCGAGCCTGGTTGGTCTCTCGGTCGGGTCGGTCAATGGGTTATCAATTAAAATTTAAAATTTACCTTGGTGCACCATGACGTGCAGTTTGCACAAGCCCTTGTGCAGACCGCATGCCATTTCGCACCTTACCTTTTTATAACCTAAACTTGGCCAAGCTTCTGTAACGGTGTGAGATGGAGGTACGACGAACACATGGGCTTGTGCAAAATGCATAGCCCAGCGCACGTCACCTCTGACATAACCATTTTCTTCCATCCTTCTAGTTTAGGGTGCTTGGACCCTATGACATGCACAATTGCTTGTGCGAACTGCATGGTCCTCCGTACCTCCCCTTTTTGCCCTATTTTTCCACTTGTTAATTTTTCTTCTCCATGCATTCCTAAAATAAACTAAAAACAACAAAAAGGTAATGAAACTCAAAGTAAAAACACTTGGGTTTCCTCCCAAGAAGCGCTTGATTTTACATCGCGACTCGATGATAGTACCTTAACCTTACTCATTGTCAGATAGCATGCCAATCTGGTTGGCGTGGCCCTACCCCAAGAAGGGGAATTGCTCCTTTAACGTCCTCAAAAAATCATCATGTTTCCAACTTGGAAGGGCATCTTGCCTATCTCACATTCCTCAAGGGCATGATCAAACTTTCCCTCAATATCAATCACCGAGATTACCCTCAATTCATCCGGAGGCTTTGTGGGTTAAAATATGTTGAATGTTGCTAACTCACTTCCAACCCAGAATTTATGTTCACTGAGTTCAACATCTACAAGAGCTCTCCCCGTGGCTAATACTGGTCACCCCAAGATGATGGGAACCTCAACATCTACTTCACAATCCAAGATCACAAAGTCTGCCGGGAGAATGAACTTGTTGACCTTCACCAATACATCAAGGAGGATCCCCACCGGGTGCTTAATAGACCAGTCAGCCATGAGTAGACGGATGGATATAGGTTTGGGAATACCCAATCCTAACTTGTTAAATATTGCTAGGAGCATCAAGTTGATGCTCGCCCCTAAATTACACAAGGATTTACGAAACAAAAATAACCTAATAGTACACGGTATGGTGAATACACCTAGATCATCCTATTTTGTAGCAATATTACTCGTCATCACAGAGCTACAACTTTGTGAAATCTCAACGGTGCCCACATCAACAATCTTCTTCTTCGTGATGTCCTTGATTCCCCTATTCATATTTATACCCTGGTTGGAGAGTCTGTAATAGTGACCCATGTTTATCGTACTTGTCCTGCGGTGTTTTTGGGGTTGTAGACTTAGGTTGATTTGGTTATTCTAGACATGTTGGATCTTGATGTTATTTTGGGTATGACCTGGTTATCTCCATGTCACGCTGTGTTGAATTGTAATACTAAGACTGTAACTCTAGAGATTCGGAGTAAGGATAGGCTAGAGTAGAAAGGTGTGTACAGGCCTAAGCCAACTAAGATCATATCATTTGTTCAGACTAGGAAGTTAGTGGGAAGGGGATGTTTGGCCTTCTTGGATCGTCTCTGGGATGATAGTATGAATTCCCCATCTATTGAGTGAGTTCCGGTAGTTTCAGAGTTTCATAAGGTGTTTTCGAGAGATTTTCCTAGCAAACCTCTGGACAGAGACATTGACTTTTGTATAGACTTGGAGCCTGGCACTCGCCCAATTTCGATTCATCCTTATCGTATAGCCCCGGTAGAGTTGAGGGAACTTAAGGCTCAGCTTCAGGAACTCTTAGATAAAAGTTTTATTCATCCAATGCTTTACCTTGGGGTGCTACGGTTTTGTTTGTGAAAAAAAGGATGGTAGTATGAGGATGTATATAGACTACAGGAAACTAAACAAGGTCACCATCCGAAATAAGTACCCTTTACCTTGCATAGATGACCTCTTTGACCAGTTGCAGGGTGCGTCTGTATTTTTGAAAATTGATTTAAGGTCAGGGTACCATCAGCTAAAGATTAGGCCTGAGGGCATCCCTAGGATAATATTTTGGACTCGATATGGGCATTACGAGTTCCTAGTGATGTCATTTGGGCTGACCAATGCACCGGCGGACTTCATGAGTTTGATGAATCATGTATTCAAAGCTTATCTGGATTCATACGTCATTGTGTTTATTGATGATATTTTGATTTTCTCGAAGAGTAAGGAGGAGCATGCTGAGAATCTTCGTATTGTTTTAGACATCTTGAAGCACCAAAAATTTTATGCCAAGTTTTCTAAGTGTGATTTTTTGTTGATTTCAGTCGCTTTCTTAGGGCATGTGGTGTCGCAAAAGGGGTGATGGTAGATCCCCAAAAGATTAAGGTAGTTAAGAGTTGGGTCCGGCCTAGCTCTGAGACTGAGGTTAGGAGTTTTATAGGGCTTACAGGCTACTATCGGAGGTTTGTCAAGGATTTTGAATCTATCACTACTCACTTGACAAGGTTGACTCAGAAGAAGGTACCATTTGGGTGGTCCAACAAGTGTGAGGAGAGCTTCCAAAAGCTCAAGACACTTCTTACCATAACTCCCATTCTAACATTTCCGGTTGAAGGTAAGGATTTCATTGTGTATTGTGATGCTTCACATTCGGGTTTGGGTGCTATGTTAATGCAGGACAGGAATGTTATAGTATATGCTTCAAGGCAATTAAATCCTTATGAGAAGAATTGCCCAACTCATGGCTTGAAGTTGGCAGCGGTGGTTTTGCACTTAATATTTGGAGGCACTATCTCTATGGTGTCAAGTGTGAAGTTATCACAGACCATCGTAGTTTGCAGCATATGTTTACTCAAAAGGACTTGAATCTGAGGCAGAAGAGGTGGATGGATTTGTTGAAGGATTACAATGTGACCATCCAATATCATTCGGGTAAGGCTAATATGGTGGCAGATGCATTAAGCCAGAAAACAATCAGCATGGGCAGTTTGGCTTGTTTAGGGGTGTCCAAACGACAATTCACTAGGGAGATTCGGGCACTAGAATCTAAGTTCATGCAATTGGGAATCTTAGTATAGGGTGGGTTGTTGGCCAGTATTGAGGTCAAATCCATATTCATAGAAGAAATAAAGGTCGCGCAGTTTCAGGATACTCAGTTGAACAAGCTTTGGAGTAAGGTAGTATCTGGAGAGTCTGAGGATGCCATGTTGGGCACTGATGTGGTGATGAGCTTCAGGGGAGGACTTGTGTTCCTCGGGTTGATGACATAATTCAAAAAGTGTTGGCAGAGGATCATGGTTCACAGTATTCAATTCATCTGGGCGTAACCAAAATGTACCGAGACTTGAGGCAACTTTATTGGTGGCTTGGGATGAAAAATACTAAGCTAATTATGTGTCCAAGTGTCAGAATTTTTAGCAGGTCAAGTATGAGCACCAAAGTCCTGCAGGATTGCTTCAGGGAATGCCCATTCCCGAGTGGATGTGGGAGAGGATAGCCATGGACTTCGAGATGGGTCTTTCTAAGACATTGGGAAAGTATGACTCTATCTAGGTCATTGTTGATAGGCTGACCAAGTCTGCTCATTCATTCCAATCAGGGTGGACTATTATTCACAACAGTTGGCTAAGATATATGATAAGGAGATTGTGAGACTGCACGGGGTGCCACTCTCAATCATTTTAGACAGGGGTACTCAGTTTACCTCCATGTTTTTGGGTAAGTTGCATGAAGAGTTGGGCACTCAACTCATTTTCAGCACGGTATTTCATCCTCAGATATACGGTCAGTCAGAGAGGATGATCCAAGTATTAGAAGATATGCTGAGAGCATGTGTGATCAACTTTGGGGGTCATTGGGACCAGTTTCTACCATTGTGTGAGTTCTCATACAACAACAAATACCACTCCAATATCGATATGGCACCATTTGAGGCACTGTACGGGAGGGGATGTAGATCACCTATAGGGTGGTTTGAGGTAGGCAATGTGAAACCCTTGGGCATGGACTTGGTAAGGGAAGCTCAAGAAAAGGTGGGGGGAATTCAAACCAAGTCGATAGCATCTCAAAGCAGGTAGAAGGAGTACGCGGATCGCAAGGTAAGAGATATGGATTTTCAGGTTGGTGAGCAAGTGTTATTGAAAGTGTCACCAATGAAGGGGGTTATGTGATTCGGCAATCGGAGCAAGCTCAGCCCTATGTTCATCGGTCTATTCAAGGTTCTCAAAATTGTAGATCCAGTGGCTTACAGGCTAGCACTGCTGCCCAGTCTATCCGGTTCCATCCAGTCTTCCATGTATCTATGTAAAAGAGATACCATGGGGATGGGGAATACATCATTAAATAGGATTCAATTTTACTAGACAAGGATCTTCAATATGAAGAGGAACCGGTTGCGATTATTGATCGGGATGTATGGAAGTTGAGGATAAAGGAGATCAAATCTATGAAATTTCAATGGAAGTATCATCCGATTGAGGAAGCCACTTGGAAAACCGAGAAGGACATGCGGGACAAGTACCCTCACTTGTTTAAGGATTTAGGTACTTCACTTTCCTTCTTTTACTTTATTTTTTTCGAGTTTGATCATTTTGGGGATGAATGATGGGTAAATTAGTATCTGTTGTAATGACCAGGTCCGTCATTATGGGTAAAACTTTTGTCCCAAGTTTTGAGTTAGAAAATTTTGGGTTTGGGAGTTGGAAATTTTGGGCTAGGCTAGTCTCGGTTGGTTTTGGAGCAAGGTATGGTCTAGGGTAATATGGGTGAGGATTGGGTAATGTGTCTTGTGTTAAGATAGTTTATCCATTAGCTAAGGCGTTAAGAAGTCTGGGGGGATGTTCAGAATCAAATTTGGGTAAGTAGAACTCCTGATATAAAGGTTGATATGAAGGGGTTGTTCTGCAACGTCAGGATTTAAGGTGTATTGTAAAATGGGCACTTTTGTGCGATTTTCTGAGATTTTTTCCCATGTCAACAACTATAGAGGTTGACACTTCGCTACCACTGCTACCTCTATAGCAGAATAATTTCTTTTATAGCAAAAGTCAACATCAGTCAGCACCACCATAGCGGTCAGTTCTGCTATGGCGGCGTCGCTATAGTGGTGTATGGACCGTCATAGCAAACTGAGTCGGGATTAATGCAGAAAATTCTCCAAAACATTCAATTTTTCCTCAAAAACATTTTGGAGAAGGGCATAGGCGATTTGGATGATTTCAACTTCATTTTTCACCATTTTTCATCATAAATGTAAGGATTTCACTCCCTACACTAGTACTTCAATTCCCGGTTAGTAGAATTGGTAGTTACGAGCTTGGGGAAAGGGTTAGACTAACCTAGGAATGGTAGAATTCAAGGAAAAAAAGGTATTCTAGGGTGTTGAGTTCTTGGGTTATCTTGTTTATGGTATGCTTTAAGTACCCTTATTCGCTAAATGTAACCATTAAATGGTAGTCTTTAGTCAAATTAATGGTGAGAAGCCCCAGAATGGGTGGAATGGTTATAGTTTTGTCCTAGGGATTAGGATTTTGTACATCTCGGGTGTTTTAGGCCATTGGACTGATATTAGCATTATTGTATAATTGTCTTTAGACCAAGAGCAAGCACAAGCTTTCGAAAACGGGAAGGCTCCAGTCCAGTAAGGTCTCAGGCTATTCGAGGTAGGTGATAGTTACTATTTTTCTAATATGCAATATGTGTTCAGGTACTATCGCGTAGTATTGTATGAGTTGAATGCTTAGGAAAGGAATTATGAATGTCTAGCTATCCTGTGTCAATTGTGTGAAATGAACTGGTATGGTTGCTTGTTGGTTTACAAGTGTGATGTTGTTCATTATTTATTGACTTGTTGTATTGTGTGTGATATTCGGATGGCACAGGTACCATACCTAGTATGAGAATGATATTAGTTGGCTCAGGTACCACGCCTGGTACAGGTTCTATTTATCAGTTTGCTCGGGTACCACGCCTAGTACGGGTTTGATTTTACTTTCATTGATTGTGTTCTGACGATGGTTCTATGAGTGGACCGGGTTCTTGATATGTGATTGATGCATGATGGTCCTTGAGAGGCCCGATGGTTGTATGTAATTATTGGGTTGGACATAGTGTAGACCAGAATTGCATGTTGAACACTTAGGTGTTGTCTTAGGGATCTGTAGCTGGTCCGGGTTATTTGAAAGGCGGTATATGTTATTGTCTTAATGTATTATGAAATGGTTGTCAGACTGGTTACATGTGATTGGTAAGCTAGAAGAAAGACTTAAAGTCTAGTTTTATTATTGGCTTGTATTGCATGTTTGCCTTACTTTACTCAGCTTTAGTTTATTGTTCATATCTTGTCTATTGGAGTTGGCCGATGATCCTACTAGTACACGGTGGTTGTGTACTGATTTTACATTTGCTTTTCATTTTATGAGTACAGAACATCTTCCGGTGGCTCCTGCTTGACCTCAGATCTTGTCCCGGCGATTCCAGATTGCAAGGGTGAGCTGCTTCTTCTGGGCTACCTTGTCTTCATCCCGTTTAGTTGTAGCCTATTTGTTTCAGGCTTAAACTCTTGTTTTATTGGGGTTGCATCCCCGTTCTAGACTTTTGGCAGATGTTTTGGTACGGTGATTTTCAGGTTCTAGGGGTAGTTTTCCTCTGGATCTTGTTTAGTATTATTTTTTTAATATGAATGTTAGTTTATTTTAATTCATCTGGTTTTGAGCTGTTAGAATTTCTTAGTGTTGGGTCGATATTGGTTCGCTCATCCGGGGTTTTTTGTGTGGGTGCCACTCATGACGGTTTGGGTTGTGACAAAAACATCAAGTAATGTCTAGAGTGTAGGGATGCAACCCCAAAAATAATGAAGTCTGAGTCTAAAATAATGGAGTATAAGTAAACTAGATGAAACTATGGTAGCCCGGAAGAAGCAGCTCACCCTTGGATTCTAGAAACGTCGGGAGTACAACTGAGGTGGCATAGCAGCCGCCGGAATATTGTCATGTACTCACAAAAGGAAAGCAAGAGCAGTATAAGTACACAAAACCACAGTGTACTATTAGTATCATCGGCCAGCTCCAATAAACAAAATATGAACAATAAACTAAATCTGAGTAAAGCAGGACAAAATATGTAAAAACAAGCCAGCAATATAACCCAGACTCTTATTCCCCCCTCCCATTTGACTTACCAACTACCTGAAACATGTCCAACAACCACAACAGCAACGACATATGCAAACAACCACCCTATTTTCAAGTAACCCGAACCCACCAAATACCCCTAGCACAACACCTACAGTGTCTAACATGTAATCCCGGTCTACACAAGGACTAACCCTGCATTTAAATACACTACTTGGCCACTCAGGGGCTAATATGCAACAATCATATTTCAAGAAACAACCTGATCCACTCATAGAACCATCAATAGAACACAATCAAATAAGTATAATCAAACCCGTACCAGGCGTGGTACACGAGCCAACCATTATAGAACTTGTACCAGGCGTGTCTATACCAGGCGTGGTACCCTAGCCAACCGATATATGTATCCCATACCAAGTGTGGAACCTGATCTAACCAAATTCACACATAATCCAATAATCAACAATAATGAACACAACCACACTTGTAAACCAACAAGTAAATAAGACAAGTTCATTTCACATGATTGAAAACAAGATATACTAGACATTCATCGATTAATTCCCTAAACCATGCAATATGTAGACAATACTAAGCAACAGTTACAATGTACATATATTGCACATAAGAAACAACAATCATCACCTACCTCTAATTAGCCTAAAAGCTCTACTGGATTGGAGCCTTCCCGTTTCCTGAAGCTTTCACTTGTCCTTGGTCTAAAACAATTACACAATATACTACAATCAGTCAATATGGACTAATAATCCCCATATTATACCCAAATCCTAATCCCTAGGCCAAACCATGATCATTCCACCCATCTCAAGGCTTTCCCACCATTTATTCGCCTAGAACTACCATTTTTACTGTTTCACTTAGCAAATTATGGAGGATTAATCATGAAACAACAATTATAAATAAGACCCAAGAATTTTATGCCCTAGAATCTCTATTACACTGGATGCTACCTTTTTAGGTCAAGCCAAACCTTCCCCCAAGCCCGTAACTATCGATTCTAAGGTCCGTCAATCGAAGTACAAAAGTAGGGGAGTAAAATCCTTACCTTTACGATGAACTTTAGTGGAAAAATGAGTTGAAGTCGCCCAAATTGCCTCTTCCCTTCCCCAAAATATTCTTGAATAATTCTAAACATATTTGGGGAAGTTTCTGCATTTACAGAAACTTACTCTTCTATAGCAGTCCCCACTCTGCTATAGCAACATTGGTGTAGAGGAACTCACCCGCTATGGCGGTGCTGACCGCCTTGACTTCCTCTATAGATGGAATTTCTTTGATATAGAGGTCATTACCGTGGCACAGTGTCAACTTATATATCAGTTAACATGGAACAGAACATTAGGAAATCCCTCAAAATTGTCTATTTTACAACATACTTCAAATTCTGATATTCTGAGCCAATCCTTTCACGTCAACTTTGATATCGAGAGTTCTACTCACCCGAATTCACTTCTGAAAAGTCCCCTAGACTCCTTAATGCCTTAGCTAATGGAAAATATAGCTCGACCTTACACATTTAACTCAATCCTTTCCTGGATTATCCTAGACTATACCTCGATCAGAAATTATCTGAGATTAGCCTAGCCTAAATTTTCCAAATCCCAAAGCTGGATGTTTTCTAACCCATTTTTTCAACAGAAAAGCTTACCCATAATGATGAAATAGGTCATTACAACAAATATCAATTTACTCATCGTTAGTCCCCGAATGATTGACTCAAAAAAATGAGCTAAAAGAGAGAAAAGGGTAGTGCATAAATCCTCAAACAAGTGAGGGTACTTGTCCAGCATGTCTTTCTAGATTTTCCAAGTGGCTTCTTCAATCGGATGATGCATCCATTGAACCTTTACCGATCTGATTTCCTTTGCCCTCAATTTCTAGACATCCTGATCAAGAATTGCAACCGGCTCCTCCTCGTACTGAAGGTCTTTGTCTAACTAGACCGAATCTCACTTAATGATGTACTCCCCATCCCCATGGTATCTCTTCAGCATAGATATATGAAAGACTTGATGGATTCCAAAGAAATTGGGTGGTAGTGCTAACCTGTAAGCCACTGGCCCTATAATGTTAAGAACTTCAAACGGACCGATATATCGAGGGCTAAGCTTGCCCCTCTTGCCAAATCACATTACCTCTTTCATTGGTGACACCTTTAACAACACTTGTTCATCAGCCTGAAATGCCATGTCCCTTACCTTGTGATCTGCATACTCTTTCTTCTTGCTTTGGGCTACTAACAACTTGGTTTGAATACCTCTCACCTTTTCCTGAGCTTTCTTCACTAAGTCAATACCTTTTCCTGAGTTGTTTTCACTAAGTTAATGTCCAATGGTCTCACATCGCCTGCCTCAAACCACCCTATGAGTGATCTACATCCCCTCCCATAAAGTGCCTCGAATGGTGCCATGTAAATACTTGAGTGATAGTTGTTGTTGTATGAGAATTCCCACAATGGTAAGAACTGATCCCAATGGCCCCCGAAATCAACCATACATGCTCTAAACATATCCTTTAACACCTAAATTGTCCTCTTCGACTGACCGTCTGTTTGAGGATGAAAAATCATGCTGAAAGTGAGTTTGGTGCCCAACTCTTCGTGCAACTTGCCCCAGAACTTGGAAGTAAATTACCTACCTCTATCAGAAATGATGGAGAGTGGCACCCCATGCAATCTCATAATTTCCCTCACATAAATCTTGGCCAACTACTGGGAGTTGCGATCCATCTTGACCAGAATGAAATGAGCCGACTTGGTCAGCCTGTCCACGATGACCCAAATGGAGTCATACTTTTCCAAGGTCTTAGGAAGACCCACCAAAAAATCTATGGCTATCCTTTCCCACTTCCACTCAGGAATGGGTATCCTTTGAATCAATCCTACAGGTATCTGGTGCTCATACTTAACCTGCTGACAATTTTGACACTTAGACACATATTCAGTTATTTCCCTCTTCATCCCAGGACACCAATAAAGTCGCCTCAAGTTCTAATACATTTTGGTTACGCCCGGATGAATTGTGTACCGTCAGCCATGAGCTTCTAAAAACACATTTTGTATCAAATCATCAACCCGAGGGACACAAATCCACCCTCTGAAGCTTAACACCGCACCAGCATCCAGTGTGACATCTTGAGCCTCCCCGGACATCACTTTATTCTGAAGCTTGTTCAATTGTGCATCCTGAAACAGTTTGGCTTTGATTTTCATCAAAAATGTGGGTTTAATCTCAACACTGGACAATACCCCACCCAGTTCTAAAATGCCCATTTGCATGAACTGGGATTCTAGAGCCCGAATTTCCCTAGCCAAGGGTTGTTTGGATACCCCCAAATAAGCCAAACTGCCCATGCTAACCGTTTTCCAGCTCAATGCATCTATCACCACATTAGACTTACCCGAGTGATATTGGATGGTCACATCATAATCCTTCAATAGTTCCATCCACCTCCTCTGTCTCAGATTCAAGTCTTTTTGTGTAAACACATGTTGCAGGCTGCTGATAATGCTCAAGTAACACTCTCCATACAGATGTGAAAGCGATCATTAAGTAAAACAAAAATTTTAATTCCCGATGGGAGTCGGGGTCGATCACACAGAGAAATGGTAGAGTAGCCTAAGGGATTATCGCATATCAAATCACCAATAGAGTCAATATTCAAACAACAATAAAAGTAAATTAGGGGGAAAATAGGAGAACTGGGAAATCTATCACAATTTGCAATTCAAGCAAAAACGTAAAGTAAAACATGAGTTTGTATCAAGAGAGAGGATGACTAGGGGTATGCTTTCGATGGGACTCAAATACGAGTCAAGGTACTTGCTCAATAACATAAATTCTCACTGAACAACATGAGTAGCATTGGTTTTAGGCATGAATGTTAATCTTTGGATCTCACAAATATTTATACAATGGTCTTTATTCAAGCACCATGGTTTTATCATCAACCAACCAATATAGGCTTGGAGAAGTCACACTATCTCTAGCTTAGACTCTTAAATGGGTATTTCCGACAAATTGAGCTATTTCTAGCCTCAATCTAATTGGAATCCCATGTACCACTAGTGAATTCTCATCCAAAATAAGTTAAAGCCAAAAATAGGTCATATAAAATGGGAAATGAACAACGTTGAAGTGGGGTACAGACAATGAATATATGAAATTATCATGATGGACAACCTAGACCCATGCCATTCATGGTATTAATTTTAAAGTTAGGTTTGAAAAAGGCTTAATACATAATTTGTTCATTCAACTTGTCAAGATATTTATTTAGATATTTGAACTAAGCCTTGTGTCTCATGAACACCTCAACTCTTAATAAAGTGTTTTAGTTAGACACTTTAAACTTAGATTTTGAAAAAACAACTGTGTGGGCTTCATTAATCTATTAAATAGTTTAATCACATAAAATATGTCATCCTTTGTAATTATACTCATCAATCTCAAGTAAGAAATGTCTAGGGTTATACGATTTATTGAGGCAAATATGTATCATCAAGAAAGACCCATACCCATTAATCAATTACCCATCATACACATACCCCTAGAGAAGGAGACTTAGCCACTCATGCTAAAGGAATAAGAAGCAATACCAAATGGGTAATTCAAATTCCCTTTCATTAATGGAAGAAGTTTCCAATATGAAGCTCAATTTACAAATCCAAGGTTGAAGATGGAGAGAATTGAATGAAACCCTCTATCTTGCCTTGGGAGAGAAAACTTGTTCAACAATATTTCAAAAACTAAAAACTACTCAAATAACTATCAAAAACTATACCTAAATTGGATTTTAGAAGGTTCCCAAATTGTCACATAACAGTGTACAAGAATGCCCCTCAAGAGTTGTACACCGCGACGTGTGTTTCAAATGTCTTGTTGTGTGCATTGCACAACTTTGCCTTAGCAGACTAGTGAATCTAGATGATCTTCGGGTGTTGTGCAATGTAGGGTGCAGACAACACCAGGCAGAGTGCGCGTCACACGGTAGCCGCACCCCTTAGCAAAATCTTTTTTTTTCTTCTGAGCTTTATGCAGAGGAAGGTGCGGACCGCACCAAGAATTGTGTGTGTTGCACAGCGACTGCACCTCTTGGCAAAATTTTTATCTCTCTTGATCACTTCACACTTCAACTCCTTTTGAGCTCTTTTGGGTCCAATTCCTTGTTTTCTACTTTTGACCAAGAGTACCTACATTCACCTTAATAAAGACCATAAGAACCTCTAAATATTTTCAAAACATAGCAATAATTCATTATTAAAGGCTTAATAAGTTGGTAGATTACCAACTTATCAGCTGCAGTGGTCCGTGAACACATTACTCTTAACACCATAAAGGAAGTGTCTCCAGATCTAGAGTGCAAGAACCACCACTACCAACTCTAAATCATGGGTTGGGTAATTCTTCTCATGGGGCTTCAATTGCCTTGAAGCATATGCTATAACATTCTTGTCCTATATCAACACAGCACCCAAACTCGAATGTGAAGCATCACAAAACATGATGAAATACTTACCTTCAATCGCCAATGATAGGATAGGAGTTGTATTCAGGAGTGTCTTGAGCTTTTGGAAGCTCTCCTCACACTTGTCAGACCACACAAACGGTAGCTCTTTCTGAGTCAACCTTGTCAAGTGAGTAGCAATGGAAGCAAAGTTCTTGACAAACCTGCGATAATATCCTGCAAGTCCCACAAAAATCCACACCTCAGTCACAGTGCTAGGCCAGACCCAACTCTTAACTGCCTCAATCTTTTGGGGATCCACCATCACCCCTTTTTTGAAAACTACATGCCTTAAGGAGGCAACTGAAGATAACAAAAATTCATACTTTGAAAACTTGGCATATAATTTCTGGTGCCTCAATATCCCCAGAATAATGCAAAGATATTCTGCATGCTCCTCCTTACTCTTGGAGTAAATCAGAATATCATCTCTAAACATAATTATGAAGGAATCCATAAACAACTTGAAGACACCATTTATCAAACTTATGATAGTCGCCGGCTTATTTGTCAACCCAAACAACATTAACAGGAACTCATAGTGCCCATACCCAGTCCAGAATGTCGTCTTAGGTATATCCTAAGGCCTAATCTTTAATTGATGGTACCCTGACCTTAAGTAAATTTTTGAAAACATAAGAGCACCTTACAACAGATTAAAAAGGTAATCTATGCAGGGTAAGGGATACTTATTTCGTATGGTGACTGATAATGCTCAAATGTACTCTCATAAAAGGAGGTATCGGTGATCCTTAAATAAAAACACATTTATAGTACCCGACGGGTGTTGGGGTCAATCCCACAGGGAATTAGAGCTTAGCCAAAGCGATTGTGGAACAGACTTCATGCGAGAATAGATTGCTCAATAACAAATAATGTAAAAAATGGGGAATCAGGAATCTGTCACAATTTTAATTCCAAACAAAGCAATAAGTAAAAAGTGCAGGTGTAAACAATAGAGAGAGGATGACTAGGGATGTGCTTTCGATGGGTCCTGAATACGGGTCAAGGTACTTGCTAAATTGCATAAATTCCTACTAAATGATATAGAAGCATTGGTTTTAGGAATGCTTATTAATCTCTCGATCAAACAGACATATATCCAATGGTTTATATTCAAACACCATTGCTTAGGCAAATAACCAACCAACATATGCTTGGGGAGGTCACACTATTTCAAGCTTCGACCTTTAAATGGGTGTTTCCGGTGATTTGAGCTATTTCTAGCCTCAATCTAGGTGGAATCCCAAGTACCCACTAGCAATTTTACATCCAAAATTATAAACTTCTTTCTCAAGCAAGAATACAACCAAGTAAGGTAAATCAATGTTTGCAACCATCAATTTTAGAGTTGAAATATGGTGAAATCACTAGACCCATATCATATTAGCAATTATAAACACAAATAGGCAAGACTCATACCTTTTTATCAAATACCCATCATCTATACATCCCTAGACAAGGAAACTTAGCCACTCATTCTAAAGGAAAAACAAAGTATACCCATAGAAATTTAAATTCCTTATCATAAATTGTAGCAAGAATCCAATATTCAAGCTCAAATTTACAAGACCAAGGTTAAATATTGAGAGAATGGATTGAAACCCTCTTTTTTGCCTTGGGAGAGAAACTTGCTTCAAAGGTGAAAAAGTATTCAAAAACTAGACTGAACTATCTAAAATTGTGCCTGAATTGGGATTAGGAACATTCCCAAAATGTCATACAAAGTTGGATAAAAATGCCCTTCGAGGGCTGTACAACGCGATGTGCGGTTGGCACATCATGAAGTGCTTGTCGCACAACACTCTTCAGTGGTCCATTGACTTGAGCCGACTTAGGAGCTTCATGCAAAGTGGAGTGCAGTTTGCACTAGGCAGTGTGTGCATCACACAGTGACCACACCCCTTAATAGATTATTCAGCCAATGCATGAGCCTTGTGTGGTGGGAGGTGCGGACCGCACCTCATGTTATGTGTGTTGCACGAGGTCCGCACCTCTCGGCAGAAACTCCATCTTGTTCAATCCTTCACACTTGAACTCCTTTTTAGCTCTTTTGGATCCAATTCCTTATTTTCCATCTTCGGACAAAAGTACCTGCATTCATGTCAATAAAGTCCATAAGAACCTCTAAATCTTATCAAAACATAGCAATAGTTCATGAATAAAGGATAAATGAGTTGGTAGATTACTGACTCATCAAACCCCCAAACTTGAATTATTGCTTGTCCTCAAGAAAGATACTCACAAGGTAAGGAATGAATTATGCTCTAAAACTCAATCAAGGCATCAAAGACTACTCTATTCTAAAAACTAAGAAAATAATAAACAAAAAGACTCTAACAAAAGACTCAACTATTATGCTCATCTCAATTTGAACCAACACATTATCAAAGAAATAGATCATTTCAAAACCTTTTCAAAAGGACTTCATTTCTCATTAAAAATCAAGGGAATTATGTCATACAAATCTTATCAAGTCATTGGCATGGACCATCAAGGGTTGCCTCAAGATTCGCCAAACAACTTGTCTCATTCATTTCTCTCAACAGAAATAGAGACTTTATGTTTCAATTTGAGTGCATGATGCCACTCACCACAATAGAGAATCCCACTCATAATCATGCAATTAACAAAACAAAGGAATTATAAGAGAACCAAGAAGACTCTCACTCTCTCAAGGAAGTTCAAGTGCACACATGTCCAACCATAGGATTGCCCTTCATGTAGATCGCCACTAATTTAGGGTGATCAAGCTTGAAATCACTAAAGACTTGCGAGTTACGATGTAGGCTAGGGATAAGGTGTGGATTTCACTTGGCTCGAGTGACTACACCTCCCTAATTCTCTTTCTCATTAGTTTTAACACCACTGACATTTATGAATTTTTGACTTCACCTTATTTCTCCCTCTTACAACCCAAGCTTCTCCTTTTCAATCACGATCATTCAAGACTCCTTATATCGCCTTCATTTGGTAGCACCAATACTTTCTTTTAATTTTTCTCATTGGATTAAACTTTTTGGAGCAATTTTTAATTCAAACTTAAGGTGCTACCTTGCACTTAGAGTGCATCCTCTTTCTTATCCTGATTAATCGCATACACCCCCAAACTTAGACACTTGATTATGTTGTCTTTCTATTTGCCCCCAAACTTAGGCTTTTAGCTTACTTTTCATTTTCAATAAATTAGGGAGGACGGGTGCAAAACAGAGGTTTCAAAAAAGGTCAAGGTGTTAAACAAGGTGCCAAGGAATGGTCACAAGCTCAAAGGGGTTCACTAGGATCGATGTCGAGGGAAGGCATTTGGGTGAAGTGACTATCAAAAAGGGCCTAAGATCATTTTCCAAGCTCGGACACACCTAGAATTTTGCCTTGAATCATAATTGGGGAAAGTTCTAAACATGCACAAGAATCAAGGTAAAGCCTCACCATACAAGGCATCATGCCACAAGACTTCTTTCATTAGTCTCAAGATCAATTGGGATAAATGACTTTTGACAAGCTATTCTGAGTTTATTAGACTTATTTGCGAATCGATCAAGCCAAAGCAAGAGTGTGCAAGTCATGACAAGAGAATGCTTTCCTCAAAATTTCATTTTCCCTCTTTCCTTTCTTTTTCAAAAATGTCCTGCCAAGAAAAAAAAATTGGTGGGTCCATTTCGTGACAAGCACACTACGGACTCAAAGTAAACTAAACTTAGAATTTTCCCTTAAGAAAGTCGCCTCTCAATCTATCATAGGGAAACACCAACCCTATTTGATATAAAAACAAAAGAAAAGAAAAAGAAATTCTCCTTGGGAAAGAACCATGGTATTAAGAAAACCCTCGTAGTTTATTGCTAAACTACTATTAACAAGGCGATAACCAAATTGTGCGTTCATAAATCATTTGAAAAAATGGCCTCAACGTAGAACCTTAGCGCATTTGCAAGGCATGGGTAGAAAGACAATGGCATCATGTAAGACTAACCCGGCACACAACCAAGAATAAAAAAATAAGCCCAGGGAGGGAATTATTAAGCTCAAAAACAAAATAGAAAGGCTCGAAAAGGGTAATATCATCACAATCATCCAACATGCCCGACAAGGGCCAAATCAAATCTAGAAAGGAAAGGAAACTAGAAATGTCAACAAGGCCTAACAAAGACAAAAAAAATATCTCAAGCCCAACACGGGCACCCAAATCAATCAGATAGCACCACCTCCCCACAAAAAAAGAAGCATTGCCCTCAATGCTTTAAGATCAGATAAGGAGAGAAGGGTGCAACTCCCTGGAGGATTATGCCTCATCAATATCAACTGCTGCTTTATCAAATGCGGCATCTCTACTATGACCTGCACCACCCTTTTGAGAGTGTGTTGTCATTGTGGAGTCCCTGAGAACCTGCTGGAACACTGGGTTCTCATCATTATCTATCTCCACATACTCAGCACTAGGAAGTTCAGACGCATCCTCTGCATAAGTTGCAAGCAAATCATCCATAGGCCCATAATTCTGATGAGGCTGAGGCAAATTCCTCAAATCTACTTCCTCAACTGGAGTTTTTCCTTTCGCTTTCGCTACATCCTTCTTGAGATCCTTCACCGCATCCTTAACAGTGTCCACCCTTTTGCAAAGTTTAGTGATACTTTCAACTACCCCTTGTATGGCTTTATTGATAGCTCTTTGTATCATACCAGGCAACTTCATAGTCAATTTATTCAGCTACCTCTCATGATCATAGGTTTTTTCCACCATATCTTAGAGGTCACTCTTGGTCAAAGGTCTTCTAAGTGCAGTAGGTGCAGGGGTATGTGTCTCTGAAGCAGCCCAAGAGGGAGGAGAAACCTGTGTTTCAGCATCTGAGTCATCAACCTCAACTTCCACTGATGTTTCTACTCTGCGCCTTTTGAAGTGGGGGGCATCCCTGTCAATTTTCTTATCAAGATCCAGCATACTAGTGCCAAGAGTAGGAGTGTCACAGCTGAAGAAAAGAATGTCCGCATTGGCACACAGTTTTTCAATGAGAACAGGGAAGGGGAATGTATCACCACCCCTACGAGCCTTCCTCTTGATCACCAAGGACACAATCTCACCAAATTTGATATGGTCCCCCACCATGATTGAGGCTATCAGAATGGCCACATCATGGGTGACCTTTTGGTCATTCTGAGAAGGTAAGAAGTGAGAGTGAACAAAATCATACTAAAGGTTGGCCTCAAAGTACAGGGACAGTCACGGTATATCACCCGCTATAGTGGCCCAAAGTGGTGTGTAAGGAGCAATTATAGGAGCAACCCACTCAAGAGGTTTGTGTTTGACAGTTAGATTGGCCATGAGTTTAGGTGCTGGCTCAATTGGGGTGCTCTAATAGATGACATTAATTACATTTGGAGTGATCCGAATTCCTTGCCTTGAACTATTACTGATTCCAAAGCAGGGAAAGTTTCTGGCCCCCTTTTATAGCCCTAGCATCTTGTGTGGCTTGATATAACGCAAAGAACTCTCAGACAATCTCCTTGTAATAGTTCCTGAGCACCTCCTGAAATGGTTGCCACTGTCGGTTGGCAAACTACTTGGGGATGTTGGGCAGGTTATCCCCACTGCATCCATGTTGAAGGCCTTCTCCATATTGAAGGACCAACCACTGTCACGATCATAGATGGCCCATATACCTTCCACCCTAAACCAAATCCTCTCCTTCTCTTAAATCTTGGAACGAGAAGATGTTGTGGATTTCTTCTTTCCCTTTGGATTCGAATTGGAGGAGGAGGGAGCTATTGGCCTTCTCGAACTCCTTTTGGTGTTGCCCATCCTAAAAGACATGCTTTTCATATAGAGATTGTGAGACCAAAAACAAAAGCAAAATCTTTTTGTGTTTTCGACATAAGTATAAGAAAAAGACTAAAACGAAGTTAACAAACTAATAAAAATCGGAATGCAAAGAAGGAGAAAAACAAAGTAGGTGACTGATGGCTCGTGCGGACCACGTGTGAACTGCACTAGATAGAATGCGCAGTGCACGTGCCTTCGCACAAGCTAACAGACACCTTCAATGATTTCTGCTTTGAGGTGCGAAGTTGGTGCGGACCGCACCAATCAAGGTGCGTGTCGCACCATACTTCACCTCTCATAATAGTGACTGGCAACAATTGTTTTAGCAGGTGCGGTGCCTTATGCGTTTCACACATCAAGATCCATGCACCATATGCAAAATGCACCAGAACCTAATTAGAATTTTTGGTTCCTTGTGTTCCTATGAATTACACATGTGATTCATGGAGCAAGATTTGCAGGAAGCACTTGGACCCAAGCAGTAAACCAACAATTTTTAAACATTTGGGGGGAAAACAAAACACGACCACAATTTTATCCAGGTACTCAGACTTCCCCAGATTTTATTATCATTATAACAAACAAAAGAAGAACTCAACGATGTCCCTTAAGAAGGACGTTACTCCGTCTATCATCGGGAACATCAAGCTTCAATTGTAACAATTAGGCACCAACAATTTCTACCTCCCTGCACAAGATCATATACCCAACACAATAATCAACAAAGAACATGGGCACAACAATAGTAGCCAATTTCATCCCCACAAAATAATTCTTCAACCAAAACTTATGAAAAACGATGATTTGCCCTTAAGAATGATGTCACTCAATCTATCATAGGGCCAAATCATGCATCAATCACAAGTGGGTTACTCTGACTTCACCCCAAGCACAGATTTTTAAGGGTTAAAACTACTACAATCAACATGCATTATTATAACATCAAGTTCTACCAAGTTGATCCTTAGCACAATCCATAACATAATTCAAAATTAGGAACCCAAAAATTTCGAATCTCACCCAAAATCAACATGGCAATTTTAATGAGCATGCTTCACAATATGAGTTCCTAATAAACATAAAAATATGTATTTAACATTGGAGAACTTACCACAAGTGAAGATTAAATGAGGATAAGCAAAAATTGAAGGTTTTGGAGAGTAACAATGATGACCCAACAACCTTGCCCAAAGAAACAACGATGGCGGCACTAGGTGGAGTGGCGGTAGAGATTGGGTGAGAGGAGGAGAAAAGTTTAGGGAAGTTTGAGGGATTTATGGGAGGTTTTCAGAGAGAATTTGAGAAGTTGTAGGAGAGAATATGGAGAGAAAGATTAGGGTTGCAGAATAAAAAGGGAAAATAAGAAGAATATTTGGCCGGGTTGGGTCAGTCAATGGGTTAGGTTAATTAAAAATTGAAATTTACCTTGATGCACCGTGATGTACGGTTTGCATAAGCCCTTGTGCAAACCACATATAATTTTGCACCTTTCATTTCCATTCCCTAAACTTGGCCAGCTTTCTATTTTATCATGTGATGGAAGTGCAATATGCACTTGGGCTCGTGCAGACTATACAGCCCAGCGCACATCGCCTCCAATTTCAACATTTTTCTCCCAGGCTTCTACTTTGGCCTGCATTAGGCCGTGCAATGTTCACAATGGCTTGTGTGAACTGCATGGTCCTCCGCACGTCTCTTTTTCCCTGTTTTTCCACTTGTTCATTCCTCTGCTCCTTGCATTCCTAAAATAAACCAAAAATAATAAAATAACCAAAAATAAAATAAAAACACTTGGGTTGCATCCCATAAGCGCTTGATTTTATGTCGCGGATCAATTATAGTACCTCACCTTAGTCATTGTCGGGTAGCATGCTAATCCGCTTGGCGTGGCCCCATCCTAAGAAGGGTAATTGCTTCTTCAACATACTCAAAACATCATCATGTTGCTGACTTGGGGCATCTTGCCCATTTCACACTCCTCATGGGCATGATCAAGCTTTCCCTCAACAACAATCACCTAGATTATCCTCAATTCATCTGGGGGCTTTGTGGTTTGGCACACATTGAATGTCACTGCCTCACTTCTGACGTAGAATTTAAATTCACTGAGTTCAACATCTACAAGTGTTCTCTCTGTGGCTAATAGTGGTCACCCCAAGATGATGGGCACCTCAATTCTACTTCACAATCTAAATCATGAAGTACACCAGGAGAATAAACTTGTCGACCTTCATCAATACATCAAAGAGGATCTCTACCAGGCGCTTAATGGACCGGTCAACCATTAGTAGATGCATGGATGTGGGTTTGGGCATACCCAATCCTAACTTGTTAAATATTGCTAGGGGCATCAAGTTTATGCTTGCCCCTAAATCACACAAGGCTTTACGGAACACAAATAACCCAATAGTACACTGTATGGTCAATGCACCCATATCATCCCATTTTGTAGCTACATTACTCGTCATCACAGCGCTACAGTTGTGTGAAATCTCAATGGTGTCCACATCAACAATATTCTTCTTGTTGAGCAAATCTTTCATAAACTTGGCATACCCTGGCATTTGTGTTAAGGCTTCAACTAAAGGAATATTTATTGAAAGCTTGTTGAACATGTCAACAAAATTATTAAATTTGTGCTCTTCCTTCTTCTTGTTTAACCTTTGAGAGTATGGAGGAGGTCCCTTGGGTAGTGTGGTTGGCACACTTTTCACAATGGGAGGGTCCTCCTAAACATCAATAGAAACTTGGGGAGGAGATTCAGCCTCCTCCCTCTCATCATCAATATCAACATTCACTAAAACATTGGGTGCACCAAGCTTCACCCCAACTTCCAGCTCCACATCTGTTTTATCACACGACTTCTCAACGGCTTCAACAAGAGATTTCTTTTTTACAACAACCAGCTCCACAATGGTCTCTCTCACTACACCACTTGTTCTTCCACTTCTAGTAACAATGGCCATGACATGAGCATCATTTTTAGGATTGGCCATGGTGTCACTAGGAAGTGTTCCCTTTATCCTTGGGTTCATTTGAGTGGATAGATGATTTATTTGGGCCTCAAGATGCTTGATTAAGGCTGAATGAGAGCTCATAATTTGATGAAGTGTTGAAACGTTTCTTTTAAGCTCACCAACCCCGGTGTTCATCGAGTCTACTTTCTTCAAAACCAAGGACAATATGTCCTCTACCTTAGAATGACCGGGATTGCTTGTGGTGGGTTGGTATAAGGAATCCGATTTGTTTGGAGGTACATATGGGTTTGAGCTCCGGTGATTGAATCTATTACCATCTTTGTCATGATCTTTCTAATTCCCATCTCATTCCTTATCCTTGTTCCAACCTTGATTCTCATCCCTCAAGCAATAATACCAAGGAAAAGAACACGTTGTTACATAGCAAACCTTCCTATCCACGATGGTCATAAGCTCATCATCACTGGCCTTCATCTCCAATGTACTCACAATATTTACGGTCTTAGCACCACCACCTTCCATCATGTTCTTGGCCAGCAAGTCTATATGCATCATCATTTTTGCCATAGTCTCATCCCTCCCTTCATCCTTCCTCCTCATCTCATTTATTAAGATGGATGTGGTAACTCCCGATGTAAGGATATCAGCCTCCCTTTTGTGCCAAGCTTGGTTAGTCTTGGTCATTCTCTCTAGAAAGGTCGAAGCAAGAGGAAATTGTAGATCCATGAAGGTACCACCTCCAAGATTGTTGGTGACAGACTTATACATCGAGTTCAAGGATCTAAAGAATCTTTGTAGCAATACATTGTCCGGCAGTCCATGGTTAGGGCACAACACAAGCTTCTTCTTGAATCTCACCCATACATCATGCAAGGGCTCATCGGGAAGTTGGCAAAAGTTGGTAATTTCATCCCTCAACTGCATCATTCGTGATGAAGGGAAGAATCTAGTAGTGAAAGCATTTATAAACTAATTCCAAGAGGTTATTGACCCATCCAACAATTCCTCCAACCAAGTCGTGGCTTCCCCCATTAGAAAGAAGGGGAATAGGCAAAGTCGGGTGGATTCTTTGGAGATATTTTGGAATATGAATGGTTGACATATCTCCACAAAATTGCGTATGTGCCTATTAGCATCTTCGTGGGCTGCTCCTCCAAACATCCCCTTCATTTGAATTAGATGGAGCATTGTGCTAATAACGTGGAACACCGTATTTCCAACCGTTGGGATAGGCCAATTGCACCTACTCCCACTTGAGGCACGGGTGCATTGGCCTCGTTCATGAACCCATCAAGACTTTTGTTGACACTCTTATTTTTTCCTACTTCACTCATGGGCTACCTGTGCAAGGGAAAAAAATAAAAAACCAAAATAAAAAGAACAATCATTTGACAAAGTGATCTCAATTCACAATCAAAAAGGCTAATCAACTTAATTTCCCCGGCAACGGCGCCATTTTTGTTAACGATCAAATGTACTCTCCTATAAGGAGGTATTGACAATCGTTAGAGCAAAATATATTTATAGTACCTGATGGGCATCGGGGTCGATCCCACAGGGAATTGGAGCTTAGCCTTAGCGATTGTAGAATAGACTTCACACGAGAGTAGATTGCTCAACAACAAATAATGTCAAAAAAGGGGAAATTGGGAATCTGTCACAATTCGAATTCCAAAAAATGTAATAAGTAAAAAGTGCAAGGTGTAAACAATAGAGGGAGCATGACCAAGGATGTGCTTCCAATGGGTCCTAAATTCGGGTCAAGGTACTTGCTTAATTGCGTAAATTCCTACTAAATGATCTAGATAGCATTGGTTTTAGGCATGATTATTAATCACTCGATCAAACAAACATATATCCAATGCTTTTTATTCAAACACCATTTCTTAGGCAAATAACCAACCAACATATGCTTGGGGAGGTCACACTATTTCTAGCTTAGACCCTTAAATGGGTGTTTCTGGCGATTTCAGCTATTTCTAGCCTCAATCTAGTTGGAATCTCAAGTACCCACTATCAATTTCACATCCAAAAATATAAACTTCTTTCTCAACAAAGAATACAACCAAATAAGGTAAATCAATGCTTGCAACCATCAATTTTAGAGTTGAAATATGGTGAAATCACTTGACTCATATCATATTAGCAACTATAAATACAAATAAGCAAGACCCATACCCTTTTATCAAATACCCATCATCTACACATCCCTAGATAAGAATACTTAGCCCCTCATGCTAAAGGAAAAAGAAAGTATACCCATAGGGAAATTCAAATTCCTTTTCATAATTGTAGCAAGAATCCAATATCCAAGCTCAAATTTACAAGCCCAAGGTTGAAGATTGAGAGAATGGATTGAAACCCTCTTTCTTGCCTTGGGAGAGAAACTTGATTCAAAGGTAAAAAATACTCAAAAACTAAATTGAACTATCTAAAATTGTGCCTGAATTGGGTTTAGGAACATTCCCAAAACATCACACAAAGTTGGACAAAAATGCCCTTCAGGGGCTGTACGATGCGACGTGTGGTTTGCACGTCGTGAAGTGTGCATCGCACGTCACTCTTTAGCGGTCCAGTGACTTGACCAACCTGGGAGCTTCATGCAAAGTGATGTGCAATTTGCACCAGGCAGTGTGCACATTGTACAGCAACTACACCCCTTAACAAATTCTTCAGCCAATGCATAAGCCTTGTGCGGTGGAAGGTCCAGACCGCACCTTATGTTATGCATGTTGCACGAGGTCTACACCTCACGACAGAATCTCCATCTTGTTCAATCCTTCACACTTCAACTCCTTTTCAGCTCTTTTGGGTCTAATTCCTTGTTTTCCATCTTCGGACAAAAGTACCTGCATTAATGTCAATAAAGTCCATAAAAACCTCTAAATATTATCAAAATATAGCAATAATTCATGAATACAGGCTAAATGAGTTGGTAGATTACTGACTAATTAGTGACCTTGTTCAGTTGCCTGTAGCCTATACATATCCTCATACTACCATCCTTCTTCTTCACGAACAATATTGGAGCACCCCAAGGTGAAGCACTGGAATAAATAAATCCCTTATCTAAAGGTTCTAAAGCTGAGTCTTAAGTTCCCTCAACTCTGTCAGAGCTATACGATAAGGAGGAATAGAGATTGGGTGAGTGCCCTGCTCCAAATCTATGCAAAATTCAATATCCCTATCAGGAGGCATGCCAGGCAAATTCGCTGACAACACCTCCTGAAATTCAGAAACCACCAGAACTGAATCAATCAAAAAGGACTCCACACTAACATCCCAAAAATGATCCAAGAAGGCTGAACAACCTTTCCCCACCAACTTCCTAGCTCAGAAACCAAAAGATATAATCTTAGTCAGCTTAGGCCTATACACACCTTCCCACTCTAGTCTATTCTTACCCGGAATCTCTAGAGTTACTATCTTAAAATTACAATTTAACACAGCATGATACGGAGACAGCCATGTCATACCCAAAATAACACCAAAATCCAGCATATCTAGAATAACCAAATCTACCCAAGTCTGCAACCCCATAAACACCACAGAATAAGTATGATACACATGGGTTACTACCACCAAATCCCGGACCGGGTAGAAACATGAATGGGGGAATCAAGGACACCACAAACCAAATCCAGACCCAAAACAAGTCTTATAGATACATACGAATATGTGGACCCTGGATAAAATAACCGGTCACAGACTAGAATTGTATCTGTTATCACAGCATCCGATGCCTCGGCCTCAGATTTCCCAGGGAAGGCATAACAATAGGCCCAGTCCTCTATCCGAGAAACCTCTTTGGCTAGTTGCGCTACTCCTCTTCCTGCACCACCATTCTCTCTGTTCCCACGACCTCCGTAAAAGTTACCTCGCCTACCTTATGGATGACCCCTGTCATTGCCACCTCTACCTACCGGAACCACAGCCTTAGTCTGTTGCTAAGTCTAACTTCATGCCTGCGTATGAGGGCATTCCCTATTGAAGTAACCCGGATCACTATAATGAAAACATCTATGGTCAAGAGAAGGCCTGCCGGTAGAAGTACAAGAAGCCCTCTAGCCTCTAGGAGCTAAAACTGTTGTCTGGCTCCTGGACGACCACCTGCAGAAGCTGGCAAGGCTGACTGAATTGAACAGGCCAAATAAACCTGTTGACTGTGACCCCTGGAGTAATAACCACTAAAGCTACCCTTATTCCGGGACTTCTTAGCTAATACCTTAGCTTGATCAACATGTCTAACCCTCTCTAGTTTCTTCACATAGTCGGTCACCTCATTAAGCTCGTCCCTGCCGAGCTCATATGAATAGAGAAAACCTACCACTAAGTATTCAGACCCTTAACATATAGACAAATTCGCTCATCCTCAGTACCCAGAAATTGAGTAGCATAACGTGATAAGGTATGAAACTTATCCTCATAGGCTAAAACAGACATATTACCCTTCTCAAGGGCCAGAAACTCGTCCTTCTTGTGATCTCTCAAAGTGTGAGCCACATATTTCTCCAAAAACAGGGCATGGAACTGAGCCCAAGTCATCAGAGCAAAACTGAAGATCGACACTCGACATGAGCCCTCCACCATTACTTGGAATCACCCTATAGCTAAAAAGTAACAAACTCTACCCAATGCTGCTACACAATGCCCAACCTATGCAACCTCTCATAGCAGTCCAGAATAAACTCAAAGGCATCCTCCTTCTCTGTACCATGAAATATCAGAGGTTTCAGTTTCAAGAACTTGGTCAGCAGCTCATGCTCGGTCCCAGTCTAGCATCGGACGGAAGAAAACATCAGTACCTGACGTTGCATCTATCCTGGGGGCTGCTACAACAGCTTGATGAGCACCCGAAACCTGATTTTTTGTCCAAGTAGGGGTGGCTCTACTACCTACTATCCCACTCAGAAAATCCAATACCTATTGTATGACCTCGGATGATATAGAGGGAAGGCATTCATGTCTGACCAGTGTCACCTTCTCCTGCTCCCTGCGAGTGGCACCCACCTAAAAACCTAAGATGGAAAAACAAATTAACCACTTAACACTTAGAAAAACTAGCACCACAAAACCAGTTGCATTAAATAAAACTAGCGTTCATAACTGACATAGTTAACAACTAATATCCTGTGGAAAACACCCCTACAATTTGAAAGTCGTGTACCAAAACATCTATATTTGTCTAGAGTGCGGGGATAAAACCCCAAAAATAACAAGTTCTGAGTCCGAAAAAATGGACTAGAAGTTAACTAGATGAAACCATGGTATCCCAAAACAAGCAGTTGGCCTTTGGATTCTAGAAACATCAGGACTACAACTGCGGTCGCATAGCAGTCGCTGGAATATGTCATGTACTCACAAAAGGAAAGAAAGTGCAGTATCAATACACAAAACCACAGTGTACTGGCAGGATCATCGGCCAGCTCCAATAAACAAAATATGAATAATAAACTAAAGCTGAGTAACGCAGGACAAAACATATAAAAACAAGCTAGCAATATAACCCAGACTATCAGTCCCCACACCGAACATGCCAACTACCTGAAACATATCCAACAACCACAAAAACATTGACATATGCAAACAACCACCCCCTTTACAAGTAACCCGAACCCACCAAAGATTCCTAGCACAACACCTATAGTGTCTAACATGCAATCCCAGTCTACACAAGGACTAACCCCATATTTTTATACACTATCCGGCCACTTAGGGGTCAATATGCAATAATTATATTTCAAGAAACAACCTGGCCCACTCATAGAACCATCAACAGAACACAATCAAACAAGTATAGTCAAACACATACCAAGCCTGGCACATGCGCCAACTATTATAGAACATGTACCATGCATGGTACCCGAGCCAATAATTATAGAACCTGTACCAGGTGTGGTACCCAAGCTGACTGATATATGTATCCCATACCAAGCGTGGTACTCGAGCCAACTAAATGTCACACATAATCCAACAATTAACAATAATGAACACAACCACACTTGTAAATAAGACAAGTTTATTTCACATGATTGACAACTGGATATACTAGACATTCATTAATTCATTCCCTAAACTATGCAATGTGCAGACAATACTAAGAAACAGTTACAATGTACACATATCGCACATGAGAAACAACAACTACCACCTAACTCAAATTAGCATGAAAGCTCTACTGGACCGAAGCCTTCCCATTTCCCAAAGCTTTCACTTGCCCTTGGTCTAAAACAATTACACAATATACTACAATAAGTCAATATGGCCTAATAATCCCCAGATTATACCCAAATCCTAATCCCCAGACCAAACCATAATCATTCCACCTATCCCAGGGCTTTCCCACCATTTATTTGCCTAGAACTACCTTTTTACGATTACAATTATAAACAAGACCCAAGAATTCTATGCCCTAGAATCCCCATTACACTGGATTTTACCTTCTTAGGTCAAGCCAAACCTTCCCCCAAGCCCATAACTATCGATTCTAAGGTTCGGTAATCAAAGTACTAAAGTAGGGGAATAAGATCCTTACCTTTACGATGAACTTTGGTGGAAAAATGAGTTGAAGTTTTCCAAATTGCCTCTGCCTTTTCCTAAAATATTCTTGAATAATTTTGATTTTTTTTTGGATTTTTTTTGCATTTACAGTGACCTACTCCACTATAGAGGTCCCCATTCTACTATAGCAGTGTTGCTATAGCAGAACCCCCATTCCCCCCCCCCTCCCTTCCCCCGCTATAGCGGTACTGACCGCCTTGACTTCTACTATAGCGGGAATTTCTCCACTATAGTGGTTGTCACCATGGTGCTGTGCCAACTACTATAGAGGGGTACATGGAACAGAACCTCTATAAATCCCTTAAAATTGTCTATTTTACAACACACTTCAAATTATGACATTCCAAACAAACCCTTTCATGTCAACTTTGATATCAGGAGTTCTACTCACTCGAATTCACTTTTGAAAAGTCCCCCAGACTCTTTAATGCCTTAGCTAATGGAAAAACTAGCTTGACCTTATACATTTTACCCAATCATTTTCCATATTGTCCTAGACCATACCTCTCTAAAAAATTATTCGAGATTAGCCTAGCCCAAATTTTCCAACTCTGAAACCCAGAAGTTTTCTAACTTGTTTCTTTACATGAAAAGCTTACCCATAATGATGAAATAGGTCATTACATTTGAAGATGCCAGATAGATATGCCTTTAATTTAGGGAAGAGGGTTGACATAGATCATGAAATCTTACATGGGATAAAAAGTCATGATTGTCATATTTTCATGAAATAATTACTTCCAATTTCTTTTAGTGGATTGCCTAAAAAAATATGTAAACCGATGACAGAGATTAGTTTATTCTTCAAAGAACTATGTTCCAGCACTGTAAGAGTAGAAAATCTTCTTCGGATTGACCAAAATATTGTTGTTATCACTAATAAGTTGGAGAAGATTCTTCCAGTTGGATTCTTTGATGTGATGGAACATCTTTTCATTCACCTTGTCAATGAAAACCTACTGGGGGGTCCAGTTCAAACTAGGTAGATGTATCCTTATGAGCGGTAAGCAATGATAATATGCTAACACATATCTATTTTTATAAATTACATAGCTAACGTATAATTTTGCAGGACCATTGGAAAAAGTAAAAGGGGTGTTAAGAACAAAAATAGGGTGGAAGGATCTATAGTTGAAGCATACCTTGCTAGAGAAATAACTCACTTTTGTTCTTATTATTTTGATGATCAAGTGTCATGTTTGAGAAATCTACCAAATCAACATCAAGACACTGAGAATGACCCTGATTTAGATCCATTATCAATCTTCAATCAACAAGGTAAGCATGCAAAAAAGCTTAACCATTGCTTGCTTACCGAAAGGGAGAAAAAAATTGTGGCGTTACATGTCTTGATAAATTGCTCGGAAGTCCAACCCTTTTTAGAATAAGGATATTAAATACTTTACAACATATTTAATTGTGATTATCTTAAAAAAACTAACTTTTCATTTTGAATGGGAAGTTATATTCTGAGTAAATTTGGCCAAGATCAAGTGAATCCATCATTTACAATGTGGTATCGTAATTGGATAACTGTTATTATAATCACCTAATAAAATTAAAATCTACTCATCCTTTAACTAACACCGTATGTAACTTACAAACTATATATAGGTGCACCATTCACCACATGCAACCACATACTCTCAGTTGTTGAAAGATATCTCTTGGGGACCGATTGAAGTCCATACAATGTCTTAGTATACTGTAAATGGGTTTAAATTTTTCACCAAGGACTACTGAAAGCATCAAAAAACTAATAATAGTAGTGTTTGGGTTAAAGGTGATGATGGAAATCAAAATGGCAATGTTGATTATTTTGGCATCCTATAAGAGATTCTAGAGTTTGAGTATTCTGGTTGGCCAATAAAATGAATAGTACTTTTTTGATTCAAGTGGTTTGATCCAACCCCAAATATAGGCACAAGACAACTTAAGGAACATAACATCATTGAAGTTAAACACACTAGGTGTAATGACCCTCTAGGTCATTTCTCAATTTTCATGCATTTTCAGCATTTCAAACATTCCTACAGCGGCTACAAGTCATTTATGACTTGTCGGGACAGATGACTTGGTTCCTGGGCTATTCACTTGTATTTTAGAAGAGTTTCCTTGTTTTTGAACTCTTAAAGATGGAAGGGTTGAATTTGGTCAACATTCAGAGAAGACAGTCATAGATGGAACTTCTGTTAGCACTATTAGTTCCAAAACATTGACTTTGGTCTAGTCGGACCTTTGATTTGGTTCCCAAGGCTTCCAGACTCATTTTGGGCTATGGGGTTCCTTTTTGGTTAAAATTGGTTTTTGGGTGTGGGGACTACTTTTATTTTTAATAATCTCCATTGGGACTTTTATCAATTCCATTGAGTCTGAAATGTCATTTTTGATAGGGTAGCATGTCTAGTTTATGTTCACGGGGTTTTGAATGAATTTTGAGGGTGTAGTCCGAATTGTTTTGAAGTGGGGTTTGCAGATGATGTTGATGGTTCTGGTATGTAGGCGGTTGTGGTGTCTTGAACGCATCTGTAAAGCTGCCCCTGTGCTCTGGGTGCCATACCTATGACCTTGGGTGATATCGGCAAGGGGCTCCTCTAGCTCCTTTTCTCTTGCCCTACGGTGCCGCGCCTTCGGAGGGTCAACTAAACCTGTGCTAGCTGGTGACGTGGGCTGCCTCTTCCCTTGCGGTGTGTTGGCCGCCATGGTATCACTACCTCTATGCCCCTTCTTTCGCGGGTGCAGCGATCATTGAGTGTTTTAATAGGGAACCTCTTCTTCATTTCCATTCTATTCCAACAATATTTCCTCCATTTCTAGAGCTCTACCAAGAGTGAGAACATCCATTTATCACAAATTTTTTCAACTTTTGAGGTAATTCTCTTTCCCTCACTTTCTAGTTCTTTTTCTTGTATTTATTCCGTGTTTTAGTTCGCATTTTGGTGACCTTTAACCCATTATTTTCCAAACTTTAAAGTGTTGTTTTTAGACCATTTGAGGTCCGAATCCACTTCCATCTTTGCCCCATCATTGGGGCATGTGTTTCTTATCTCGTAGGGGACATGATTGTGGAATTTAATTTCAATTTTCATTAACAGACCTTGAGGGTCATTTTTGGACTCGATTTCTAAATCAAAAGTTTGTATAGCAATATGGGTGTCATTTTTCTCATCTTGACTCCTAGTTTATGTTTATAATAGCATGGCAGCAGTCGGTGGCTTCTCGGGGGAGATAAGCTCTGGTCTTGGGGATTTTACGCGCATGTTCGGCTTTCAAGTAGATTATGGCTTATCTACTTTTAGACTTTTCTCTTATAAGGTATTTATATATTTATTTGCTAATTGTGGGTGGGTTATTGTGGTTTGAATACATTGTCTTAGGTATTTAACTCTTGTAGCTTATTTTAGAGGCCTTAGAGTAGGGCATCGATCAGGAATCCTTAGCCTAGGTTGTAGCTCCTTCCTTAATACTTGGCATAGTTCTCGGGGTATTTATAGGTTTAGAATTATTTGCCATAACTTAGGGTAAGGTGGTGGTAGTTTGGGGTTAATAGTTTAGGGAGCCTTAGTATAGGATTAGGAGAGGACTTCGTGGTTGAATAGTCTCTTTCTGTTGTGTTATTTATATTTATATTTTACTGTTCTTCCCTCGTTTTACTTTTCGATTTGGTCTGTTGTATATTATGGGCCCAAGGCCTTGGATGTGGGACACCAGGTCAGTATGTATCCTCCCTTTTCTCCTAAGTTATAGTTTATGGCTGGTTTTCATGTAACTTCATTAATAGTTTGAGTTAGTATAGTCTCGACTTGTTGCTTGTCGTAACTTAAGTTTTTGGTTAGTTGACTAACTTACCTTATGGGTTCTTTTAGGTTTGGGGGTTAGTGTAGCATTTTCCAAATAGCGCCTACCTCGGGCTAGTACTCTCAGTTTAGTTCATAAACCTTGGTTGCCCTCTGTATGTTATGATTGCTTGGTTGTGATCTTTGGCTGTTTGTTCATACATCAGCATGACATATGGTTGACTTGATTTTTGAAATACTATTTTTTTGTCAGAAAAAGGATTTATGGTGTATTCTAAATGACTTTTGGCTTCCTTGAAGGGAGTTGGCCGATTTCTAGAAAAACTAGTTTTAAAACTTGCATGTCCGAGGAGACACGTGTTCTGGGTGGTTTTGCTGGTACTCATGTTTGCATACCCGAGGAGTCCATATCTGGGTTTTACTTTCTACATTTGTAGTTGAACCTTTGGGTGGCCTACAGGGAGATTCGGGGAGCCCATGGGGCTGTAACACCCTAAGTTCTTTGGGCTAAGATTTAAAACCGTTCTAAGTTTGTAGTTGGATCCGAACCCAATGAATCCTATTGTTCCTCGATACTAAGATGAATTCGTATGTGTGGGAAGTGCTATGGATGTGAATTAGGGTCTTAAGAGACCTGTAGCACTAGTTAAGTTGAAAGCTTCTCTACTGACTAAGTTTTCGTATAACTTTCTAACTTGGGTTATATTCAAATGACCATTGTTCCTAGAATATGAAGAGTTACATGGCCCATTGCCCACCAAATTAAAGATCTTTGAGTCTTCTTTACAATGCCACTAACCATTCATCCATTCGAGCCCTGAGTAAAAAGTTATGATACTAACATGATGCAGTGTAGTGAACTATAGTGAAACACTGGCCGCGTTTTGCAATGTGTGGGCTGCGTTTTGTCCTACAGAAAGTCATTAAAAAGGTCATTTTTGTCCTTACACCCCTAGGAAACCCCCCCAACCTGATTATTTAACTCCAAAAAGGCCCTAACCAGTCATAATTTCATCAATTTTTCCTCTCTTTCTCTCCCAAACTCCAAGGCTCAAAGGTTTACAAGAAATCAAGCGTAGGATTCTTCCAAGCAAGTTTCTCTCAAGTTTCTTGATTTTTCAGGTATGTAAAGTAAATTCTTCGATGTGGGAACCCCGTTCTCCCCACAACCAAATTCAATTTTAGTTTCAATTCACGAATCAAGTTAGGGTTTTTGAGAAGTCAAGATCCTTAAGTTTAATTCCTTATCTTTTGATACAAGTCTTTGAATATTCTATGCTTATTATCAAAAATTCTATGAATGTTGATTCTCTTCCCTGAATTGATTTCTAGTTCATGACTATTGAATTTTCCAAGAATCTTTGTGAATTTCATCTATGAATTTGAAAGTCTATTTGATGCTTTGAAGATTGATTAAGTTTTTCCCAAAAGTTTGTTTAAAAGTTACAAGTTTATGTTCATTAAAAGTTTATAAAAGTAATATTTATACTAATATCATGTCTTGAAAAGAGAAAAATATATCGTATCTTGAGAGTTAAAGTTCAAAAAAGTTGAAGAGACTTAGAGCCAAGGCTCACGGAAATAGATATGTTTATGATACGATATTTGAGTCAAGCATGATTTTCATAAATGTTGAGCAGTTTGTTTATTTTGGAAGGACTATTTAGCACCGAGATGGGTATGGATTTAGACAACACATACCCCAAAACTATGTTACCATCGTAGGATAGGATCGTCCGCAGATAAGGCGACTCCTCTATTATTTATAGCCTTCATGCTCAGCTTTGGGATCCCCAGATTATATTTCATCTTATACCCCGACAAGGTATAGGATGGCTCTGTCAACGAGGGCAAGTAGTTGGCTTTTGGTAATGTGAACAAGACATTGTACTCCATGTTGCTCACATGGTTTATGTTGGTTAAGAGAAACTCTCCAAAAAGAAAACTTGCTTATTTTGAGATAATATATGATTGGCCAAGGCCACTAGTTTAAAAAGAGTTTATGAAGCATTGTTTTAAGTTTTGTCCAGACTTCAGTTATTCAGTTTTTGGTTTCAGTTTTACTTTTAAGAAAATATTTTAAGAAAGTTTTACTTATATTACTTTAAGTTTCAGCATTCAGGTTAGTCATTCTTCTTTTCAGTTATTCAGCTCTGTCTATGGTTATATTATTCATGTCATACTTTTTCAGCTTTATCAGTCCAGATATTAGTATTGTTTGACTTTACGGCTTTATATACCAGTATATTCAAAGTACTGACGCCTCTTTTTGGTGCTATATCATTGGATAATGCAGCCTCTAGCTTTCAGATATGCAGGTCCCTGAGTAGACTCTTCAGTAGGCTATACCATCAGCTTGAGTGAGTTCTCATTATTCTCGAGGACTTAGCAGTATTTCAATCATCAGTTTGTCTTGTTACATAAAGGTAGTTATACTCAGAATATAGTAGAGGCTTCATAGACATAGTCAAGCCAAGTAAGTTGTAACTAGTTATGAAACATTTATTCTTTTCAGTTAATAAAAGCTTATATTATTTTATTTTATCTTATTTACAAAGGTTAGCCTATGTTTTCAGCTTCCACAATTTTTATTAAAAAGTTCAGCTTTATTTGTTGTATGCAAACCAAGTGGTTCTCTCAGGCTATTCGTTGTTTTGGGTGCCGGTTACATCCAAGGTGTAGACTCGGAGCATGACAAACTTGGTATTAGAGTACATAGTTCAAGTGTCCTAGAGTGTCTATGAAGCCGTGTTGGTAGGATTTTGTTTATGGTTGTGAGGGCCCCACTTCTATAAATGAGGGACTACGGACATTTAAGAAACATTTCTCATTCTTTCTTACTCTAGATCGTGCAATAAAGTTGTTCCCTAAGAAACTTGTGCAAATTCGTGCGTTGCTCCAAGTTCATCCAACTATGCCTCATCTTCGAGGTGGAACAAGTGGTAAAGATCAAAATCCTATCAAGCTGGTTTCCTCAGATAGATCTAGCCGAGAGTTAAGAGACTGCACCAGGACTTGAGAAGATCCTACTAGTGCATATACATCTATTGATTCAAAAGATTGTGTCCTTGTTCTTATTAATCATGCATTAGAGACAGAATAAGACAAGTATCCGGACCTTTCTCTTATCCTTATTTTAGAAAGCACTTTTAAGTGGGATGAGAGCATGTGACTAAAGTTGCAAGTAGTGGTGTGACCCGGGAATAGTGTGAGTGATGGGGGGAAATGTTCTTAAGTATTGGTTGAATTGTAGCAAGTGTGGTATAGATTTTATGGTAGTATTTCGAGGAGGAGTTGCTTGTTATAGTGTTTGATAACTTGTCAATGTGTTAGTATATATCATACATAGGCTCCAAATAGAAGTAAAGAGTAGTTAAGGATAGATAAAACTAGGCTACACTTTGTAGCTTGAAGAAAGAACCCTTTGATGTTTATAGAGTTATGAAGCTAGTTTAGTCATATGATCAAATAAGTAGTAGTGTGTGTGAAAAGAAGTTGTGCGACCATTTGATTTAAGTGTTAGGTTATAAGTTTGAGTTGCGAATGATCACTGAGGTAGAAGAAGAAAAAATGTGTGGATTTTAGGAATTTAATTTATGTATGTTGATGTGGCATTTGTGAGAAGTAAGTTATTAAGTGGGAATGTGTTAGATGAAACCTCTAGGTAAGATGTGAAGGTCTTGGCTAAGTCTAGAGGTTAAGAAGAGCCTTAGAGTGTGAGGGAAGGTAATGAATGTTTAAGATAGTGAGTATATGTGGTTACGTGGGGTCATGAGTGGTACGTGTCATGTGTGGCTAGCTAGTGAGTTTGTATTGTGAAGTGTGAAAGAATCTAAGGTGGTTGTAGAAATTGTCCTGAAGGAGAAAAATTAAGGGATCTGTAGATGGTTAGTATTGAGTGTTTTGAGTATGGTGATGCTCCTGTTGATTTTTGGGGAAATAATTTAGTGTATAATCTTAGTTTGCAGACTTAAGTTATTAACTTTGGAACTAAGGGGGATATGGGTGAGTTTTTAAGCAAAGACTAGTCTTAGTGTCACTAAGTTTTCCTTTTTTAGATTGGCGCTTGGGTATGTCCGTGTTTTACCTTGCTTGTGCATTTCTTTTCTATGGTAGTTGAGACGTTACTCTACCCAAGCTTCTGTGTGTTAACACTTCCTCTCCCAGTCCATGATTAGTCCCTAGGGGAAAGAAGAGAAAGCCTTACCTATGTTGTGAACTCCTAAGCACGTTCCATGTCATCCAAGTCATAGTGTTCATGCTCAAAAGAAGTCGTGTTTTTTACGCTTTAATAAATATCTTGACTCATGTTTGAAGACTAAGCGTATGGCATAATTGATAATGGTTTCATTTGTTCTTTCATCTAAGAGTTACCCATTATTCGAGGACAAATGATCCCAAGAGGGAGATATTATAACACCCCATTCTAAGTTTGTAGTTGTATCCAAACCCAATGAATCCTATTGTTCCTCGGTGCCAAGATTAATTCAAATGTGTGGGAAGTGCTATGGATGTGAATTAGGGTCTTAAGGAACCTCTAGCACTAGTTAAGTTGAAAGCTTCTCTACCAACTAAGTTTTCGTATAACTTTCTAACTTTGGTCATCTTCAAACGATCACTTCTCCAATAATAAGAAGAGTTATATGGCTCATTACCCACTAAATTAAAGATCTTTTAGTCTTCTTTCTAACTCCACTGGCCGTTTGTCTATCCGAGCCTCGAGTAAAAAGTTATGTTCATTTTACTAACATGACGTAGTGCAGTGAATTGTAGAAAAACGCTGGCCGCATTTCGCAATGTACGGGCTGCGTTTCATCCTACTGAAAGTCATTAAAAAGGTCTTTTTTGTCCTTATACCCCTAGGAAACACCCCCCAACCTGATTATTTAACTCCAAAAAGGCCCTAACCAGTCAGAATTTCATCAGTTTTTCCTTTCTTCCTCTCCCAAACTCCAAGGCTCAAAGGTTTACAAGAAATCAAGCGTAGGATTCTTCCAAGCAAGGTTCTCTCAAGTTTCTTGATTTTTCAGGTATGTAAAGTTAATTCTTCAGTGTGGGAACCCCGTTATCCCCACAACCAAATTCAATTTTAGTTTCAATCCACGAATCAAGTTAGGGTTTTTAGAAGTCAAGATCCTTAAGTTCAATTCCTTATCTTTTGATACAACTCTTTGAATATTCTATGCTTATTATAAAAAATTCTACGAATTTTGATTCTCTTCCCTGAATTGATATATAGTTCATGTCTATTGAATTTTTCAAGAATCTTTGTGAATTTCCTCTATAAATTTGAAAGTTTATTTGATGTTTTAAAGATTGATTATGTTTTTCCTGAAAGTTTGTTTAAAAGACAAGTTTATGTTCATGAAAAGTTTATAAAAGAAATCTTTATGCTAATATCATATCTTGAAAAGAGAAAAATTTATCGTATCTTGAAAGTTAAAGTTCAGAAAAGTTAAAGAGACTTAGAGTCAAGGCTCACAGAAATAGATATGTTTATAATATGATATATGAGTCAAGCATGATTTTCAAAAATGTTTTACGACTATTATGAGCAGTTAGTATATTTTGGGAGGACTATTGTCACGACCCGAAACTGGGCCATGATGGCGTCTACATAACCCCCAATAGACAAGCCAAAACCCAACGAGGCGGAAGATAATAATAATAATTAAACTAAGGAAAAGCAGAAGATATAAATGGAAAGAAAGGGCCAATAGAATATATACATACCAGCGTACAGAATATACAAAAGATGGCCCTAAAGTGACCGAATAGATAAAACAACACGAGAACCAACCCGGACCTGGTGTCACTAGTACAAGAGAGACTAAGCAAGGAGTAGCTATACGACAGACTTTGTCTATCTAAAATATAAAAATATAGATAGAATATACAAGATGTAAAGCATGTATAGTCTCCAAAAGCATCGGGAGCTCACCGCGATTCGAACTGCAATAGGCCTCGAACTACAGGAAGGTCAATGAGGGTGGCTCGTACTAGGTGATGCATCAGAAAAAGATTCAGAGTATAGTATGAGTACCAAGACGATGGGTATTCAGTAGGCATCATAGGCTGACCGAGCGCAGAAAGATAATATATAGATAATAAGATACAGGAAAGCAGTTAAAACACAGGGATCTACCTAAATCTAGTTATAAAGCCAAAATCCAAAGAAACAAACCACTAAAAAGTGAAACACAATAGGAGCCAATCCCAAAACAACAACAATCCAAACGAACCAACCAATGTAATGCCATAAGAATGATATAATGTATGAATGCATAATAGTATAAACTTGAAATATCGCATAGGACTATACATACATATATGAGTAGATGAATGGAAGGTAAAAACTTGGAATAACGCATCGGAGGTCCGGAATACCGCATCAGACTATAAATAATGTATAAAAATAGTATTTTCCCATTTTTCTTCCATAATTCGTAGAAAATTACAACATGATTCATTTCAAATCCCAAAGTTGTCGTAGCCGTAGTAAACCTCATTTTTTAACTAAAAACCTTTGAAGTGCTTTCCTTTTATAGCCATGATGTGCGATGCAACATTAACATGAAATAACCAACCAGGGGAAAACCATTCACAACAAGGCAAAAACAGGGCAAAATACCCTCCAAACTAAGAAAACTAACCTGGAACTCCGTCCAAATCTATGCTATGGCCTAGGGCCCATAGTTACACACAACAGTAGAACAAAGTGAATAAAACAGGGAAATAATGCAGAAATTCACCGAGATTCTCTACTCTACCTCTAAAACCTCCTAAAAGCAAACTAGGGATTCTAAGCTAGCCACAACGATACTACAAGCTCCTAGACTAAGAATAAAAATGACAATTCTACACTATAACCCAAAATGGCCAATTATAAGCGGTAAATAGGATTTAAGCCTAAATCTATGTAAAATCCAACCTAACATTCCAGTATCAAATAAATATATAAAATCCAACTACACTTAGTCTAGAATGTAAACTGTAACCTACCTCGCGGCCGAACTGCAAGCATGAACCATCACTTATGTGCCTTCCCCTTCTGAATAGACTTAGAAAGCTGCCACACTTTCAAGAACATAATATAGGTATCAAGATAATAAGAACGATACCCATATTGCCATACCAAAAATCAAGGATGAAATTGGGTCGGAAAATGATCGTCAGGGCCCGCGCAATAAAACTGAAAACAAAAATCAGAATAATGCTCGGGGTGGATTTAGGAACCCATGCTCGAAATTTAAGCGCGAATGGAGCACGTTTCACGGCTCAAAATAGCCTCAAAGTGCCACTAATTCAAGAAACCAAAAATAGAAAATTCAAGGATTTGGAGGGCAAAAACTTACCCAAAACCGAGAGAAAAAACACCTAGGAAGTGGGCTTCACTAACCCACCAATATGCAGCTCAAGAACGTACCTCTACAAGGATTATCCAAACTCACATAATTAATACAATGATGGAGTTTAGCGGGAATTGATAAGGATTAACAATGGAAAAGAGGAGAGGGGTGAAGAGGGGACTTACCGGATGAAGAATGCTGATATAAGGGAGCTGGAACTGGAGCTTAGAAGCTTAGAAATTGAGAAATGATGAAATAATGCATGAAAAAATGAAGTGGACAGCTTAAATAGTTGTCTGGGTCCTTCATCGTGATCGCAACAGGACCCCCCTCCCCCCCGCATTTGCGAAGAAGAGCGAGCTAGACTATTGTGGTCGTGAAGGCCAGCCACGCAATCGGGTAGAGCAAGCCCATCCCTGCTTCATCGCGAATGTGAAGACCAACCTTTGCAATCGCGATGGTTAAGAAACTAAAACATCGCAAATGTGATGGACACCTCACAATCGCGATGACTAAAATGGTCTGTAACTTTTATAGCAGCAACCAACAATTCACAAGGCAAAAAAGTCGTCCGATGTACCCTCGGGATTCATTCAGAACCCCGTGAACACAAACCAACCATGCTACCCAACCAGAAACAGCATTCCAGACTCAATGGAATCGATGAAACTCCTAACAGAGATTATTTTAACAAAAAGTGGGCCCCGTGCCAAAAACTGACTTGGTACTCAATACCTCAAAACAAGTTTGGAAGCCCCGGGACCTGACCCCAAAGTCCCTCTAGCCCAAAGTCGATATTCCGGAGCTAATAGTGCTGAAAGAAATTCCATCTGAGTCCGTCTTCTCCGAATGTTGACCAAATTCAACCCTACCAGCCAAACTGGATTGAAAACACAAAAAGCAACACCAAAACAAATCGAAAGCACTCAGGCCCAGACATATGGTCCCACTAGACCAAAATCCCCATTCTAGAGCTAATGGAACTATCAAAATTTAATTCTGAGCACGTTTACCAAGAAAGTTGATTAAAGTCAAAGATTTTCTAAGTTCAAGTTCTAAAATAGTGAAATGGTCATAATGACCTAACGAATGGCCCAGGCACCAAACCGTCAGTCCCGATAAGTCATAAATGACTTGTAGCCATTGAGGGAAATCTCAAAATGCTGAAAAAGGATGAAAACAGAAAATAACCTGGAGGGTCATTACAACTATTTAGCATTGACATGGGTATGGGTTTAGACAACACATGCCCCAAAACTACGTTGCCACCGTAGGATAGGATCATCCGTAAATAGGGAGACTCCTCTATTATTTATAGACTTCCAGCTCACCTTTGGGATCCCCAGATTATGTTTTATCTTATACCCCGGCAAGGTATAGGATGGCTCTGTCAATGAGGGCAAGTCGTTGGATTCTGGAAACATGGTCAAGATGTTGTACTCTATGTTGCTCACATGGTTTATATCGGTTAAGAGAAACTCCCCAAAAAGAAAACTTGCTTATTTTGAGATAATATATGATTGGCCGAGGCCACTAGTTTAAAAACAATTTTTAAAAATCATTGTTTTAAGTTTTGTCCAGACTTCAGTTATTCAGTTTTCAGTCATTCTTCTTTTCAGTTATTCAGCTTTGTCTATGGTTATATTATTCATGTCTAACTTTTTCATCTTTATTAGTCCAGATATTAGTACTATTTCACTTTACTGCTTTACATACCATTATATTCAAAGTACTGACACCTCTTTTTGGCGCTATATCATTGGATAATGTAGCCTCCAGCTTTCAGATATGCAGGTCCCTGAGTAGACTCTTCAGTAGGTTATGCCATCAACTTGAGTAAGTTCTCATTATTCCCAAGGACTTAGCAGTATTTCAATCATTAGTTTGTCTTGTTACATAAAGGTAGTTGTACTCAGAATATAGTAAAGGCTTCATAGACATAGTCAAGTCAAGTAAGTTGTAACTAGTTATGAAACATTTATTCTTTTCAGTTAATAAAAGTTTATGTTATTTTATTTTATCTTATTTACAAAGGTTAGCCCATGTTTTCACCTTCCACAATTTTTATTAAAAAGCTCATCTTTATTAGTTGTATGCTAGACTAAATGGTTCTCTCGGGCCATTCATAGTTTTGGGTGCCGATTACATCCAGGGTGTAGGCTCGGGGCATGACAGGGGCAACATGTGAATCCATTTCCCGAGGTTGTCTATTTACTTTTTGCATTTGCAGTTGAACCTTTGGGTGGCCTACAGGGAGATTTGGGGATCCCACGAGGCATCCTTCAAATCTGTTCTTTAGGGTTGTCTACTTTTACTGCATTGGCCACACATCGCATTGCACCTATCTCATACCACATGTCATGGCACATCTTTGCATCCCTTCTCTTCCCATCAGGTTGATTGCTAGTTAGTATTGCATGCTGCTTGTATCCTCTGGGCTTATAGGGGCCCAGTTGGATTCTTTGGTTGTTTCTTGTACTTTTTGGGCTTTAAAGGGGTCCGGTCAGGTTTACTTGTTGCCATTTTTATCTCTCGAGGTATGTATATTATGTTTTATCTATGGTATTTAGTCGGATAGTTGCTTTACATTTCTTGCTGAGTTATTCTCATGTCTTATCATAAATTATCTAGCATTGGCAAGTTAACCCAGTTCTGACACTGTCCTCGAACGGTGTTGCTGATCGGAGATACAGGGTGATCTCTTGGTGGTCGGAGTTGATCCATCTCCCTCTACTTTTGGACTAGTTTACTATTGTACTTTCAAAGATTGTTATGTATTTATTATGTCTATGTAGTATATCTATGTTGTAGTAGCTCTTGTATTGACTGATACCAGGTCTTGGGAGAAATCTTGTATATTTTTGTTCTCTTCCCTCCCTATCTATTTCAAACTTGTTCAGTTATCTTTTACTTTTATTACTGTGCTTCCAATTTCATTTTTATTCTTGTGTTAGCCTGTTACTTGCATTTTGGGCTAAGGGTTCAGCTTACCTACTGGTGGATTAGAGTAGGTGCCATCATGACTAGAGAAATCGGGTCGTAACAATAGGATGTTGAGGTCTTATGATCCTTTTATTATTGCCTAAAATGCTAAGCAGGTGTACTCTTCTCCTTATCCATTGCGTATAGACAATTATGATTGGTGGGTTGTAATAAAAACCAAGCCTATAGGGCGGGTGGGAGTTGAGAATGTGTTGGATGTTGCATATCAGAATGAAATAGAGAATGTTCACCAAGTTATGGACGCTGATTTAGAAGATAATTTGGAGCATCCTGAAAATATTTTAGAAGAAGTTAGTGCAGAAGAGATACAAATGTTAGCATATATGGATGATGAGCAACCAACAGAAGAAGAGGCTGAATGGGTAGACGATGAGGAAACTTATGAAGAGGATGAATAGATAAACGATGAGGAAACTTCAGAAGAAGAGGATTAACAATATAATTAGTTTGTTGCATGTGTTGTTTATTTTTAATTATTGATGTTTGTATAATTTGTATTATTGTCTTAATTAATATTCACTACTACTATTTTTAGAAGTAAAGTGACTAATGTAGCGAATATTTTCTCGTATTTCTTTCCATATAAATGATAATCTATATATATATATTCACAAATTATATTTTATCTTTTAATTAATGTAGATGGTAGGTGATCAGGATAGGGTCAAGAAATTAATGGCCAAAAAGACAAAAACTAAAAAGAACCCTCCTAAACCTAAAAAGCCTCACATTCATGAGTCATAGTCTGCGTTTATCCCACAAACGGCCTCACTTTTATATAGTAGGTCGTCTCAGCAGCCACAGAGTGTTCCAACACAGGTGGATCCACTTCATACACTTGATGGTGTTATTTAGACTCATTCAACCACTATCGTGGCACCTACACAAGGTTACAACACCATCAATGGTCATTATATTCATATAGGTCTATCGTTTGTCATATCATCAGCTAGCAATAGTAGTTCAGTTAGCACTACTAGATCAGTTGGGCTCTCCACTCTTCATCTCCAAGATAAAATTCGTATGCATAAGACTCCCCCTTAAGGTTACTCAGGTGTACATAGACCTCAACCAGGTGATAGAGATGATTCCTCAAGGACCTTCATCGAGCCTGAGGAAGACAAGTATGATTTTATTAACTATATATAACAATTAATTTTCTATATGTTAAATTTTTTAAGTTTTGATTTAACCTCTTAAATGTTTGATCTTGTATTGCAGGTTCAATCCAGATGATAGAATTACAAAGGTCATCTACAAAAGCATCTCCCAACACTATGATGGTGTCTGGCTGAGTTGGAGCACGGTACCAAAATATGTCCAAGTGCAAATGTTCAATGAATTTCGTATAAAAATATTATTAATTAACACACTTTATATTTAAAGATTGAATCTTATTAATAAATTTTTGTTGTAGAAATATTTTTGGTGGGCTCCCGAGTATGAACAACGCATATTTGATAACTTTTATACTAGAATCGCTCATAAACTTCATGGCTTGCTTTATGATGCTCGTAGAAAGGTCAAAAGCCTAAATTTATGCAGGCACCTTATTGGAATGACCTATTGACTCACTAGGCATATGATCTGTTGTTTTTGAAGAGGAGTGAGCTTGGGAAGAAAGCCAGAGCGTCTAAGAAGGGAGGTAGTTACACACTGATGGAGCTTCAGCCAAATTACTAGCCGGAAGAAATTAGTATGTACTTTTTCATAATTCAATCGTTCTTTTTTCTTTGCTTTTTTTAAGAAGTTCTTTTTTTTAATATTGATGATTTTATTATATGCAGGAAAAAGAGTTGGATAGGAAGCTAACTCAGGCGAGTATTCCAAGAACTTCTACGTAAAGAAGAAGAAGAAGAACCCAACGGATAAAGATTGTTGGGTAGAGCAACGGGCAAAAGAGACACATGTAAGAACTTCATTCAAGCTTACAATCTTTATAAAAAAAGTTAATGTTATTTACTTGCATCTTTTCATGTTAAGTTTGAATAGTTTGATATCTTTTCATTATTAATTACTTGCTTCAATTTAAATATAGGATAAGTATGTGCAAAAAATTAGAGATTATAGTAGTACTCGACCTCCTGAAAGTCAGGGAACCCATTTTCATAAGAAGAAATTGAGAAGCTCTGGAAAGAGTGTGCAGGTGACCCGATTAGAGGTTCAGTCTACGGTTCCCCTGGAGAGTCCTCCCAGAAAGTGAAGTCTTATTTGCACTGTGCATCCTCCTCTTCTAGCATAGATGATAGAGAGGACATGCGGTCTAGGTTGGTTTCTATGACTAGAGAGCTTGTTGCTACAACCGAGAGGGAGAGGGAGAGGGATGAGAAGTTGCAGTCACTTCAGTTCCCAGCTAGATCGACTCTTTTAATCTAGGAGTATTATCCCTGCATGTGTCGGTGATACACGGCGATGTGCGACATATCGAGGCCCACTTGATGAGTCTACTACACAGGATGAAGAGGAGTAGGAGGAGGAGGATGATTAGACTTATCTATATAATACTTCTTTTTGTTTAGAATTAATTATCTTTAGACTTCCTAGACGTATTTTGATGGTATTCTGATCGTATTTTGGATTGATTCGAATGAATTTTACTTTGATTTGAAATTATGTAGCGTGAATATTGAATTATTATGTGTTGGCATCTCTTTGAGCTGGTTTGGATTGATGTTTGATGTTATTGTTGATTTTGAGCAGGTGGCATTACAAATTGCGGCATTGTGCTGCTATTTTTTTCTAAAAAACTGACCAAAAATTGATTATTTGGTAAAAATTACCAGAAAAACCGATCACTTTTGGTCGGTTTTGATATTTTGTTTTTGTTTTTGATTTTTTAAACAAACCAATCACTTTTGGTCGGTTATGTATAATTAATTTTTTTAACAATTTTAATAAAACCGTCCTCTTTTGGTCGGTTTCTTTATAATTATTTTAAATAATTTTATTAAAATCGACCACTTTTGGACAGTTTTGTACAATTTATTTTTTTTAATAATTTTAATAAAACAGTCCTCTTTTGGTCAGTTTATTTAATAATTATTTTTAAATAATTTTATTAAAATCGATCACTTTTGGTTGGTTTTGTTCAATTTATTGTTTTAATAATTTTAATAAAACTGTCCATATTTGGTCTGTTAATTTTATAATTATTTTTAAATAAGTTTATTAAAATCGATCATTGTGGTCGATTTCATTTAATTTTATTTAATAAAGTAGTAAAATAATTAATTTCAAATTATTAATAAATAAATTAAATAATTTATATTATTAAAAAATAAATTTTAAAAACCAACCAAAAGTGGTCAGTTACTTAAAAAAATTATCTTTTTATTAAAATTGTCCACATGAGATCGGTAAACAAATTAGAAACTGACCTCATTTGGACGGTTTTAATTACCTACCAGAACATTACCGTCCAAAAAATTTTTGGTCGGTTTTGCAGGATTACAGATCACTTTTGGTCAGTTTTCTAAGGTGGGTAATCATTTATTTTTTTGTAATGATCAATTTTTTAGGATAGGGAGGAGGGCCTTTAGGCAATGGCCTTGGCTTATTCACAACATGTTCCTTTTTTTCCTCCTCTATATCAATCACAACTTGAGGAGGTGACTCAACCTTCTCTTTTTCCTCATTTGGATTTTCATCCGCCACATCCATACTCTTTTCATCAACATTCAACATGGGTGCACTAGGCTTCACCCTATCCTTTGGATTCCCACTACTTTTCTTTTCAAGAACTTCTTCTTGTATTGCCTTGCCCACACCATCAAGTGCTCTTCCACTTTGAGTGATAATAGCCATGACATCATCCATCATTCTTTGGATTAAGGAGAGTGTCACTCGAAAGTGTTCCCTTTAACCGTGGGTTCATTTAAGCTGATACATGATTTATTTAAGTTTTACGGTAGGTTCATTTGAACTGATAAATGATTCATTTGAGTTTCGAGATGCTTAATTGAGGTAGAGTGATAACTCACGGTTTGAGTGAGGAGAGATACATCATTTTTCAATTCTCTAACCCCATTATCCGTGGACTCCACTTTCTTCAAAACATGGGCCAACATGTCCTCAATCTTTGAGCTAGTGGGGTCACTAACTCCCGTTTGAATGGAATGGAATACTCTTTAGAAGGAGGCACATATTGATTTGAACTCTGGTGTTATATTTATCACCATATCTATCTCTCTATTGGCCAGCACGGTCCCTTTTATGATCATGGTCTCTCCAACTTTGATTCCCGTCCCTAGGTCGCCAAGAGCCTTGACTGGAACCTTGGTACCCCGAGCGGCAACCCACCACTTGATTAGACATGTAATGAACCTCTTCATCAAACAATGTATAAGCATCATCCTCTTCATGAGACTTGGCTCCTTGATCCCCAATAGCATTTACACTCTTGACTCATGTACCCATCATATGCTTAGCAAGCAATTCTACTTGAGTTATTATTCTAGCCATGTTTTAATTTCTTTCTTCCTATTTTCTCCTTATTTCATTGGTCATGATAGTAGAGGTGACACTCGATGTCGCCAAGCTCGGATGGTTTTAGTCATTCTATCCAATAGGGCCTTTGCAAGTCTAATGATTGAACCACCCATTAAGTTATTTTCTATGGACTTGTTCATGGAGTCTAGTGATCAGTAAAAGATTTGAAAGAGCACTCCATCTGGTTGTCCGTGATTGGGACATAACAACATTTTCTTCATAAACCGTAACTAAACCTCATGTAATGGCTCACCCTAAAATTGATGGAAGTTCATGATATCAGCACGAAGTTAAAAAATTCTTGAAGGTGGGAAGAATCAATCTAAGAAGTCCTCAACTAAACCATTTCATGAACTGATAGATCCTTCGGGTAGCTCTTCTAACCAAGAGGTCACTTTCCCATAAGAGAGAATGAAAATAGTCTTAGTCGAAAGGACTCTTGACTGATGTTATGGATGTTAAATGGCTGGCCGATTTCAACAAAGTTCCATATGTGCCGATTGGCATATTCATTTGCATGCCCTCCAAACAAGTCTTTCATTTGAATCAAATGAAGCATGGTGCATGTGACATGAAAAACTGCATTACCAACCATAGGAGGTAAGCAAACGGCACCTGCTACACCATGCATCACTGGCTCATCCTCGACATCCATGAAACTGGCAATGCTACCTTGTTTGCTAGCTTGACTCATGTCTACCTATTCAAAACACCAAAAACAACAAAAACGTAAAACAAAAACAAGACGCAAAACTAATATTAATTAATAAACAAAAGATGGCAATCAAAAACCAATCCCCAGCATCGATGCTATATTCGATTATGTCCAAAACAATTCTCCTATTAAGGAGGTGGATATGGTCATCACAAAAGAAATTACCCAACAAGAGTTGGGGTCAATTTCCCATAAAGATTGGACTTAAGATTCACCAAGATTCATAAATTACTTCACTCGAGCAAGTGTATCGTATAAATAAGAAAAGTAAATGGGGGGAAGTGGTTTTAACAAGTAATCAATATTGTTTGCAATAATAACGGAGTAACAAGATTGTTAATATCAAAGTTACAGAAACTAGGGGTTTGCTTCTGATGGGTCATAACATTAGAATTGAGATTAATCATTTGCCTTATGTTCGATATAGTATGGGTAGCCTTGGTTAAAGCAATGCTCAATCATTTTTCAACCAATCAAACATATTTACTTTGGGTTCTTTCAAACCCCAAGGTTTTAGCAACAAACCAACCAAATAGTTTAAGTGGGTTAAACTATTTCTAGCCTCAACCCTTAGATTGAAAAATTCTAAGTTAAGCTATTTCTAGCCTCAACTTTCGATAAGAAATTATCAAATCCTCACTATGATCCTTACCCAATTATAGAACTTCTTTCTCAAGCAAGATCATAATTATAAAGCTAAATCAATGTTTGCAACTATTAATTATTTAATTAAAACTTGACTGATTCAATAGACTCACACATAATAATCAATTATAAGTACAAATAATTAATACCCAATCCCAATTTCAAACCCCCATCATTGCACACACCCCTAGAAAGAAAATTAGCTACTCATGTTAAAGGAAAAAAAATATACCAATTGGGCAATCTTCAATTCTATTCATATTCTATAAAACTAACTTCAATTCCAAGCTTTGAATGGTTAACAATGGTGTAGTCACTTTTTTCAATAATGAAGAAGCTAAAAATTGTACTCTCCAAAGTGTACTCAATATTTTTTATACAAAATGGGGAAAAAGACAAAGTAATATTCCTTGCACAAATTCAAAAATTGACCTTATAAGCATCCCAAATATGCAACTGAATTTTGGATGATTTTTCCCTTCAGGTGACTTGCGTCTCCACCTGCGCTGGCACCTGCAGTCGCATGTGAGGACTTGCGGCACACAGGTGCCAAGTCCTTTAGGTAGGTTGTGAGTTAGTACTTGTGGCTTCGCATACGTAGGAACCTACGGTCACATGTGATGACTCACGGCATGCAGGTGCCTGATCTTCTAGGTAGTCTGCAAGGCTCCTCATGCGTTGGCACCTGCGAAATATAGGTGTCATCTTGTGGAATGCATTTCCCAATGCCTATCTCTATTAGATTTCTTTTCTCCCAATTTTCTCTTGACATATCTTCTTTTCATAGTCCATTTGGGATCAAATCCTCTTCTATCTTCACTTCACACGAATGCCTACATTTAAGAGAATAAAAGCATAAAATTCTTCTAAATAGCATTAAATCAAGGCAATAATTCATTCTTAAGAGCCAAATAAGTTGGTAAATTACCAATTTATCATGATGTATTACAAAAAGATGCAGAAGTGTAGTATGAGTATTAAAACACGAGGAACTCAGTAAGTATTATAGGCCGATCGAGCTCAAGAGAACTATATATATATATATATATATATGGCATAAATAACATGAAAAGCAATAACACGCTGAAAACTCACATAGAAATCTCAACATACAAGGGATAAGGAGAAAATAGTACTAATAATACACGTAATATAAGGATAACTGAGAGATGACATGCCATATGATATGGTGCAATGCAGTATGAGGTTGTGCAATGCAGTATGAGGCTAATGTAGAAAAGTAAAATTTGGAGTAATCTCAATGGTCGCTGGAGCTCATCAACATATGCAGAAAAGTAAAACTCAGAGTAATATCATAGGACACCAGAGCTAATTAACAAATGCAAGAAAGTAAACTAAGAAAAGGTCCAGAAATGCCCCTCGGATCGAGTGTAAAAGTAGTACATTTTCTCTTTTTAAAATATAAAATTCATACAGTTCCTCCCAAGTTGCAAATCAGTAATAAAATAATACAAATCCTTTGGTAATCTGAAATCCGTAGTAAGATGGTACAAATTCCTCTTTAAAGTCAAAATTCAGTATCAAAGGTGGTACGATCCTATCTTTTAAACTAAAAACTAGTACTTTTCCTCCAGATCGTACCACCATCCATGTGTATGTAGGTATGAATATATGTGTGTCGATACAAGTATATATGTTTATAGGTATATGTATATGTATATGTACACACCAAATAGGGTAAAATCACAATGCACAAGGGTACATAAGTATTAGTTCCACCAGTGCGCAGCAAAATGTGGAACGCTCTTATGACACCTTCTGCAGGAACTGCACAACACCCAAAAATACTTTCTTCAGAAAAAATAACTCTTTCTCTCTGTCCTTTTTTGTTGAAACTCTCTTATGAGGGTCTATCCCCATCAAACATTTCTTTTGGCTCTATAACTGAGGTTTCTTATACCACATTGAATTTGTTTGCTCTCTGGCTTTCTATCCCTAGTTAACCCTATTGCTTATTCTACGTGTAGTGTGCTTGCTTATTTTTCTGTCATATACTTATCTTCTCTTGTTTTTTGTTGATTATGCCAAAGGGGGAGAAATCTACACAAATTCCAATAGTAGCCGACTGAAAGCAAGGGGGGTTAAAATTAGAGCACCGGGACAGGAGGAGCCCCATAAATACACAGGAGAGTCAACTATATAGATTTTTGTGTTTCTTAATTGTCATTATCAAAAGGGGGAGATTGTTAGCCTCCAAAAATTACTTATTACTGGTTTCAATAATGACAATCTAATCCAAAGTTTCATTGCAGGCAAAAAGAAACAACAGACATGGAAGTATCAACAAAGCTCAATCAAAAACACATTAGGCAAGAGGATCAATAACCGTGGAAGTATTCAAGTCCATGAATCAAGGATCTCACAAATCATGACTGTAATGTCCATGATCAAAGAAAGATGAGAAACAACAAATATCAAGTTAGGATTGAAAGACTGCACAAGGAAAGAAGGAAAAGCATATCAAATCAGATCTCCACACAACAAAGAAAAAAATATCACTGACATATCTAATAAGAACATAATACCAAATCAAGGATCTTCAAAATTATGAGAGGAAAAAATAGGTAATGGCTCTCAAGGTCATTTTATTGATTTTCATGCATTTTGTGTATTTCAAGCTTTCCCACAGCGACTACAGATTATTTATGACTCTCCAAGACTGATGGTTTAATTCTTGAACAATTTGTTTGTGTTTTAAGACAATCTCCCGATTTTGAAACTCTTAAAGTTGAAAGAGTTAACTTTGGTCAACATTCAGAGAACATGTCCTTGATGGAAATTCCAATAGCACTGTTAGCTTTGGAACATTGACTTTGGGCTTGAGAGACCTTTGGTTTGGGTCTCGAGGCTTCCAAACTCATTTTGAGCTATTGGGTTACTTTTGGTAAAACTTAGCTTTAGGGCGTGGGGCTCGCTTTTCATTAAATCTATCTCTATTGGAAATTTTGTTGATTATGTTGAGTCTAGAATATCATGTTAGATGTTGGAAATTTGGTTGATTATGTTGAGTCTAGAATATCATTTTTTGTAGGGTAGTGATAACGCCCAAACTACACCTCAAATTAACGAAGCGTAAGCGGTCGTAGTCAAATATAGAACCCAACAAAGGTTGGGGTCGAATCCCACAGAGAATATGGTGAAGATTAAGCCTTTAGTGAAGTATGTGACTAGTCGTCAATAGTTTTCGGTAAATAGGGGGGTTTTGTGATCAATATTTGTAAACAAAACAAACACGTAACGTATGAATGATAATCAATAGGAGAGAGAGAACTAGGGAAGTGTTTACCATGGCGTTAGTAACAAAGTCGATTCTAGGCTTAACGGGGTTCTTTCTATATGCGTGTCACGATGCGATTGAATTAATGGTATCGTCTAAACGTTTCTCAACCAAATAGACAAATTTACTTTTCAATTCTCTCGAACTTGAAAAGGCGTGCTTTTAGATTCCAATCCTAAACATCAAGTAGATTAATCTAGTTACAGCATTAATCATAAGACGAGAGTTAGTAGTCTCGAATCCTCGTCGTTAATCAAGTTTCCCGGTTTTAATCTCTTTACTCAAGCAAATTAAACCTAGGCATGTTCTAATGTTTGCAACCACTAGAAAACGTTACATAACGAATGATTAACAACGTGAAAACATACATATTTAACTCGTCGCTACCCGGAATCTATATTGCTACTTTTTCCATGGGTCCCACAACCCTAGTTGTGGGAGGTTTAGTTAATCATGCTATGAAGAAAAGAGAAGAGAATTGTATTCATAATAAAGAGAAGGGATTCTTACAATATAATGAAAACCAATCTTCAATTATTCCAAGAACAAGAAAAACCAAGATCCCAAGAACAAATCAAGAACTCGAATTCAAGAAGTGTAAAACGTGTTTCTTGATCTCCAAGTCTCTCCTAAAACTATTGGGAGAACTATATTAAAAAGCTTGGTTAATAAACTTGCATAATGAATAAAATAAACCTAACATAGAATATTTATAGGAGTCTAGGAAACAAATCCCAAAAACGTCAGGATTCCGCGTAGCGGACTGCCCAGGTGTGACGGCCAAGCTGACGGACCATCACTGGCTTGACGGACCGTCGCCTGGACCGTCACCACTAGGCAGTGGTGCTGCCGTGGTGTGACGGTTTGGGTGACGGACCGTCACACCCTTGACGGGCTGTCACGGTGGTTGTCGCCACTAGGCAGTGTGTTGCCTTAAGTTGACGGCTGCCTTGACGGTTCATCACTAGCTTGACGGTCCATCACTCGGACCGTCACTCTTATCCAGAATGTGGTTTTGCTCGTTTTTCCTTCCGTTTCCAAGTTCGTACCTATTTCCTGAAAATACAACATAAAAACATCAAAAACAACGACGGTTGCTTAAAACGTACGATTGTTCTTAGTTAAAAGGAGTCGAAAGTGCCGTAAAATGGCGGCACATCAACACCCTCAACTTAAGACGTTCGCTTGTCCTCAAACAACACAAAACAATAACACGACGACTCAACTAAGCAACAAACTCATGTCTTTAGCAACTCATGGTCATTCAACATTAATTCAAGCTCCCTCGTAGCACACAAATGTATGAAACACTAACTTGCATGGATCCAAACATGTCATTCCGATATGATAGAATATTATGCATACACACGCGCAACTATCCTAAAAATCAATAGGCAATACAGAAGTCTTGATGCCCTCACCACAAAGAAATCCTACTCACAAGATTTGGGACTAGGTAAGCGCTCACACTCACAAACGATTTCAAACGATGCACATGCGATACCATAGGCTTGCCCTTACTATTCTATTTCAGTTCTTCAGAAAGCCGCTCAGGATCACTACAGGACTTGTTTTGGCTTGTAATGAGGCTTCAGGTGCAGGTAGGATACATTTAGGGGTTAGTGACTAAGCCATCCTTGGAACTACCGACGTCTTATTACCACATACTTTACTTTGTCCATCCTTATTCACCTTTTTATTTCCTTCTCTCTAGCTACAAGTGCGGCCTCTTTATTTTGACAATTCTTTTTGTTACTTTTCCGATCTTTTTCACTTCTTTTATTTTTCTTTTCTTAGGCACACACCCAAATTTTCTTTCTATTCACAACCAATCTTCTCCCTCCTCTTTTTCTTATCATTCACCTCTGTAGTAGCCACCCTCAACTGTTGAGGTGCACAATGTCCATGGCAGGACCAGGGCCAAAATAGGGTTTACCTCTATAGTAGCCACCCTCAACTTAGGCTGATTGCCTGCGTTGAGGTGCACGATGTCCAAGGAAGGACCAGGGACAAAATAGGGATTCAAAGTTAAACGGGGACGGTGACAGGTTATTGAAAGAATAAGGTCAATCATGGCTCAAACAGGGATCAAGGGATTATTTATATTTGGACGGTCTTTTAGGTTAAGTGGACTGCACACAAAAAGGGCCTGTGATCCTTTCCTAAGCAACCGAACTTCGAACTTAACAAAATAGGCGGGCAAGTTCTAGATGCATGCACAGAGTAAGAATTTCTAACAATAATCTCACACGCTCTTGGCACCAAGAAACTATATCGCTACCAACTATCAAACAACCGCTCGGCTTAAGCATACTCATTCTAATCATAATCACACAATGACATTTGAGGATCCAGACAGCCAATCGTTTCAACATAAGTACAAAACCAGAAAATTTTTAAAGGGGCCTCGTTTTTAAACAAAAAAATGCCCATGCTTGCTATAGACACTAAAAAAACTAACAAAATTAAAATAACAACCTAAACATGCCGGTTCTACTAGATAGCACACCGGAGGGAAAAGAACTCGGCAATAAAAACCCTCGGTGGTGACTCACAGGTTTCCCCACACCCTCAACTTAGACTCATGCATTGTCCCCAATGCATACATATGAAAACTAAAACTGTGAGAATAAAGGAATACATGTGAAGTCGATATGACTCAGATTCTGGAACGATGTTGGAGACCGCCAGGGTCTCCAAAACAGGAGAACTCGATGGAGTGTGGCATTCCAGCTTCCTTTTTGGGCTCCATCGCTAGTCGCGACAATTTCTTTGCTCTTTCTTTGCAGATTCTCTTGCGGTGTTTTCATTTTTTGGATCTTTTTTCACCGCTTTCCTTTACCTGCTCGTCCTCTTGCAATCGCGACCTTACTCTCATAACAGCTCGGGTTTCAACACAACCCTTCTCCTTAAGATACACATCCGCAGGTGCTTCCTCAATAGCCTTGATGACCGCGACCACCCTCATGTCACTTGGTTGCTTCATCAATTTGGACACATCGAACTTGACCACTTCATTGTTCAATCGGAAGGTCAGTTCGTTTCTCTCCACGTCGACCAGTGCTCTTGCTGTGGCTAACAATGGTCATCCCAAGATTATGGGAACTTCAAAATCTACTTCGCAATCCAAGATCACAAAGTCGGCCGGGAATATAAGCTTACTAATCTTGACCAGCACATCAGATAAGATTCCCACCGGTCGCTTTACCGAACGGTCAGCCATCATCACTCTCATGGATGTCGGTTTAGGAGCTCCCAAACCCAATTGTTTGTAAACTGCTAGCGGCATCAAGTTGATACTAGCACCAAGATCACATAATGCTCTTTCGAAGTTGAGCTTCCCGATAGTACAGGGAACAGTGAAAGCACCTGGATCTTCCTTCTTTTCGACTAACGACCTTGAAGAAATAGCGCTGCAGTGGTGGAGGTTGTCTTCCGGTTCAAAACTTACCGACCTCTTCTTTGTAATCAAGTCCTTCATGAACTTGCCATAACCGGGCATTTGTTCCAGCGCTTCCACCAATGGTATGTTTATTGAAATCTGCTTCAGCATGGTCATGAAGTTCAGGAACTTACCATCGTCAGCTTTCTTCTTCAAACGCTGTGGGAAAGGAGGTGGTGGCCGAGGCATCATAGTTGGAAGCTTTTCCGCTTCCTTGCTTTTATCTGCGGGCTTTGGAGTTTCCTCCTCTACCGCTTCTTCATCATCCGCAACATCACCTTTAGTTTGAGTTACCGGATGTGATTCTGGTAACGTTCTACCGCTTCTGGTCGTGATCGCCATACAGCTTGCGTCATTTCTCGGATGAGTGGTGTCGCTCGGCAAGGTACCTATCTTCCTTGGGTTTAAAGATGCCGCGATGTGACCCACTTGCTGCTCTAATTGCTTGATCACGATGGAATGTGACTCCACTACCTGACTCAATGTTGATAACTCAGTCCTCATTGCCTTTACCCCAGAGTCAGTCGATTCCACCTTTAGCAGCATCTTAGCCATCATGTTCTCGAGTTTTGACGTCTCTGCCTCGTTGCCAGCTTTGTCCCGATTACCAGGTGGTATATACAACCCACCTCTATCGGTGCTGTTCCTCCAGTTTCCTTGGTCGCGATCTTTGTAGCCGCCTTTCTCATAGTGGTTGTCTCTTTGATAGTTCCGACCTTTCCCTGGCCATTGGCCTGGAAACCCCCCAAATAGTTGGCCTCCTCATCAGATTCAACCCCTGCTGCTCTACCTTGCGAACCCACGACTTTCACCTTCTCAATACTTCCTGACATCAAGTGCTTGGTCAAGAGGTCCATTTGCGTTTTTAGATGGGCCATGTCTTGGTCCCGTTCTTCATCTTTTCTACGCTGTTCCGCTGACACACCAACTGCATAAGTACTAGCTGGTACCTCTGAATCACGTATATGCCAGGCCCTGTTGGTTTTGGTGAGCCTGTCCAAAATAGCTGTGGCATCGGCAAAAGTGCGACCCATAAACGCTCCACCTGCTGCGTTGTCCAACGTCGGCTTGGTAGCCGAATTGAGTGCCCTGTAGAATGTCTGCATCAAAAACTCATCGTTCAACTGATGGTTCGGGCATTGTGTTAGCTTCTTCTTGAATCGCAGCCAGGTCTCGTGCAATGCTTCGTGAGGTTGCTGCCTGAAACTGCTAATCTCGTCCCTCAACTGTATCATCCTAGAGGGAGGAAAGAACCTTTCTAGGAAAGCTCCTTTCAACTCTCCCCAAGTTGCGATAGAGTCAGGGGTCAGTTCTGTCAACCATAACGCTGCCTCATCAGACAGAGACAACGGAAACAACCTGAGCCTGATCGCTGTCTGACTCACGCCCGGCAGTTCAAACGACTTGCAGATCCCCACGAAGTTCATTAAGTAACGGTTTGGATCGTCACCAGCTGCTCCACGGAATACTCCTCTCAAGTTCAATAGCTGAATCATCGTGCTAGTGATGTTGAACTTGGCTCTGGGCGGTAGCAGTGGAACAACAATGGCACCCGTAGCGCCAAATCCATCCAAATCGTTATCCTCATCATGCAACTCAAGATCGTGCTGCAGACCTCCAGCATTCAAATTTTATTGGGCTTGCAGTTCTGCAGCGAGCCTTGCTGCCTCTTGTTGTGCGGCCATATTCCGCCTTAACGTTCTAGCAAGCTCGGGGTCGTAAGATAATGTTGATTCACCCGAGCGCCGGGTACTTGGCATGCACAACTCTGTACCCTGTCAAAAACAAAAACAACAAAAAAATGTAAAAGCAGGAAAGTATGACTAAGAGTCAAATAAACACACCAGACTTAATTAACAACCGTATTCCCCGGCAACGGTGCCACTTTTTGATAACGCCCAAACTACACCTCAAATTAATGAAGCGTAAGCGGTCATAGTCAAATATAGAACCCAACAAAAGTTGGGGTCGAATCCCACAGAGAATATGGTGAAGATTAAGCCTTTAGTGAAGTATGTGACTAGTCGTCAATAGTTCCCGGTAAATAGGGGGGTTTTGTGATCAATATTTGTAAACAAAACAAACACTTAACGTATGAATGATAATCAATAGGAGAGAGAGAACTAGGGAAGTGTTTACCATGGCGTTAGTAACAAAGTCGATTCTAGGCTTAACGGGGTTCTTTCTATATGCGTGTCACGATGCGATTGAATTAATTGTATCGTCTAAACGTTTCTCAACCAAATAGACAAATTTACTTTTCAATTCTCTCGAACTTGAAATGGTGTGCTTTTAGATTTCAATCCTAAACATCAAGTAGATTAATCTAGTTACAGCATTAATCATAAGACGAGAGTTAGTAGTCTCGAATCCTCATCGTTAATCACGTTTCCCGGTTTTAATCTCTTTACTCAAGCAAATTAAACCTAGGCATGTTCTAATGCTTGCAACCACTAGAAAACGTTACATAACGAATGATTAACAACGTGACAACATACATATTTAACCCGTCGCTACCCGGAATCTATATTGCTACTTTTGCCATGGGTCCCACAACCCTAGTTGTAGGAGGTTTAGTTAATCATGCTATGAAGAAAAGAGAAGAGAATTGTATTCATAATAAAGAGAAGGGATTCTTACAATATAATGAAAACCAATCTTCAATTATTCCAAGAACAAGAAAAACCAAGATCCCAAGAACAAATCAAGAACTCGAATTCAAGAAGTGTAAAACGTGTTTCTTGATCTCCAAGCCTCTCCTAAAACTATTGGGAGAACTATATGAAAAAGCTTGGTTAATAAACTTGCATAATGAATAAAATAAACCTAACATAGGGTATTTATAGGAGTCTAGGAAACAAATCCCAAAAACGTCAGGATTCCGCGTAGCGGACTGCCCAGGTGTGACGGCCAAGCTGACGGACCGTCACTGGCTTGACGGACCGTCGCCTGGACCGTCACCACTAGGAAGTGGTGCTGCCTTGGTGTGACGGTTTGGGTGACAGACCATCACACCCTTTACAGGCCATCACGGTGGCCGTCGCCACTAGGCAGTGTGTTGCCTTAAGTTGACGGCTGCCTTGACGGTTCGTCACTAGCTTGACGGTCCGTCAGTCGGACCGTCACTCTTATCCAGAATGTCGTTTTGCTCGTTTTTCCTTCCGTTTCCAAGTTCGTACCTATTTCCTGAAAATACAACATAAAAACATCAAAAACAACGATGGTTGCTTGAAACGTACAATTGTTCTTAGTTAAAAGGAGTCGAAAGTGCCATAAAATGGCGGCACATCAACACCCTCAACTTAAGACGTTCGCTTGTCCTCAAGCAACACAAAACAATAACACGACGACTCAACTAAGCAACAAACTCGTGTCTTTAGCAACTCATGGTCATTCAACATTAATTCAAGCTCCCTCGTAGAACACAAATGTATGAAACACTAACTTGCATGGATCCAAACATGTCATTCCGATATGATAGAATATTATGCATACACACGCGCAGCTATCCTAAAAATCAATATGAAAATACAGAAGTCTTGATGCCCTCACCACAAATAAATCCCACTCACAAGATTTGGGACTAGGTAAGCGCTCACACTCACAAACGATTTCAAACGATGCACATGCGATACCATAGGCTTGCCCTTACTATTCTATTTCAGTTCTTCAGAAAGCCGCTCAGGATCACTACAGGACTTGTTTTGGCTTGTAATGAGGCTTCAGGTGCAGGTAGGATACATTTAGGGGTTAGTGACTAAGCCCTCCTTGGAACTACCGACGTCTTATTACCACATACTTTACTTTGTCCATCCTTATTCACCTTTTTATTTCCTTCTCTCTAGCTACAGGTGCGGCCTCTTTATTTTGAAATTCTTTTTGTTACTTTTTCGATCTTTTTCACTTCTTTTTATTTTTCTTTTCTTAGGCACACACCCGAATTTTCATTCTATTCACAACCAATCTTCTCCCTCCTCTTTTTCTTATCATTCACCTCTGTAGTAGCCACCCTCAACTTAGGCTGATTGCCTGTGTTGAGGTGCACAATGTCCATGGCAGGACCAGGGCCAAAACAGGTTTACCTCTATAGTAGCCACCCTCAACTTAGGCTGATTGCCTGCGTTGAGGTGCACGATGTCCAAGGAAGGACCAGGGCCAAAATAGGGATTCAAAGTTAAACGGGAACGGTGACACGTTATTGAAAGAATAAGGTCAATCATGGCTCAAAAAGGGATCAAGGGATTATTTATATTTGGACGGTCTTTTAGGTTAAGTGGACTGCACACAAAAAGGGCCTGTGATCCTTTCCTAAGCAACCGAACTTCGAACTTAACAAAATAGGCCGGGCAAGTTCTAGATGCATGCACAAAGTAAGAATTTATAACAATAATCTCACACGCTCTTGGCACCAAGAAACTATATCGCTACCAACTATCAAACAACCGCTCGGCTTAAGCATACTCATTCTAATCATAATCACACAATGACATTTGAGGATCCAGACAGTCAATCGTTTCAACATAAGTACAAAACCAGAAAATTTTTAAAGGGGCCTCGTTTTTAAACAAAAAAATGCCCATGCTTGCTATAGACACTAAAAAAAACTAACAAAATTAAAATAACAACCTAAACATGCCAGTTCTACTAGATAGCACACCGGAGGGAAAAGAACTTGGCAACAAAAACCCTCGGTGGTGACTCACAGGTTTCCCCACACCCTCAACTTAGACTCATGCATTGTCCCCAATGTATACATATGAAAACTAAAACTGTGAGAATAAAGGAATACCTGTGAAGTCGATATGACTCAGATTTTGGAACGATGTTGGAGACCGCCAGGGTCTCCAAAACAGGAGAACTCGATGGAGTGTGGCGTTCCAGCTTCCTTTTTGGGCTCCATCGCTAGTCGCGACAATTTCTTTGCTCTTTCTTTGCAGATTCTCTTGCGGTGTTTTCGTTTTCTGGATCTTTTTTCACCGTTTTCCTTTACCTGCTCGTCCTCTTGCAATCGCGACCTTACTCTCATAACAGCTCGGGTTTCAACACAACCCTTCTCCTTAAGATACACATCCGCAGGGGCTTCCTCAATAGCCTTGATGACCGCGACCACCCTCATGTCACTTGGTTGCTTCATCAATTTGGACACATCGAACTTGACCACTTCATTGTTCAATCGGAAGGTCAGTTCGTTTCTCTCCATGTCGACCAGTGCTCTTGCTGTGGCTAACAATGGTCGTCCCAAGATTATAGGAACTTCAAAATCTACTTCACAATCCAAGATCACAAAGTCGGCCGGGAATATAAGCTTACCAATCTTGACCAGCACATCAGATAAGATTCCCACCGGTCGCTTTACCGAACGGTCAGCCATCATCACTCTCATGGATGTCGGTTTAGGAGCTCCCAAACCCAATTGTTTGTAAACTGCTAGCGGCATCAAGTTGATACTAGCACCAAGATCACATAATGCTCTTCCAAAGTTGAGCTTCCCGATAGTACAGGGAACAGTGAATGCACCTGGATCTTCCTTCTTTTCGACTAACGACCTTGAAGAAATAGCGCTGCAGTGGTGGAGGTTGTCTTCCGGTTCAAAACTTACCGACCTCTTCTTTGTAATCAAGTCCTTCATGAACTTGGCATAACCGGGCTTTTGTTCCAGCGCTTCCACCAGTGGTATGTTTATTGAAATCTGCTTCAGCATGGTCATGAAGTTCAGGAACTTACCATCGTCAGCTTTCTTCTTCAAACGCTGTGGGAAGGAGGTGTTGGCCGAGGCATCATAGTTGGAAGCTTTTCCGCTTCCTTGCTTTTATCTGCGGGCTTTAGAGTTTCCTCCTCTACCGCCTCTTCATCATCCGCAACATCACCTTGAGTTTGAGTTACCGGATGTGATTCCGGTAATGTTCTACCGCTTCTGGTCGTGATAGCCATACAGCTTGCGTCATTCCTTGGATGAGTGGTGTCGCTCGGCAAGGTACCTGTCTTTCTTGGGTTTAGAGATGTCGAGATGTGACCCACTTGCTTCTCTAATTGCTTGATCGCGGTGGAATGTGACTCCACTACCTGACTCAATGTTGATAACTCAGTCCTCATTGCCTTTACCCCAGAGTCAGTCGATTCCACCTTTAGCAGCATCTTAGCCATCATGTTCTCGAGTTTTGACGTCTCTGCCTCGTTGCCAGCTTTGTCCCGATTACCAGGTGGTATATACAACCCACCTCTATCGGTGCTGTTCCTCCAGTTTCCTTGGTCGCGATCTTTGTAGCCGCCTTTCTCATAGTGGTTGTCTCTCTGATAGAAAGCCATTCTCGGGGCTCGTCCCGCACCGAGTGCTAAATTATTCTTCAAGTAGCAAGAAGAACTCAACTAGCACCCCCGGCGCCTTGCCGAAGTCTAGCTTTAATCGCTACAAACTGGTGATTAAAAACATAATCTTTTAACTTCTCTTCACCCAGGAATACTTCACAAGTAAAGTCAAACCATTTTTCCTAAATCATTCCATTCCAAAAACAGGACCCCCGCGGTCACCACTGCTAAGGTTTAGAAAATAGTTATCAGTAGGCCCGAAGCCCAAACCGTAGTAAAACATGGATAAAACCTCTTTATATGCATGGAAATGGTATGATCAAACACAATAGCTGCCCAGCAGATCACAATCAACCTATCGACCCTGCACAGGCCCACAGCTACTCAGCAAGCATAACCAGCCTAGAAGGATAATTCTATGCCCGGGACTCGCGGACATTCCCAAAATCCTACCCTCTATGTTCCAGAGTCAACAAGGCCTCACAGGACCACAAGGGTAAATAAAATATATCGGCAAGTACTACAAGCAACGGAGGAACAAAAGTAGGCGGACATAAATAAAGCAGTCGAGGTCTGTGGTACCAACCTAATAAACCAACCCAAGGATGCCCATTAATAAAATTTTATTCTATATATGCGAAGTCTAGGGAAAATAAACCGTAACCTACCTGTCGTCCGATGACAAGCTTGAACCTCTCCAAAAAAGCTCCAATACGAAGTCAGACTCGAAATCGGGCTTGAATAACTTGACGTAGATAATCAATTATCCTTTGAGAATTAAATATAGCATAAAAGTATTTTCCTTCTACAAAATCATTCCAGCGATCTTATCATATATATATACTAAAGCCTCTGCCATACTTTGGACGAAACAAATAGAAATTTGCTAACAATGTTCAAATGCTAAGCTACAGCAAAAAAATGAAAGAAATGTATTCCATAAAACAAGAAACATTTGTTGGTCACATTGAATTTTGAATTGATAATCCACTGTTAAGTTCAAAAGCAGTTAATGCCACACATTAGTGATTTACTAGGTGGCCCTCTTCCTCCACTTCCACGTGGAAGTGGAGGTGCCAACTCACAATTTATTTTTATCCCGTTATGTAAATATTTGGGTATTGCATATATTCGTGGTAGAATAAATATAGCTTTTTGAATATACCATAATTAATAGAAAATTATTTCAAATAAAACCTACTATATTATAATAATAATTTTTAACATAACTAAATTTACTATCTCCGTTAAAATAATACAATGTATAAAAACCTTATAAATAAATACATACACAATTATGTCATACCAAAAGTATTTTTCATACACATTGGAATACTTTAAAAAGGTAATAAAAAATATAACTTTAAAATAAAATATTTTCAAATATACGCGCGATGCTAATAAAATTCTTAAATTTAGGTTCGCAATTCACCATCGCACGATTTTGATACTCAAGAACTCTCTTGGAACCCTCCCTTATGTTTTCTCACTGTTTCAGAACTGAAATGGCATTTTAAAACGTGAAGTTGAGGCTTTAAATCGATCTTGACCCGACCCGGTTCGCCACCCGGTTTCTGCCAGACAGTCCGCGGTAAAACAGTCATAACTTTTTACTCCGAGATCAGTTGGACGTGAGGTTTTGTGCGTTGTAAACTAGACTCGTAGACCTTCGATTTGGTCTTTAGGGGGACTTCTAACTCCTTATATATTGAGGGAAAAGCTCTGAGACATTTTACCCAAAGTTCAGAAAATTTATTAAAGAAACTTACGATAACTTTTGCCGACTTGCTTGACTTCAAAACTTATCATACGACCAAACAAATGGCCCCGGCACCAAACTACCGGTCCCGACAAGCCTTAAATGACTTGGGGCCACTACAACCAAGCTCTAATGGTACAAGGAAAACGTATACGTGGAAATAACCGTAAGGGTCATTATATCATCCACTACTAAAAAGGACTTTCATCCTCGAAAGTCAAGGTCAAGGGGGTACCTGAAGGCTCAAACAGATGCGGATATTGAGCCCGCATATCTCTCTCGGTCTCCCAGGTAGCCTCCTTGACTGGATGGTGCCTCCATTGAACCTTAACAACCGGGATCTCTCCAGACCTCAATCTCCTGACATCTCTGGCCAAAATAGCCGTCGGCTCCTCAACAAAGGCTAAACCCTCACCAAACTGAACTGAATCCCACTGCAACACATGTGTAACACCCCGTACCTTTCAAAACCTATGTGACTAAGTAAATATCGACGAAGGTATTTGAGCTCGAGATTGTGAAGGGGTACTTTGGCCTAGAATTTGAAATGGTCAAATATATATAAGTGTTAAGTTAAATTATAAGGAGGAGGGTTTTGAAAATGAGATAAAACAAGTGAGGTACTTGCTCGACTTATCTAAGCTCTTAGGTGACAAGTAGGTGCATCACCTACCTACGCTAACGAACTAAGTTCCGAGGGCCGATTACGGGCAGCAACACCATGGATTATTAGACCTAATGGTAGCCCAAATGAAGCTTAAAGTTGGCCCATCAAAGCACAACCAAAATCAGCCCCAAAACTTAACCCTTTTGAGGCCCAAGCAAAGGGTAATTTTGGCCCAAGTTTCTTGACCCATTTTGGCCCAAATATACTCAAAAAAAGTCGGCCAAAAAGGTCCCTTTATATAGGCCATTTGCTGATCAATGTTGATCACAAAAAGCTGGAAAATTCTCTCTTATCTCATTTCCTTTTGGCAGCCCTTCTCTCCCTTTAGGGTTCTAAGAAGACCAAGATTAATTGAAGCTTAAGGTGAGTTAAACAACTTGTTATCTTGGTATTAATCTACTACATATAGCTAGGATATCCTATGGTAAGAAAGACATGAACTATGGCAGCCCCTTTCTTATGATTTAACATGGAAATTGTGTAACAATTAAGAGATTTCTTCTTCTCTTGTTGGTGTATGTGTAGGGGGTACTTAAGCTTTTAAAGCATCAATAAAAAGAGGATAAAAACACACCTTCAAGTGTGGTAAGTACTCTGCCCATAATAATATTTTTGGATTGAAGTTCGGATGAACAATTGTTGTTGAATTGTTGTTAAGAACTCACGGGACGGCGATCGGAAGCCGTGGGTTCAATGTGTTGCTATTGTATTTCGGCATGGTGGGTTGTGTAGGGGATGTTTGATGTGTTTTGTATTATTGGAGGCAGTAGGTTGGTGTGTGTGTGATGTGTATTGGATAAGGGGAGAAAGGTGTGACGATACACCTTTAATTAATGCAAAATACGTAAATCTGCCCGGAAAATGTTTAGCTACTATTTTGGGAATGTTGCAGCAGGTTTAAGAGCTAATATTAGCTTCATTATACCCTTGTGTTGTAGATTAACTTAATAAGGGAAAGTCCAAGTTGTGGTAAGCGCAATCTTCGGAAGGAACGAGGTATGTTAAGGCTTCTTTATTCCTTATCGGCATGAATCTAGAAATAGAACTCTAAATCTCCGAAAGAAGGAATTTGAGTATTTTGTTGTAAGAAAGCTGATTTGGTAACTCAACAAGTCTTAAGGAACTAATTTATACATTATGGTGATTCAAGTCGCCTTCTTATAAAAATCTGATTCTTTTTGCACGAAATGTAAGTTATCCTTTTGTCAAGTTTCTTCTTTGTATTGTGATCTCTAATCAAGCTTTAGAAAGTATACAAGGAAAGTTAGAAAGTCAAATCCCCATTTATATGTGTTTGGTATGTTGATTCCAACACCTAGTAAGCCAAGGCTAAAGAAGTTATCTAAATGAACCTTCATAAATAACAAGAATAGCTTTGAAGGTCAATCTAGTAATACACTTATTATGTGTGGTTTGCGTGTTAGTGTGCACCGAGGTGCTACTGCCATATTGAGGCTATTATATACATAGTGTGCACCGAGGTGCTACTGCCATATTGAGGCCATTATACACATAGTGTGCACCGAGGTGCTACTACCATATTGAGGCCATTATATACATAGTGTGCGCCGAGGCGCTACTGCCATATTGAGGCTATTAAATATAGGGTGCGCCGAGGCACTGTTGTGGTTCAGTGTGGGTTATAAAGAGTGAGTTGCAGCGTGAGTTAATGCATGTGTTGTGTTCTAAAAAGAATAAAGGAGAAAGAGCTTAACGAGTCTTACCAATTACAGTTTACAAGTTTCATATTTTATCTTGTTCAGATTTACTACTTGCGACTTGCTTTTATGCTTCTACCTTACATGCCAGTACATTATTGTCGTACTGACGCCCCATTGCCTGGGGGCGCTGCATTCATGCCTGCAGGTTCAGACAGAAACCCAGATAGACCTCTTCAGTAGGAGTTGCGGAGTTCAGTCATTTTGGTAAGCTCCATTCTTCCTAGAGCTGACGAGTCAGAGGTCTAGCTTATATTTTGACCAGGTTATGTATATGTACAGCTTATGGGTAGTCCAGGGCCCTGTCTTGGATATGAGATATTTTACTTACTCCTAGAGGCTTGTAGACGTGTATATGTACATCAGTGTTGGGTATGGCCTTGTCGGCCTTGTTATTAGTTATCTACTATGATAATAGCCTTGTCGACTTTGAGTTGCTTAACTACTATTGAGCTTTCAGTGTTTCAAATTGTAATTCTTAAAGACCTTGTCGGTCTCAGACCCCCAGCATGTTCAACAGAGATACACTCTATTTTGGCACCCTCGGCCTTTTGGGGCTCCGGGTGTCGGTCATGCCTCCCATGGTTTGGGGCGTGACAAACTTGGTAGCAGAGCACGTCGAATCCCAGGGAGTCTACAAGCCGTGTCTAGTAGAGTCTTGTTTATGGGTGTGTTGTGCACCATACCTATAATCATGAGGCTACGGGACACTTAGGAAATGTTATTCTTCTTTCATTTGCTAGATCGTGCAATAGAGCGAAGTCATAAGATGTTTGAAGTCTAATTCATGTTTTTCTCTTCCTTGTTTACAGAAATGCCTGTGACTAGACAAATGAGTAGCCGACGGGTTGGCACGGATACGGGGGAAGGTACTAGTCGTTCCCCGCCTATCCGATTGGATAGATTTGAGGCTCAAAGTGAATCACCGATACTAGAGATCCCAGTTTATCAAGTACCTGATGAGACTAGAGGGGATCCAGTACCCATGACCCCACCTGCTCCAGTGGCATCTGAGATAGCTAGAGATGAACCAGCACATGTAGCTCCTCCACCTGAAGCAGAGGACAAGGACATCAGGAGTGCTGTTCGATTATTGACCCAGATGGTAGCCACACAACAACAACAAATTGGGGCATCAACGAGTGCTAGGTCAGGTGGCTCAGAAAGTTCTAGGGCTCGAGAGTTTATCAGCCTAAGTCCTCCTATATTTACAGGCTCTGACCCACGTGAGAATCCTCAGGAGTTTATTGATCAGACTTATCGAGTACTTCGAGTCATGCATGCAACAGTAGTGGAGGCAGTGGAGTTTGCATCTTTCAGGTTACGAGATATGGCCATTTTATGGTTCGAAGCTTGGGATCGGTCTAGGGGATCAAATGCACCACCAGCTGAATGGGAGGAATTTTCAGAGGCCTTCCTAGCTCACTATCTTTCACAGGAGGTTCGAGAGGCCAGACTTGATCAATTTCTAGCCCTTAGGCAGGGCAATATGAATGTTCGACAGTACAGCCTCAGGTTTAATTCATTAGCCAGGTACGCCCCCGATATTGTGAGTACGATGCGAGCTAGAGTTCATCGATATGTGCGTGGCCTTAAGGATGAATTGATTAAGGGATTAACAATAGCAGCCACACAAGAAGATATGAATATTTCTAAGATACAGGCTATTGCTCAGACTGCAGAGGATCTTGAAGTACAAATTGGAGATAACCAAAGCCGAGAAAGGGATCAGAATAAGAGGGGTAGATCTATTGGGTCCTATGTAGAGCCACGAGGTAATGTTAGGCCACATTTTAATAGGCGATCACCCCACCCTACTAGTGGTGCCCCATATCAGTTGCAAAGGCAGAGGTATGATCATTTTTCTCAGACTGGACCAGGCCACAGTTCTGGTGCATCCAATTCCTATCGCCAGGGGAATTCCGGTCAGATGAGGCCACCTTTGCCACCTTGTGTTCAGTGCGGTAGGAAGCATCCTGGGATATGTCGCCTGGGTTCAGATACTTGTTATTCGTGTGGGCATCCTGGTCACTTTATGTGAGACTGTCCGAGTAGAGGTAGGAGTGAGATATCCCAGCCTACAGGGTCGATGGCAGCTTCTTCATCTACTATTCGTCCCCCAAGGACAGGACAACAGGCTACACCAGGTCGTGGTAGAGGTAGAGGAGGAGGAGGAGCATCCAGTTCAGGCAGTGGTCAGAATCGCCCTTATGCTCTAGCCGGTCGCCAGGACTTGGAATCGTCACCTGATGTTGTTACAGGTACATTGACTATTTTTACTCATGCTGTTTATGCACTTATAGATCCTGGCTCTACTCTTTCATATGTTACCCCGCTCGTTGCTGGTAAGTTGGGGGTAGGCCCTGATTTATTGCCTAGACCATTTGTTGTATCTACGCCAGTTGGTGAATCTATTATAGCTAGACGAGTTTATCGAGATTGTGCAGTGTGGATTTATGACCATCTCACTTTAGTTGATCTAATCGAATTAGATATGATTGACTTCGATGTCATTATGGGCATGGACTGGTTAGCTGCATGTTATGCTAATATCGATTGTAGAAATAAGGTTGTCAAATTCCATTTTTCGGAAGAAACAATCCTGGAGTGGAAAGGTAATGCTGCCACGCCAAGGGGTAGGTTTATTTCCTACCTTAAAGCCCAGAAAATGATTTCTAAAGGCTATATTTATCATTTAGTCCGATTACAAAGCACAGAGGATGGACCAGTGACTCCTCAATCAGTTCCCGTGGTGAGTCAATTTCTAGATGTATTCCCGGATGAGCTTCCAGGAATCCCTCCAGAAAGGGAAATTGAGTTTGCCATTGACCTACTCCCAGATACTCAGCCAATATCAATTCCCCCTTACAGGATGGCTCCTGCAGAATTAAGAGAGTTAAAGGAACAATTAAAGGATCTACTCGAAAAAGGTTTCATTAGGCCTAGTACGTCGCCATGGGGCGCACCAGTTTTGTTTGTTTGTAAGAAAGGATGGGTCCTTGAGAATGTGTATCGATTACCGACAACTGAACAAAGTTACAATCAAGAATAAGTATCCGCTTCCAAGGATTGATGACCTTTTTGATCAGTTGCAAGGCGCCAAATGTTTTTCAAAGATTGACTTGCGGTCGGGGTATCACCAGTTACGTGTTAAAGGGGTAGATGTTCCAAAAACAGGCTTTAGGACAAGGTATGGCCACTTTGAATTTCTAGTAATGTCTTTTGGGCTTACTAATGCCCCAGCAACTTTTATGGACCTAATGAATCAGGTATTCAAGCCATTCCTAGATGTATTCATGATCGTATTTATTGACGATATCCTGATTTACTCGCGGTCCAAAGCCGAACATGCTGATCATTTACGTGCAGTATTGCAAACACTTCAGAATCATAAATTATATGCGAAGTTCTCCAAATGTGAGTTTTGGTTAACTTCAGTGGCTTTTCTTGGCCATATAATTACAGACGAAGGTATTAGAGTTGACGGCCAAAAGATTGAAGCAGTAAAGAATTGGCCGAGGCCCTTGAATGCTACAGAGATCCGTAGGTTTTTGGGCTTAGCAGGTTATTACCGAAGGTTTGTAGAAGGGTTTTCTTCTATATCTGCACCATTGACAAAGTTGACTCATCAAGCTGCCAAGTTCCAGTGGTCTGATGCATGTGAGCAGAGTTTTCAGGAGTTGAAGGACAGGCTTACTTCAGCACCTGTCTTAACTCTGCCAGAGGGCACAGAAGGTTATGTTGTTTATTGTGATGCTTCAAGGATTGGGTTGGGTTGCGTTTTAATGCAACATGGTAAAGTTATTGCCTATGCCTCGAGAAAACTAAGAAAGCACGAACAAAATTACCCTACTCACGATCTTGAATTGGCAGCAGTTATATTTGCCTTGAAAATTTGGCGCCATTACTTGTTTGGAGTCCATGTAGACGTGTTTTCGGACCACAAAAGTCTACAGTATTTATTCAAACAGAAGGATTTAAAACTAAGGCAAATAAGGTGGCTAGAGTTACTAAAGGATTATGACGTAGATATTTTGTACCATCCAGGGAAGGCCAATGTAGTGGCCGATGCACTTAGCCGCAAATCCATGGGAAGCTTGAGCCACGTGGAAAATAGAAAGATTGAGATGCCAAGAGAACTACATCAGTTAGCTAATTTGCAGGTTCGACTACTAGACCAAGGTAATGGGGGAGTTGTTATTCAAAGCACAGCGGAATCCTCACTTGTGACAGAGGTAAAGGAAAGACAATATGATGATCCAGAATTAGTAAGATTGAGGGAGGAAATTCCACAACAGAAGCAACCACTAATAGA